>BMAW01129572.1:149770-372102 GCA_019974015.1 Nephila pilipes | reverse complement strand
TTGACTTCTACGAGATTTCAGGGCAAAACCAAGCAGACTGTGAGGTTAACTATCGGAATTTCGGTATTATTGTCACATTAACACATTTGCTGAATTGTGGAACTTTACTCATAAAGTTTTGTTGCAAGTACTTAGCAATAACGGAGAATAAAATTAACGCTGTCTGTTGTAGATCCTTTAAAATTAATTCAAACTCCATTATTATTAAAATGAATAAGATCTATATTCAATACAGGATTTACTTTCCTTGATGCAGTTGAAGTCAGAGAGAATCTTGGAATTTTAGGTTAGATTGCTCAATTTGTCCTCTAAAATGTCGCGATGAGGATGACTAAAAAATAAATCCGCTAAAATAAATATTTTCTTCATTCCCAAAGAATTTTTTTTTTTAATTCAATATCTTGGATATGGAGACTTTACTATTCTCTATTTCTCTTTACATTCGTCTAGTTTTAAAATAGACTGTTTCTTTCCTCTGACAAAGTTCAATTTTGGACAATGACAAACGTTTCTTACTATTTCGTAACAGGAAGAATTTTAAATAAGTTTACAAAATCTCGCAAAAATGAATTTTGTATCGTAAAGATTTAAGTTACATGATAACTATTCACTACGCGACTAAAATTTTATTCATTAATGTGAGTGTATTGTCTTAGAACACTCAACAATCTAAGATTTCCAAATATCTAGTTCTCTGAAAATGGCATCATTACGCGATCGATAATAACAATATAGTAAATCTCAACACTACTATTCTTTCCCAGAATAAAGAGACAGGAGGGTCATGGTTATAAATTCCATGTCCAAGCAATTGTGAGTCTACTGCTGGTTTCACCAAAGACTGGCCGCGTAGAGGTATGGGGGTTGTTAAAGGCCAAATTAATTGAACTTTGTGTTCTCCTGAGGCGAAGGATGTTAGAGAAGGCATGTTTAATCTTGTCTTCGTCATCTGACAAAAGTTTTTGTATCATGAACCACAGCAAAGGTTTTCATGACTCTAAAGGGAGGGAGAGAAGTTAACGGAATCGACAAACCCTTTAGAGAACAAATTTCTTTCCGTTTCCAAGCTTTATTTGAATCTCTATTTATCACTCGTAAAGAGGCTGTTCCTCCGGACTCTTGCTCAATTTTTTTAAAAATCCATATTAGCTAATTTTATCACTACATTTTGCATGTTTTTTTTTTTTTTTTTTTTTTAAATTCATCCCAACAATCGAATACACTTTTCTTTTCCTTTCCCAAATATAGTTATTTATATATTGATAAGTTTATACGCTAAGCATAATTTTCTATTTTACAAACAGAGTTTGAATTTATTAATGAGAATTTTGCTTTTAAATATGAAATTGAATTATTATATTTAAAGCCAAATTAGGTTGGTAGTTATACGGCGCAAGAGTTTGAGGGAGGGCTATACAGGCCAAACAAGATTTTGTGTAAAACTGAGATTAAAGACGTTTGAAAAATACGGAAAAAAAAAAAAATAATGTTGTTGACAAGAAGAAGAACGGTTGGAAGAAAGAGGAGGGTGGGTCGTTTGGGTATCCTGGGGAGACGTCACCCATGTTTACTAAAAAGTAAACCTGCAGGAAGCAGGAAAAGATCTCAAAGAGTACTGAATATGTGGTGAAACGTACGAGCAGTACGAACTTTTACCCCGGTGACTTGGTAAGTTGAACTGAGAATATCCAGCATAAAATACAATAATTCAGTAAAAAGTAAAAGATTAAAAGTTATTAATCAAGGATTTGAAAAAAATAGCGATAAAATCAAGAAGTAATAAAAATAATGTTAAATTTACTTTACAAAAATTACAGGAAATGAAGATTCGATCAGGAGAGTAGATATATGTAAAAAACATCTTCACCAAAAGCTAGCGTTTCTTTTTGAACGCAGATAATAAATGCTTACTATTAACATTTCTAAATCTAGATCGAGAAATCTAACTTTGTTTGAATTAAATTTAGTTTTTAAAAAGTTGAGATAATCTAAGTTATTGGCTTAAACCTACTAGTTTTACCAAAAATAATCAAATTATCTATGCAACGATACAGGAATATAAGAATAATTAGCAATACGCCTTACCTTAAAATGCAACAAAGATTGCAAAAGCAATTACTAATTACTGGCACGTGACCACTCCCTGATGCGTATGGCAAAAGGTAAAGCATGCGCGCGGCGGCAGCGGCGGCAAAAGCGCGCCGCAGCAAAAGCTGCGCGCGCGCAGCGCGTGCGTAAAAAAAAAAAAAAAAAAAAAAAAAAAAAAAAAAAAAATCCAAGCACTACAGGATAATTTGCTGTATATTACCATCATATCCAGAAGAAACATTGCAGCCTTTCTATGTTTAAAACTTGAGTTTCTCTTCAGCAATTGCGGCATTTTCTACAGATGCAGCGCTTATTGAGCATTTTAAAAACATTCATATTATCATTGTAATGGCTTGTATCGCCTTGATGCTGCCCTTCCACAAAAAAAAAAAAAAAAAAACTAATCGTATCAATTGTTCAAGTGAACTTCATTGCGCTTTATATTCTTCCTTGAACGGACCTACGCCTAATTTTCAGTCTAAACGAGATCTAGGAACAATAACATTCTTCCAAGTTCAAATCAGCAACCACAAAGAGAAAGATCAATTTTGTAAAGAATCCGAGATAGTGAATGTTGTGATCAGAGAGTGAGAAAAATCAGATTTTGATGGCTTCGAATGATGTTATAGTTTACGGTAATTATTTTTGTTAGCAAAAGTAAAATTTTTAAAATTTTCTTCAGTCATTCAATTTAATGGCTCGTTGTTGCGATATTTTTATAGCATAGTATGAATATTACGTATATATGGACTTGTTTAGAGGGCAAATATAAGTACGTTCCAGAACGCAAGTATATTTTCAACATTTCTCACCTACAATATATTTTTGAGTAATAATTTCGTTTCAGGCATTTTTTTTAAAACTGATATGCTTTTTATCACGACTTAGGTCAAGATTTGACGACTGTAACGTTCACGCTGATGCCACGAGCAATTTAATTAAGTGCGAGGTTTACGCAGTTGCGGCCATTCATTCCGAATTTACGTTAGTTAAAAAAAAATTCACAAAATTCGGTATTTGTTGGAGATAGGTAAAACAAACTCTTGTAACTCTACCTTTTTGACGTCAAATCAAGTAGAGAAGCTAACAAATCGGATGCTCCAAAATAGCTGTATAAGAAGGAGATAGATGGAGTGATATGAAGAACGCCGGCCACAGATGGCTGAATGCAGATAGTAGAGCATGAGAGAGTATGTTTTACTAACTAAAAATTATTGTTTTCTTCGTTACCAATTTATTTTATTTTGTAATTACTATTTTATTTTATTATTATTTTGTTTTGTGTATATATATTTTACGGAAAAAGTTTGCTATGTTTTTCTACAGTAGTTAAACATTCTGTAATTCTCAAAACACATGATTGATGCCATAGCTTTAAATAGTATTTAAAACATAATAGCGGTTAATAATATTTCAAATAAAATAGCAATGAAAACTATTTAAAATATCTCTCGATATTGATCATGGAATCAAACACGATCACTATTCCTAACAACTTTTGTGGTAACTTTAAATTATATACTAGTTAAATTTCATAATTGTGGTATTCTCATAACATATGGTTTGAAATATATTATAGCTATGAATATTTCGAATATAATAGCTATTAATATATATTCAAACACAATAGTTGTGAAAAAGGATTTCACATATATTCGATATCTTTCATGGAATCATATTTTTTTTTTTTTTTTTTTCAAACAATTTGGGTGCTAACTTTGTATTCTGTACTGATTAAATTTCGTTACTCAGATAATCTCAAAACGCAGGGATCATTGAAGAATTTAAAATTACGTGCACTTAGATGATGTTTTTAACTATAGATACTATCAAAAGACCTGGACTGATATCTTATTGATTCAATGAACAATACGTTCGAATTTTTGACGATTAAAAAAAAAATCCAAAAATGCCCTCTTTTACAACCATTTGAACCATAATCAAAATATAAGATGACATACAATTTTGTAGTAAGTATATATAAGTAACTACCTGTTTTTAGGGACCTGAAAAAATTTTCTAAGATTTTTTTTTATCGTTAGCGAACTTTGCACTTAAAAGCAAGCTATCGACGATGAACCCCGTAATTTTGCACCTCGGCCCTGTAACGAGGACAAAACCTAAAATGGCACCTCTCCAAACTTCCACTTAGACTTCGACAGATTTAACAAGCATCAGCCTCACTACACGGCGGATCTTTTGGCATCAAGACTCGAAACCGCGAGTCAACGAAACAACGTCAGCCGCGAGTTCGCGACCATGACCACTAGGCTACCACGACTACACATTTTTGCAGGAAAAGCGCAAGCTAAGTAAATAAGTTTGGGATCGTTTTGATTCAATTCCGAAGACAAAATCAGAATTAACTATGTTATGATTCAATAAGTTTTTTTTTTTTTTTTTTTTTTTTTTAAATCAGTGAATTTTCTTCAGATAGAAGTTTGAAAAATTATGAAATATTAAAAATATAACTCATGGCATCTACAGCTAATACATCAGGGAACTAAATAATGATATTCTAAGCAATATTTTTTACCTTAATGCAACCGCTATTTGTGGGCTTATAAATAAAAATTGTGATTCGAGGAAAAGTATTATTTTTCTTGCAGGTTTTCCCCAGAAACAATTTTTATATCCATTTTCGTATCACACATACAAGCGAATATTTAATAAACAAATATCCTAACTATAGCCTAACACGGAACAAGTTCAGCCCATTTTCCAATTAAATTCATGCAAATATTTTTAAAATCCAACTTCAAGTGGAGATTAAAAACGCCATGCGCGTTTTCTACCTTAAGTATTCTAAGGAAAAAAAAAGCAGTCGTATAGGATACGAAAAGTACCGTACAGGACACGAAAAAAATACGTTTCTACGTCTCACAATTCCATATTGGGATCGTCGGCTTGCAATATTCTTATCAAAATGTACCTTTTTTGGTAGTCTTTGAAGCGTAATGTTTTGATTAAAATGCAGCTTTCTGGAACTGAAACTCTTTTTAATTCAGATATTCAAATTTGGAAAAATATGTTTGAATCCCTCCCTCCTCGATGTAAAAAAAAATACACATCCGTTATTTTTGATTCTATTTAAGATGATTTTATTTCAACTGCAGTTTCTTTATTCTTACATTTTAAAATTGTATCTTGCATCTGACAGCAATATAGTTAGTCATTTTCTCTGTGTGAACATATCCCGTTATGCTGAATGAGTTATGCAGTTGATAGGATTTTCAACACCTGACTTTATGATAAAAATAAGGTGCATCAATAACAACCTCCCTCTTTCTTTCCAAAATATTGATTAAATCATGACAAAATTGAAAGTGATCGATTTCGAATAGCATCCAAAACATGATTTAATTGAATTCCGAATACGTGGGCAATTTCAAATATTCTCCAAAGCTGGATAAGAAAAAAAATAATTGTGACCACCTTTATCATATTAACTGTATGCTGATAGTCCCAAGCAGCAGAAGCCTCCTCTAGCAACGATGCGAAACAAGGAGGGACGTGTCAGTACAGGCCAAGGACCAGGGTGAGGGCACTTGTCGTGACACTCTGTCCCTTTATATTTTCCAAGTCTATCTTAGAATTATATGTGTAATTATTGACATATGTAACTCATACTTCGTAATAAAATACTATTACACGAGTGGACACATTTACTCAAGACCCTCATCAAAATTTGCATTAAAAATCGAAGTCAACCGTCCTCCACATAGATCCATTTCCACACAATGGCAACTTCTCTACATTGATCAGTCTATTCTAGTCCCTTGGGTGGTCAAATTATAGAAGTTCCACCATTGTACCTAACAATTCTTCTAACCAGACTTTTTTTCAAAACTTTTTATGTATGACAAATAAAGTAATCTGAAATTGATGACACAGAAATAAAAATATGACTCCACAAGATCGTTCAACCAATGAACCCCATTTCACGTGTTCTATAAAAACTCACATTGATCTCGTTATTGTATTTGTTAACAATTACGTCTCGTTTCGAAATGGATTGGTTTTGGAGGCAAGAGTTACTCTTCTGCCCCCATTTCGATCTTGACATAGCACTGTTCAAATGATTGCGGGCAAACAGAAGAATTTACTCTTGTTCAGGTGGAAAAATATTCCCATTCCATGCAGCGTTCTAATGTTTGACCGATGTTTCAGGAGAAAGAATATCGCGTTACAGATCAGTTTATTTCTATTTACAAGGATGAATAACATTTTTTATATATTCTAAATACGGGATGTGTAATGCAATGATGAAAGCTCTTGAGTTTTAAGTTTTTCCAAATGACACGTTATTAATGAAATACTAATTTATAAATAGAAAAAATTCCTATAAAAGGAATTATATAGAAAATCACTTAAGAGATCAATATCTTGGCAAAATTTTCATTTTTATTTATTCATGTTTGAGTAATTTTTTACTTATATCGAAATTTTGTCATGTTTCTCTAAGGCTGAAATACATCCATGATAAACCGAAGCGTTTTCTCGAGAAAAAAAATGATAATAAATACCAAAGGGATGCCCTTTTTGCAGAAAAATTAATCGAAAACATATTTCCAGAACTATTAGTAGAAATGAATGACTTTTCTGATTTGAAACCCGCTAGTTACTTGTTATATATAAACTATTAAAATCACATTTCCATTCTATTTTATATAAAATATCATTATTTAATAACTATATTTTATCATTTATTATTTGTTGAAATTATTATTTCGTTTATTTTAGTTTACAAATTAAATATTGTTTAACATTATTTAACTCTTATGTTGCGCCAATTTAAATAGATAGTTTAACAAAATTTGGCTTAAGAGTATAGGACCTCATAAAATATGATTTTCAATATTATTACCATAACCAAATATCAATTAAATATGCATTACTCACAAGAAGGTAAGTTTCAGGAGATGGAATCGGATGAAAAAGCCGCTTTGAAAGATGAAGCTACGAGTAAAATCGTGCGGTTCTGATGAATTTATAAAATTTGCTAAAACTTACAAAAATGTAGCACTACAGAACTTATAAAATTTGTGTACAATTCACAATAATTTTTGCAGAAGAGATCTTATCAAAAAAGCAGATGAAAAGAAAAGAAAAAGAAAGCAACACGCGTGATGCGTTTTTAAACAGTAACGCTCAATCTTGTCATAGAATACTTTCTCACAACTTGTTTTAACAACCATTGATCTGTATTAATTTCTTTTTGCGCTGTGTTTTTCATCAACTGAAAAATATTCAATTAAATCAATATTAAAGTTTAATTTTGTAATTGTTAGAATGACAAAATACACTCTATAACAAAAAACAAAAACCCGACGCACCAAGGAGTTGGCTGATTATAATGAAATTTCGTATGCAAAGACATTTAGACCGAACATGCATATGATTAAAATTTGGTATACAATGAATGAATAGCGGGAGCTACAGCGCATTGGAACTGCGCACTCAGCAGGTGTATATAAGAAACAATTCTCGATCTGATGTTCAAATTTTCCGTTGCATTGCGATTTAAGATATCTGTCAACGACTGAAAAAATGCCTCGCCGTAGGATTCGAGCTCATTACGAGAGTTTGAAAGAGGTCGTATCATTGGATTGAAAGAGACAGTTGGATAAATCGGAGAATCGTTCCTCATATAGGTGGAAGCGATGCGGCGATTGGAAGATGGTGGCAAGAATGGGTGGACAATGGCAGATTTCAGCGTCATGATGGTAGCGGTCAACTTAGGGCCACAGTAGATCAAGAGGATAGAATGATTGTCAGATCAGCTATTACAGCGCCTGATTCATCGTTATCAAACACCAGAAGTGGCTGACATGGTTATCTGGTGCTTATTAAACACCAGAAGTGACACATGACTGACAAAGTGAAATCTACGCTCGTAACGACCGCTACAACACCTGCCACTCACGCCTGCACACTGTCTACCCAAATTACAGTGGTGCTTGGCTCAATCAGGTTGGAATGATGCTGAATGGGGACGTATAGTGTTTAGCGACGAATCCCGCTTCCAACTGTGTCCTGACGATCATCAAAGACGTGTCTGGAGACGCCCAGGACAGCGTGCTGATTCTGCTTTAGTGAGTGTGAGGTTTTATGGCGCAAGAGCCAAAGTAGGCTATGCTGCGCCAAACATTTGTTAAAATCGATTAGAAATTAATGGCATTAAAAACACAAGACGAACACAAAAAGACACATAAAAGATAAAAGGTTAAAAATCAAATACGGTGTAAAAGGCCAATATGTCTTAAAAAAGCAAATAAGTTATGGTGGGTGGGGGGGAGGTTCCCCCACCAAGTCTGATTCTGCTTTAACTACAGCATGCCACACAGGCCCTCAACCAGGAGTTACGGTCTGTGGTGCCATTTTCCTTGATACCTGGATTCCTTTGGTCGTCATTAGAAACACAACGCACAGCGGTACGTCGACGACATTCTGAGACCGGTTTTGCAACCGTCCCTTTTGCAGTACCCTAGCCTTAATTTTCAGCAAGATAATGCCAGACCATGTGTTGCTACGAACTGTCTTACAGCTTGTCAAGCACTTCCTTGGCCAGCCAGATATCTCTCCAATCGAGCATGTCTGGGATATGATGGGAAGGCGATTGCATCTACAGGAAATGTTGATGACCTAGCCCGACAATTGGAGCAAATGTGGCAAGAAATATCGCAGGAGACCATCAGGGATTTATCACTTTATGCCACGTCGTGTGGCAGTTTGCAACCAGGCTAGAGGGGGATTAACATCTTATTGAGCTCGTTACTTTGTAAACTATGTAACTCTGAAATAAATCATTCAATTTTTCTGAAATTTTAACCATTTTCTATTCTGTACATAATTGTCCTATCCGCCAATTTTAGTCTCCATCAGACAACTCCTTCTTGATGCGACGTTTTTTTTTTTTTTTTTTTTTTTTTTTTTTTTTTGTTTGTTCGTTATAGGGTGTACTTTGTCAGATATTGTTATTGTTTACATATGTTCAGAATATGAAGAAACACTTTGAATACGAGTTTAACTCGCTTAAACTGTTATTTAGACTGATTTGTCTTTGACAATCTCGTTAAAACTATATTGACGCACTATAATCCGGCTGTAGTACCGAATGAGCACAGGATTAAAAAGCGCGTACTATACCTACCAACCCATATCAATCAACTGTAATGGATTCAAAAGTACGAAGACCTTCGTTTAGCACCACTCGATTACAAGATGCAAAACGTAAGTTATTAAATAAAATATTAAAATATATGTGTTCCAATTTCTAACCAACAATTGGAAGTAATTTGAGAATAACCATACATACAAGAAGCATATAAAAGAAAAAAATGAACAAAGCAGGTGTTAATACTTCATTTCTTAATCTTAACACAGATGTTTCTTACCCATCACATTTGTCGTCATACACAATGAATATGTATAAGCATTCTTTAAACGCCAAAAAAACAGCATGAAAATTCCATACACAAAAAAGTGGTTTTTGTTTTATTTAATGGATATGAGTAATTCAGAAGGATTAAAAAAAGAAGGAATACACTTAAATTGGGTTACTCAGAAATAAATATGAAAACCGGGTATACGACAATCTGTTTGTGGCGTACAGTACAGGAGGAAATTGATGTCTTTTAATACGAAAAGTAGGCAACACAAACATAGCACACACACATCACGCAGTGCTAGTTTAAGAATAAATCAGGATATTTTAAAATTTCTACAAATAAAAGATAAGGTTTCTCAAGAGATTTTAGTGAAATATTTGTTGTATACTTAATCTGTATCGATCTATTTGATACATAAATACAATACGAATGCAGTTTATTACAAATATATTCTTTTTTTTTTTTTAATTACATATGTTATTGGTTACACTAAGCTAAAAATAATTTTAATAAATGTACAATGCAAAAAATTCGAAAGTTAAAATATAGCGAAATGTTTTAGTGGGAATTATATCCAATAAATTAAAAAATTGTGAAAAATATATATCCTCATTGACCATTATTACTCACAGAAATAAATATGATATACAATCACACATCGTCTACACACATAACAAATTTATAAATCTTAGCTACTAGGGCAAAAACCTTTGTATAGAGGTACCGAGTCCCTTAACAGCCAGTTGAGAAGGCATCTTCTGCATTCCATATGTTATAATGACATACATTCTTCAGGTTTCAACCCGTTAGTCGTTTGACTGATGTTATTGGGAAAAGCGCCATGTTTGGCTAAGCTACGCCAAACACTCGTTAATATGCATAAATATGGGTTTATTTTCGTATGATCCAGACAAAACAGCAAATGCGAGAAAGGAAGAAAAGGGGACACTCCAACTTTGAAGTTTATAAAATTTTGCTTAAAAGTTTCAAAACACTCTTAACTAGAATAATCATATGTGTAGGTTCTATTTCTTACATACGTTCATATTTTACGTTTATTTGGTTAATTACATAAATGACTTTATAGCCATTCAGTTATACAAAATGTATTTGAGTAATGACTACTACTCATATCAAGACGAAACATTTATTTCGTGTCTCATATTTCATACGTCCAAACAAACATATCATGAACACACGTAATTCCAATTCATCGTTTTTATCTCATTTTTTTTAAAGTATTGGATCACTTGTAAAACTGTCGTTTACATGTCAACACGATTTCCAAATAAACTGCATGAATTTCCCGATTTTTTCCTTATAGTTATTCGTTATAATTATAATGTTGATCTTTCGTAAATTGAAAGTTACCTTAATTGCCTTGTCCTTCAATATCATTTCAATGCTAAATTTCCACAAGAAAGGAAAATTAGTTATTATGTAAGGCTGCCCTTGCCTAATACTAAAGAATAAAACCACAAACCAGATAATTTAACAAGAAAAATGTTATACTATTCACTTAAAATTCTCAGAAATTCGATAAATGGATAATATTCTTTAGCAAAGTTAAAATTGTGTTTTGAATTCGTGTGAAGAAGACAAAATATATATATAAATAAAACATTACTAGGTTCGTAATATTTGTTTGATTAACAACAATATATCCAGGGATCAAATATTTGTGGGACAGACTAAGAACTAAATAGTTCTTATTAGTTATATTACAAACATTAAGCATGAGAAGTATAATAAAAATAAGCTTCAACTTCAAGGTCAACAATAATGAACTAAACTTAAATGGGGAAATAAATACAAGTTGCAACTAACCGGATTCACGAAGCTAAATTTAAATCCTAATCCAGATTCAACACATCTCAACTTAAATTAGCGCAGCTACTGTTAGCAGAAATTTTAATTAATTATCTTTTTCAAGGCTTTAATTCAATCCGTATTTTCTCTCTCTTCTCGACTGTATCAGAGAAAAGTATTACATTCAAAACTAAAAGCAGCAATTTTTTAAAAAAACAATTATTCAATTAAATTGTAGAATAAAGCAATAATATTACAACGTAATGGAAATTTAATTAATTAACTCAATCATTAATTCACTCTTCATTAGTTCACTCAGTTACTCACTCATTTAGTAATTTATTTTAACCTGAAAAGATACTAGGAAAATACCTTTTTTAAAAAAATGTTCAGTTGACCATTTTGTCATCAACGTAAGCAAGAGTCACTTGGCTATTGTTTAAGGGGCTAATATACATAATAAAAATAAACTCCTTCCTAAAAAGAAAGAAAAGAAAATCCTGGCAAAATTTAAAATGTTTCATTCGATGTTAGCTTATGCTTTCATATTATAATCTTCCACTGCAAACAAATTTATTCAAAAATGATTAATGGTGTTACCTGTTTGAATAGCCTTTGTTTAAAAATTAAATTGTTGATTTATGGGGGAAATAAACAAAATTTCTCCCCCCCCCGCCCACTTTTTACACAGAATGTAATTAGAAAAGAAAAAATTTCAAGCGATGCAGTGAGTTCCGTATGTTTTCTTTTATTCACACATTATTACAAAATATTTTTAATTCTGAATGAAAGCTTAAGAAATTTCAAGAGTCGCCATCTATAAAACATCACAGAATTTAATTTCAAAATTAAATTGATACTTTAAAAGACAATATATAATAAATTACAGTTTCTGCATTTGTAAGAAACTAATTTATTTAAATGTTAATATTAACAACATAACTGAAAAAATAAGACTATACACAAAAAATTATAAATTTTTAAATTAAAAAGATTGAATTTTCAAACACCTTTTGAAACCAAATTAACATTTTTGCTGAATTCAAATTAAATATTTCTTACGATTGTTTCTCAAATAAAAAGAAATGATATTATTATTCATGTCAATATACTTTTTCTTAATTACAGATTTTCGTTTTTAAAGTTAGATACAAATATTTAATTAAATATGATCGTGTAAATGTTATTTATTAATTGAAACTATAATTATCAAAAATATCTTAAAATCCACGTTTAATTAATTCGTTAAAAATATTGAAAAATAAGTCTAGATTTTACTTGAATATATGATTTTGAATTGAATATTGATTTTTAATTTTAACAATTTTTATTATTAACATATATCACAAATGTTCAAGACAATAATTAAACATTAAACTAAATTACAAAAATTTAATAAATAAGTAAAATAAAAAAAAAAAAAAAAAAAAAGTCCATCTTAAAGTTTGTAAATCATACAAACAGATTTGTAATTATTTCTTTTTCCTAGTAAATTTGAAATTTTATTTTTAGTTGAATAAATGTCCTAGTTTCTACTCGGCTTAATCTAATTATGTATCCAAAATAATTCATTCTTAGATATTATTTAGTATTGAATAGTATCACTAGATGGCAGCACGTATGTATCACTTACCGAATATTGAAAACATTCGATTTGTTATTACGTAGAAATACACACAAAATGGTTTATATTTACTGTAATTATACAAAAAATGCGATTATTTTAATCTGTGGGAACATGAAAGCTTTGTATTAAATATTTCCAAACATAATACAAACATAAATATATTTTTCAAACAAAATTTCATAAGATTCTACTTTGATTTCATCAAATGCATTTAGCACACAATATAAATACAAAAAAAAAAAAAAAAAAAAAAAAAAAAAAAAAAAAAAAAATTATCAATATTATTCAAAAATGCATTTTAGGTCGGTAGATAATTCAATTCGTGAGAATAAATGGACAAAAAATTTCCCAATTGTATTAACGTTTTTTAATCATAATGACTGAAGAGTATCCAATTCATTAACAACAGCCTCAAACGCTTTCCTCAAAATGGAACTTGACCAAAGAAAAAAGGAAACATATTTCTTCTAAATAAGCATGTCAACGATATTTATCATGCAAAAATCATTTTTCATCTATTCCACGCTTACTTATGAATCTATATATGTAAAATAAATTTTTTCCCATTTATATTTTAATTAAAAGTCATTTTTAACTTTCAGTAAAAAGGCACAAAGTTAATAAGTTCTTATTGCAATGTATAAAATCACATAGTACTTACACATTTCAAAAAAGAACTGTTTCGTTTCCTAGTGTATGAAATATATACTGCATTTATTAATTAAAAAAACGTATCATATTTTTGTTATCAAAAGTTAATTTATAAAGCAAAGATCTAGATTAAAAACATGAGAGAAAACGAAAAAAAGAAAAAACAGTCTTCCAAAAACAGAAAGAAGTAATACTAAATATAATATTGGTGCTTTAATGAGAATGTAGATGAGCAAGATGAACAAAGAGAAAATAGTTCAGAAAAGAATAATTTAGAGTAAACATAAGTATTAGATGAGATGTACAATTTTCTAAAAAAGGAGTAGAAATTCAATATAGTTTTTAAAAAATAGAAAAAGAAGGGGAAAATACGTTAATAACAAATTTCTGTCGGAAGATTAGTTATAAATACTTGCTCTTTTACATGAAAAAGTTCTAAGGAATTGATTGTTTCATTGTTAATCCCCCTCCCAGGAAACGAAAATACAACAAACGAAGAATAATTTAAATAAATAAGAAAACCACATTTCATAAATTTTTCGAAATATAAAAGTTTAACGAAACAAATTCCCTGAAAGAAATTAATTTTTACAAACAGTAAATGCTATAAAATATTGTATCTTCGGTTAAACAGGTTCGGCTGAGAAAGAGAGTCTTATACAAGTGTTATGGCGTCTCCAGTCTCTGAATTTTATTTTAGTTGCTGTTCAATTTAGCAGTGAGCATTCTACAAAGTTATTGTATTGCATAAACAGTTTCCACCATTATTTCTAATTAGTGCAATTTAGAATATACATTTTATTAATTCTGTTCTTTTTTTTTTTTTTTTTTTTTTTACTACCGTACAATTGTGCTACCATAGATCCGATCCAATGCAGGTCTTCCGCCAAAATAAATACCATAAAAGGAAATTTATAAAAAAATGATTACTCACTGTTTTGTTCTTCAGATCAGAAGTGACCGACTGCGAACGGTGCCTGAGCATCTCAAACATTTTGGACACTGCCCCTCGACTGTCCGAGCCCGACCTCGGTCTGTGGGGCTCGATAAGAATGTGGTTGTGCGCGGGAGGGGTGCTGTGGGTGGCCAGTGGTGATGTGGGGCGGACCACAGTGGACCTCGACAGAGAACCACCTGAAGACATCATGCTGGATCTATAAAGACACAAAAATAAGATGAAAAAAAATTACTATAGGTGGTAAGTACAGGGAAAGAGAAAAAAAATATTGATGATGATAATAACTAAAATAGGTTTTGATAATTTCATTTTAACACGTGTTAAGAGTTATTTCCCTTGTTAAGAACCCCCAAAAGTAAAGTTATTCAAAATGAATATTAATTAGCATAAAGTAAGCTTATTTCAGAACCCCTGGCTCCACAGAAGCAATTACTGTCAAGAAAAGAAAATACCTTCTTAAAATTCCGAAAGCATTTTTGTTTTCACAAGCATAGCATTCTACACTACAAAAAACGTTGACAATATTATCAACAAGAAGAATAAGAACGGACGATTATATCATAAAATAAAATTATTACAATAAATATTAAAATATAAAAGAACAAGTGATAAATTATTAATGTAGATAATGATATGCTCTCTCTGTTTGAATACAAAAATAAAAGCGAAGTACGAGAGTGATAGTATTTTAATGACGCAAGAATCAGATGGGCTATGCTGCGCCAAAAGTGGTAAAGCTGTAATCTGGACATTTGAAAAAAGATAAAAAGTCGTTGACAAAAAGGAAGGTCGAAAATAGAGAAATATGTCTAGGGTATCTCGGGGGCGCGTCACCCATGTTTACCAAAGACAATAAACATCGAGAGAAAAAAAAAAGATCGCTAAGATGCCTCAGGGTCATGGTACCGGAACCTACCCAAAGAAGGCAAGTGCCTGAGGTAAAAAAGATAAAAGCAGACGATAAAATATACATTTACTTACAGTTTAGCAATGTAAATATATCTAAAACAAACCAAATGTAACTAATATAATCAGAATGTTTTATAACATCAATCCTTTGAATCTAACAGCATTTCGGTTTTCGTTGAGTCGTGAGTTCGAGCCTTGATGCCACTAGAGACCCGCCGTCAAGCCGGAGTTGATGCACATTAAATCTCTCGAGGTTCAAAGTCCTCCCGTTGGTATAGTGTGGAAGTTAGGAGAGAGAAATGCCAGATCAGGTGTCGTCCTCGTCATTTGATAAAGGCTCAAAATTACGAGGTCCGTCACCAATAGCCCTCGTGTTGCTTCTAGTACGATGTTAATAAAAACAAACCAAATTAAATCCAATCTCTGAAGAAATAACCAAACAAGTAAATCATAAGAAATTTGCCTGATCATTGAAAATACGCTTGCACATGTCACTTATGGTTCGTGATAACATTTTTTGATGATTGATAACATCACCGCCCTCACCGTAACCTCCCCATTTGGTCAGAATAACTTTTAATTATTCCTAAAAATTAAAATGACGTGGCACCAGCTTTGATTAGATATCTGGCATTCAGATTGCTACTATTGGTCATTTAAATGTTTTAGGGGAGGGGGCAAAGACTCTAAGAGATGTTTCCAGAACAAGAGAACAAATAGTTTGTTTAAATAAAAGAAATACAAGGAAAATTCTTTCAAGCATCCTTTAATTGAGTTTCTTGACTGCATTTTGTATTAAATTTTAGGACATAAATGTTATTAAAGCAATGATGTAAATCATATTTCTTATTTAAATTATGATACCTTAGATAAATAATTCCATAATAAAATAATGATAATACTAATATATAATAACAAAGAAGTCAGCGAGATAATTAGATAAATAAATTTGATGTAGTTTTCTCTCAAATGAATGAATTAAATAAAGACAGTTTAATGATCAAATCAACTTGTTCTTAGCGGAAAGATTTTTTTTTCACACTTCTCAAAATCACTCTCTTGAACTTTCGGTTCAAAAAGTATTTGTATTTGATGACAGGTGGCCTCATTAAGGTAAATTGTTGTTACAATTGATGGCTACCATTTGTTAAACGGAGCCAAGACAAATGTGACATTGATTCATAAGTTTGTTTTGAATTTATTAATCATTTCCCATCAAATCAAAATTTGATTGATGCCGCGTCGAGTTGTCCCCGTCCATGGAATTCATCTTTATGTAACGGAAACCAAGCAGAAATCAAAACAATCAATTGCTTCTGGTGAATGTGCTCCAAAGAAGGCGAGGATGATTTCATCGGCTAGGAAAGTTATGACGAAGAATTTTTGAGGCGCTAAAGGCGTCTTGATCACGAAGACGAGGAAATGAGATTTACGACTGCTGTCTAGTGAGTCATGATGTGACGTTGGGCTATTCGCGATTTTCTCTTCACTAACCTTGGGGACTTTAATTGAGATTTACTGCATGAATTAAGCAATTTCTTTCACACCAAAATGAAACATGATTATTCAAATTAGAGGCAAGTAGAAATAAAGTGAAATGAGCTAGATATGACGGTGTATAAGCAAAGGGAAATTTAGACGATAGAGGCTGAGTGGGAATAACGCTGATCGTATGCTTTATAAGCGATAGATGATATCAAGAATTGTTACGGGCGATAGCGGTCGAAGAGGATTCGAGAAGTCATCCTCAACTAGAGAGATTTTGGTAAGAAAGTAATAGTTCGATAATAGTTGAGTAGGTGAATCAATCTAAGGGGTCACCAAGGAGAACAAATATCCCTTAGACATTATATTACTAAGCTAACAAATAAATAGTTGCATGAGACTTGACTACACATTAAAACACATTACTTCTAAGTAACAAGTTCGAAAATGAAAGAAACTGAAAACTGAACGGTATTAAACGGAAGAAAGAGATTTTAATCTTACATTTTTCTCATAATCTATCTGAAAGTATTATTGAATTGTCAGTTTCTTCGTGGACCAACAGGTGCCATGCTCACTGCAGTTTGGCGATGACTGATCTCAAGATCCTGTGAAATGCACAGCTGCATGCACGAATTACAGCTAATTTTTTTAAGAAAAATCTGGTGCCATCGTTGGACATCTGTGTATGTATTGAGAATTGCTGTCTTAAACCCTTGCAATGTCGCCCGCATTCGGTTCGGGCAATTCAAACGCGCAACATTTGTGATTCCCAAACTGAGTTTGGGCAGAGTATTCCTATATCTATTCCATGAAGGTCGAACAGAGCTCGTTATCGTTTCGAATCGACATTTAACACGCAATTCACTTATTTCACAAGAAATGTCAGAACTTGTTCTATAAATTAAAAAAAAAATTACGTAGTCAACTGCACGAGGTGTGACTATTAAATAATGAGAGAGTGACGTTGCTACAGAAGAAGTCGCATGTACCAAATGCCAGCGCCCGACAGCTGTTTAGCGAGAAATTTTCTCTTTCAAACACAAAGCCTCTCGTTTCTGTAAACATATCCGTATAGCTGTAGCCTTCGTTCGCAAAAGAGGGGGGTTTTTTTTTGTATCGCCGGAAAAATGATAAGTGAGCAACGAATATTTGTGAAATTTCACATGGAAATAAAATAAAATTGTGAACATAATTAATTATGTAAAGAACCACTTAAAATTTATAATTTAATGAAAGAAGTGTATGAGATTCATTCCTCGATATTCATGGGAATCTGCACCTTCACTGGGTTCCTGAAGGTCAAACAATTAATCAAAATTACAACCTTCACGTTCTTGCTGAACTCCGTGAAAGAATAAAGAAGGGGAAAAAAAAAACGATTATAGAATTATTGAAGGACAAGTCCTTCCGCATTGTGTGTCATGAGGATTCAAGGCCAAATACAGCATCCCAGTGTCAAATTACCCACCTTATTACTCGGATCTTGCGCCATGCGACCTCTATCCGTTTTATAAGGTGAAATCTACATTAAGAGGAACAAGTTTTGAGTCCATTGAAACTGTGAAAGAGAAAGTAGAACGCGTCCTGAAGGAGCTGACCGAAGACTTCCAGTACTGTTTTGAACAATGGAAGATTCGCATGAAGCGTTGAAGGAATATAGGAGGGGTGTATATTAGAGGTGATAAGTAAATATGTATAAAATCATAATAAATTGTTTTACAGCATCAGACTGTTAACACGTTAATTAAACGTTATTAACACGTTATTTAAAAGCCACACCTCGTATATCCGCTCCGAAGAAGAGAATAGAACTGATAATTATATTTAAAAAAAAAATCTCATTGTCATTTTTCGCGAATTTCATACGAAAAACACTTTTTTATGCAAATACCGATTCATACATAGATGAAGAATACAATTCAGAATCTTCAAGTTTCCAATTCAGAATCTTCAGGTTTAGATACCAACATTTTCTCCTCAAGAATATGAATGTACGTATAGTGACGACAACTAGATTATATTGTTTTGTGCGCTGTCGCAAAACTGATGGAAAGAAAATACAGCGAGAGACATAAATTTATCGTAAAGAATGTGGCCTTGTGTGCGGAGCCATATTTTAGTATGTACTATACTGTAAATGAATTGTGAAATCCCTCTATAATCTAACGCATACTGTTGTATTAAGTTTATCATTAGTTTATCGCTATTTATTTCAAAATTATTATGTTGTTTGATTTACTTTGTTACAATTCACAAATATTGAGTAAAACGTTAGTGGAATCCATATTCTTACCTATGAATATTATCCTATATTTTAATTACCATCGAAATGCGTATATCGTTATTTCGAGATCCCATTCAATTTAAACTCTTAATTTATGTGATCACGATATTTTCAAAAATACTTAGATCAGCATTTCCCACGTTGTGAACTAATATAGATATTCCTAACAAGCCACTCAGACTTATAAAATACCTAAATATCCCTGCATTTATCACCATGTGATCTGTACAATTCTTAACTTAACTTCACTAGAGAAACAAACCGAGAAAAATTTGTCATTTCGCTCTGATTTACCATTTAAGAGTGGACAAGTGTTGCGTTCACTGCTTAATCCCGATGCACCTTCCTCCCTCTCGTGTGAAGATAAAATAAATTCAATAATCATGGGTTAAAAGTCCCCTTATTACGCCACGACTTAAGTACATGTTTCAGTTCAATATTCAAAGAAGTATCGAATTAGTATTATGTATGTATATATATAGATGAAATGTTCGTAAATGGTGGAATGCATAAATAATACAATGAAACGAATCGATACGTCTACCTAATTTAGAAAATTGGCCAATGGAATAAAGCAAATAGGAAAAGGATTAACCATACTGTTCTTCTTGCAGTTAAAATGAAAGCCATCTGGCGTCTGGAAGTACAATAAAAAAGGAATAGAAAGATAGAAATCAAATCCCGTTAGAAAAGGGATATTCTATTTCTTTTAATAAAAGAAACCGGGAAAAAGGACTACAGTCTCAAATTTTCTCTCTCGTATTTAGTCTGTAAGTACATTTTTGTGATAGTGAAAGATTATCTCAGTAAATCCAAGGATGTTTATGTCTATAAAATAATTTCCACTAAAAAAATCAATTGCATATATATATATATATCACTGTGGCTCTATCAATTGCATATTCTTAGTATATTATTATTATTATAGGAAGTTAATAATCTGACATAAAAATAGAGAATTACATGAAAGTAGCAAGGCAAGTAAGTTTAAATAAAAAAAAATCATATAAATTGCAACTAAAATTCATTCGACACAAGTAATTCGCGGCATATTATTAATTATTAGCAATTTAAAGGAAACATTTCCTAATTATTCTAACATTATAGGTAATATTTTATGATTGAAAAATAAACTTTGAAATTCGGTTGAAATTAGTTTTAAGAGCAAAAAAATCTACATTTTTTTTTTTAGGAACAAAACCCCCACAATGATTGAAGATCTATTTTGATTCAAGTTAAAAAATTCATATAACAAAATAATAAAAATGATTACAACGCATTAGTTCCCAAACAATTGCGTATTGAATGTTACAATCAGAAATCGAGAAACTTTCGTATGCTTGTATTTGCAAGGTATGATTGATATCTTATATATCATAAGGCAATAGAGATTTTTTTCATGTTTTCATTTATTGTCACTCCAGATATTCCATGTGCGTATGTGGCGCATGGATCAGGCCGACAGTTAGTCTTATAGCAAGTTCAATAGGCGAAAGAAGTGTTGTCTTTCAGGCTAAGAAAGATTTTGAAAAACACGAAGGCAATTGAAAGTTAAGTGAGCCACAGAGAAAATGGGCAGTGTCATGTTGCAAAAAGGCTCCAGTATGATGAGCCATGAAGTGTAACACAGAATATCAACTTATCACTAAACAATTAAACAGTATTTGTATGTAAAACAGTCGACAACATACTGAGAGCAAAGGAAATAGCACTGTCTCACCAACTCACTTAGAAATAACACGAGAGCTATAGAGATGGATCTCATAATTTTGACCCTCGGTCAAGTGACAAGGACGACACTTAAACTCTGGTATCTCTCTCACCAAATTTCTACATTTCACAATCGGAAGGACTTGGAACCGCGACAGATTTAATGTGCATCAGCCCCGTAATACGCGGATGTTTCGTGGAATCAAGACCCGAACCCACGACTTGATGCAAACAACGCCTACCACATGTTCGCGATCATGACCATTAGGCTACAGCGGCCACAAGTAATGGCTGTGAGCCTGTATAAAACAAAACAAGCTAGGAAGCGTTGCCCCAACTTCCTCCATTCACGCATATCATGATCATCTACTTCAAGACTGAAGTAGGATACATCATTGAACATTATGTGTTGTTAATTTAAGACGCATGTTTTAAATATGGCTACTGCAGAGTAATTGTCACCATTCCGCACGTGCACGCTGAGTTTCTATATCAGTTGGTTAGTCTTATCACCGATTCCGTGTTTACGATTATTTAGGAGTATTTAAAATGCCTTAAGCAATTGAAAATCCCACCGATTTGGAAATGCATGCTGTAATTTGTTTTCTATGTGCAAAAGACGTGCAAGTTGCAGAAATATATCAATGGATTAACGGCAGAAAAGCTTAAGACTGATGAAACATTACGAAAATGGACCAGAGCATTTATAAGGTGCTCATGATGGTGTGTGTTGCGGGCGACCATCCGTTCTCAATGACGGCTTAGTGCAGAAAGTTGATCAGAAAGTTCGAGAAAACAGATGCTTTAAGATTTCGACTTTATCTAATGAGTTTCCGTAAGTTTCAAAACCTATTTTTCTATAAGAGATTGATCCAGCATGAAAAATATTTCTATGAGGATAGAATTTAGAAACTTGTTGTATGTTATGACAAATGCCTTAATATTGATCGTAATATTGAAAAGTAGATTACCGTATATATATATATATATATATATATATATATATATATATATATAAACAGTAAACACACGCTTCGTATCAACAATAATAACGACATACCAGACGATTTGGCCACCGTTGCAGATTAAAAAGAGAAGATATCTTAAAAGTAGATACGAGGGCAACTATGTCTTAAACAAACACCATGAAATTATGCAATTTAAGGTAGATGGTGGGGGGGGGGGGCGGAATGTTAAATTGTACACAATGATGCCTTTGGTATAGTTAGGGCGTCTCATATGTTATCTCTAATGTTTAAAGCCCACCTGTAGAGGACGTCTTGTAAGGAGCAAGTATAAGAAGTTTCTCCCTCAACTTTCTCAGCGTCAGAATCAGTTTGTAAGCGAGCGAATTAACACTCGAGAGAAAGGATCACGAGGTGATTTGATACGCTAAAAGTAAACTGTGTAGATCGCCAAGGTAAATAAAAGAATAAAAAGGCTATAGTTATTAGTTAAAAAGTTGTAAGTCTGTTGTTTTTGTTCGACGTTTGAAGATAAGTTAAATGTGTAAAAGCAAGCTAAGTTAGGATAAATAAATAGCAGTCAAACTATTGTTATAAAAGTTGAAAATTAAGAAAAGTAAAGAAAGTGTGTTTCTACAAATCAGATGTGGAATGAAAAGCGTCTGTAAAAGTAAAAAGAAGTAGTAAAGTAGTTTAGTCAAGTTTTTTTCACCAACACATTCAAGCTGATTTTGTTTACCATTTGGACATGCTGGTCTTCCACAGCCTTCAATTCGTCAATGCGTACCTTGGAGCTATCATTGCGGCCAGAACCTTTGCACAGCCATATTTGTATGACGAAAGTTACGATATATTGCTCGATATAACTATCTCATTTCGTGAACCCAAACTATTAAACCCGCTTGAATTTGTCCAATTGTCCGTAGGGTTTTCGAATGCCTCGTTTACATCATTACCAATAACGTGTCCAGAGATTTGTAATAGTTTTGATGATAAAAAGTTATACAGTAAGTTGTTCTATAGGATGCAATAGAGCAGTGCGATCAAGTCAATATACATTAACTATGAAATTTAAATCATTTGGCGCTAAAGAAAAATTGTACTCAACATTTCGAGAAAATCCTATTATTTTTCAAGATGTTTTGGGTTTTTTACCCCCTTCTAAATGAGTATATTTCACAAACTGGAATTTTTTATATGTGCAATAAGCATTCATGTCTTAAATTTAAAAATAAGTAAAGATTTTAACCAATAAATGATTATTTAAAAAATAAGGTTTTTTTTTCCCTCGCATTCTTGAAGATTTTTGAAGTGAACAGTTACTAAGAAATTTCCTTTTTCTTCCACTTAAAAAATATTTAAATCAAAAAAGTATACCAATTAATATATATGCGCACAAATCTATGTTCCAAAAACATAAGAAGTAAATAATATAAATAAATTTGTTAGTAAATTTGTTATTATTTCTTTGGCCAAGCGCAATTAAAATGCTGTAACTGAAAAATTAAATAATCTGATTTGTGACTCTAATCTACATATAATTATTTATTGGTTGCAATTTTCATAAAAAAGAAGTCACCGGAAGATTGAATTTAAGTTCATGAAATAATATATAGCAAAAATATTAACCGGTATTATTTGAAGAAATGAATAAATTCGCAATAACAAATCATAAAATAAACAAGATTTTTTGAAAAACACACGTGTGAGTCTAATTATACATTGAAAATGCGCATTATCCCGTAACGTTAAGACAAGTATTTTATGAAATAGTTATATTAAACAATAACATGAATCACATCTGATAAAGAGAATTATGCTATAAAATATATATAATATCCACACGCTGTAAAAATAAAACGCACCTAACTACACATGGAGATAGTGTAGTTCCACCTAAAAACGTCCATTTTGCAATGATGCTCTTTTAATTTGTTAGGGTTTTCACGCTAGCGTAGCAGAAATGTGGAGAGTGTAGTGTCAGCTATAAACGTCTATTTCCTAACTTCCCCAATCGTACAGTGTAAATTGGGAAGTTAGTGTCTATGATCTAATTACATTAAAAATAACGAAGCGTTACGGATATGTTAAATTGATCTCTGAGTCGCGCAGAAATAGGCAGTTAGTGAATTACTGAAAGATGGAGTTAATGGCGAAAGAGCCAAATCTGGCTATGTTGCACCATACTAAGCGTAACTATAATCTAGAAGCGCGGTTCTAAAACTGGGTGTTGCAAGTTATCAAAAAAACTCGGATAAAAATTGTGAAATGATTAAAGGAGGCCGGAAATATACTTAAAAGTTAAAATTCAAAAGGTCTTACCGCGGTTGCGGTAGCCTAGTGGTCATGGTAGCGAACCGGCGGTTTTCGTCGAGTCGTAGCCTTGATGCCCGCGGTGTGACCTTGAAACCTCTTATGGCTCGAAGTCCTCCCGTTAACGTAGAGTGGAAGTTTGAGAGGAAGGTATCAGCTCAGATATCGTCTTCATCACTTGACCGAGGTTCAAAATTATGAGGCCCGTCACCAATAGGTCTAGGTGTTGTTTCTCAAAGCGACGTTAATAAACAATCGTATTCGCCATTGTCTAAGAGTATTAAATTCTTGTATTTATCTCAAGGTGAAACCGATCATCTACCAGCGTTCATTAATACACAATAGTTAAGTAAAATTGAGGATAAATTTGAATTGAAATTTAAAACACAGGAAAATGTTTGGTCCGTTAAACAGCGTAACTATTCTGATCACACGTATGTACTTATATTTACAGGTTCTGTTCTTTTGTTCATATTTTTAGCAAGAAATAAACTTTGTAAATCTGTTAAGAAATAAAGTTAATTTTTGGAATTGTGTTATGTTTTTCCCCCCAGTTCCGATTCCCTCCCTTTTCTTTACGAATTATTACGAAAGATTTGTTAAATGAAATGTGCGTGTAATAAAATATTGACAATACGATGTGAATAAATAATTCCTTGAAAATTGGTCGTGTTTGTTTACATTTTTCAATGAAGAAATGAAAGAAAATAATCCATACGAAACAGTGAAAAAACCGATCATTTTCGCTAATTTGGGTTGGGCCAAATTTTTATTCTGTTCTCGAAATTTGCGACGACGGTAGCAACAACATATTGAAAATGTGACTTTCTGTGCTGCGCTACTCTCGGAATCGTGTAAAATAGGCGAAGTTTTTACTTTCTTTCTTTCTGTCTTTTCCGCAATAACATAGTTTGTGGCTGAAGCAGCTTTCCGAAAAAGTAAAGCTTGCTAAAGTCTCAACAAAAAGTATCAATAGATTTGCTCCGAGACTAATATTTACCGAGCAGTAGTAAGCGAAGCTATCAAAACGTTGGCACAATTCCGGCGAAATCAATTTTTTTTTTTTTTAGCTAAAAATCCAGAGCTTTATCTTTTGTTGGACACCATTTTATTCGCTAAGTAATGGAAACAGAGTAAAGAAATTTTTTTTTTACGAAGAAGTCACTTTTTATATGATGTTTCTACGATTGATACAAAGTAATAAGTAAACAGACTCAAATCTAGTTTTCAGAGAAGAAAAAAGGGGAGTTACTTTATTTGAGAACGTGCTAACATAATAGCTTTGGGTAGTCACAACTCAGTATCTATTTATCTGAGAACAAATCTGCTGTCTCGTTTGTGGAGAACGAGTTTATAAAAAAGATTGAAAATGTGTTATTTTAGTTATAATTTTATAAAAAATATCAACGTTGAGGGATTTGTTTGAGATGCATCCATTCGAAATGCAAATAGAAGAACTTTTGATGAGTGAAGAGCTTGCAAATTACGCTACTGGCGACGAAATTTTCCAAGCTATCGACAAATGTGTACAGAAAAATTATTTGAAATGGAGTTAGTGTGTAAATATTTGCAGCGATGTAACGGCTGCAATTATTAGAAAAGTGAAGGAAACCGTGTTTTGAATGAAGCACGTGGCAGGAATTGCCACCAGTAGCCGCTGTGTCATCCATCGGTATTTTCTGGTAACTAGGTTACCGCATGAATTAATACTCGTATTGGATGGGGCTGTGAATATAATTAATTATGTTAAGAGCCACTCGCTTCAAGCATGCTTTTGAAATATTACTACCTCTTGCAGCACTTGGCTATCAAGAGGGAAAATTTTAGCCTGCATTAGTGGTCACATTTACAAAGAAGCCTTTGATCCACCGATTGACAAAATGTAGATTGGCTGCTTAAATTGAGACAATGTTTATGCGTAGTGGTTATGATCCGGCGGTTTTCGTCAAGTGATGGAAATGACATGGAAACTAGATTTATGAATCACTGAGGATACGTATTCTTTACAGAATAGTAAAACTTATTAAAAAAACTGATTCATACCTTCTTTTCACCCAAATAGAAAAATGAAGCTAATTAAATTTTCGTACTATCGTGCCAAAACTTCAATACAAAGAACTAAAAATATCCAAAGCACACACAACGAACACACACACAAGATCTCCTCTCATCCCTAATAATTATCATTCTAAATTACACAACAAAATACTTTTCTCATGATCGATATTTTCATGAAAGGAGGTGCTTTAGACGAGGGATGGAAAAATTCGGTTGATGAAAGTGTCACAAATGATACAATTTACATGAATAGAAATACCAGGTTGTGAACAAAAATTTAACTAAATGTACAATCATAGTATTAAGCCCCCATTTCGTAACAAAGATTTTAGAGAAATTGTAAGAGATGCTTATGAAATGCAGTAAAATTTATTCCTATATGTAATTGTTATAATAACTTGAATTAATTGCAGCAATCACACAAAGAAGCTTGTAAATAAAAAAAAAATTGGACCACTATCATTTGTATCGCCATAAATTGTATCATTGGATCTCCACCTCACAAATTGACTTCACTACAATTATATTTTATGACAAAAAAACTAGCACAGTCGGATCCTATTAACTCTAGAATCCACTTAACACGCGTTTTTATTATGACTTCCGATTTATGATACTCAGATTAATTTTTTTTTTTCAGATGAAGTCAAGAAATCTTGCTAAGTTGTGAAATAATTAAAATGCTTTTATTCAATATCATTATAAATTTAAATATCTCGCAAATCGAAAATCCAATAAAACATTTAACTCTGGGCAATACGATTCAAAAGTGTGTATTACTGAAATATAGCAGTCATTTTTAAATATCCTACAAAAACCTTAATTTGTTACTACTTCTTATCTCACCATACAGAGGGCGCCTGAAGAGTTGCGATATCCTCTTAGTGTTCTCAGAAAAAAGTTTTTGTTTTACGTTGTACTATATGTGAGTAGGAGTAGGAGTAGTGTTTTTTTTTTCCTTCACAACATGGTTTTACATATTAATAAAAACACACCAGTCATTTCAAATCTGAACAACTAGAGAAAAATCAGATGATTTCATAAAAAAGGCACTGAACCACACACACAATGATTCAACTTTAATTTTTAATAATACACCGAAAAATAATTTGATTTCCTAATTTTTTTCCATTCTCTAAGTCAAAAATAAAGAGTTCATTCTTATTTTCTGATGCAATTCAAAATTATACTTGAATTCATGCGATAACGCGCTAATAAAAATATGCTGAACTTTTGGGTTTAATGATTGAAGACCTATAGGGACAATCCTTACTATGCAACTAGAGGCCATTTAAGTCCCTCAGAATCCCTACATTTTATACCATGAGATTTATCACGTGGAATGGAGAAATCCTTTCAAGAAAAACAAAGATAAGGGAAAATTCTATCTCTTATACTCTCTTGTGCTGCACGTTAAATGGCGGAGGAGCTGTGTCCCCAGCCTCGAGAGTATTGTGTTGCCTCTCTCTCTCAGCTAATATGAATAAACCATGAAATTCGAAATTCGCATCCTTATTTACTTCAGTAAATAATTTTTGAATTCTTATTATAATCAAGCCGGCTGGATAAATGTTCCTGACCGAAGAAGCTATTTATCAATATATTGGCATAAAAAGAGAGAAAGAGGCTTGTTGTTCACTACGGCCATCGTCTCCTGTTGTCTCTGGGATGGCATGATCGGTGCCAATGCAAGGACCACTGCAAGGCCGGATGCCTATTATTAAGCGACCACGAACATATGTTGGAACACGGGAGAAGAGTGGCGTCGTCTGCGAAAAGTTAAACAAATTGCAATAATCATAAAGACAGGAGATAATTGGGGGGGAGGGAGTGCAACTGAATCGTCGCAAAACCGAATCCACCTACCGCCAAGAATACAACGAAACTGCGTACAATTTCCTGTTGTTTATCCGGAATTGGACTATCTCTTCTGCGATACGTCATAACGAGGAGAGGTGTCTCCTGCCATATGGATAATTGTTGCCGAATATATATATGATGATTCGAAATTCATAGGTGATAAAAAAAAAAACATTCTGAACAAGCAATTTCTATCGTACAATGGACAGGAAAAAGAGCAAGCGGTGAACCGCTACACAGCGCTGTGATGGAAAGCATAAAGCGCGAGTTTTCTTAAACATTGTCATTTCTGCCGTGGATTTCAGGAGTCATGATAATGTACAGTAATCAGGAAAATGGCTTTTTACTGATTAAAATTTTAAAATTGCAGTTTCTGGTCAATGGATCGAAAGTTTTCGTTCAAATTCTCTTTCTCCTTTTCAAACAGTGTACACACACTCACCTTCTCCAAAGTGCCCCGACCAATCAGAACGCTCTATTTCAACCCCCATTTTCCACTCACGTCTTTGCGCGAGCGAACTTCACTTCGACAGGGAAGCCCAGCCGTTGCTCCGAGTGTAAGGTGACCAGGTTTTTAACATTCGAAAAGCGGAACACCATTGACAGCGGAGGGGAGGGAGGCTATGATTAAAATTTGGTACCTAAATAAATTAATCAAAACAATGGTGGTCGTATTCTAGCAGCTGATCAAGGCGAACTTTGATAAGCAGTTCTCAACAATTATTTTCATTATTAAAGTTTAACATTATAAAATTTACAAAAATAATATAAAGATCATATCCTGGTGAAATAGCTACATGGAAGTCAAAAACCGTATATTCCCTTCCCGTTCCCTAGCTTGTCATGCATTCTTTCTAAAAATCGGGACTTTCTTAAAACCTCGCGTGACGCGGGATAAATTGTTAAAAGCGGGACGTCTGGTCACCTTATCCTAGTGAAAAGTTGTCCGTTTCTCGGAGTAGATTCAGCAACTCAGGCGTCGATTTTCTCCGCAAGGCGGCTACGTACTGCAGGGTTGTATTTTTTTATCCCCACATAGCCCTCTCCTTCTTTTAAATTCTTAATTTATTTGATAGTGAATAATTTTTTTTTATTATTTTTAATTACAACTATGCTATTCGATAGCATTTAAGGCCTATAATGTCATTAAATGTAACAAAAGAAAGATATGTTCTTTCTTTATTTATTTTTCATCCGTAAAAAACCATAACCTGCGAAACATTCAAGAATATCGATATCAAAACAATAGAAACAAACGCTTATCAAACTATGCCATAAGTAATTTTAAAACTCGTAGATAAAAACAGTATCTAATTGTAGAAACCAGTTGTTACTTTTTTTTTAACTCACAAGGGAAATTATATATTTGATAGAAAATCGATTTTTATTGCTGAATAATCAATAAAAATAAAACTACAAAGTATTTTGTAGTAGACTGAGTATATAATAGGATGTTTTGAATCAGTATCTAGGTAACCAAACTACATTAAAAAGTCTTTAGCATACACACAATCTTGTCTTTTGAGATTTGTCTTTTGATTTACAAACGTTTATAATTCGGTAAATTATACATCACGCAGGAAATCGATTCATTAATCATAAAAAATTGTCATTAGTTTTTAAGTTATTTCATTAGATTAGTTTTTAAGATATTTCGTTAAATTAAACGAAGGAAACTCTTTTTGTTGTTGCGTGATAGAATATTTAAGAGAATTCGTATACCTTCCACAGAGTAAAATGCGTAATGAAGTAGTATAATCATGAGATTCTCGGTTAGAAAGATTCAAGTTAATCTTTGGTTTCGAATTTTGATTCCACCAAAGACCAGACATGTGAAAATAAGAGAGCGCTGCTGCACGTTAAAATAGATTGGACACAAAAAAAGTATTTACCTGTTGTAGTCAATAAGGGTACAAAACCCAGTGACGTCAGGAGTTTAAATAAGAGTCTTGTTAATTTTTTCATTACAATTACTTAAACCTTCTAGAATATTCTTTAAATTTCTAGAGCAAAGTGTGTATTGGAATTTTCTAAGGTGATATATAAAGACATGTATTTTCAGTCTGAGAAGAGAGTTCTCAGACAAGTGCGGCTGCTCTCCATTTGTTAATAAACCACATTATTCGGAAATCTATTGAATCTTCAATTCCACGTGATCCAACTATATGCGAATGTGTAATTCATAGTGTTCGAAAAAAATGAAATAAAAATACATATATAAGCAAATAATAAATTACGAAAGCATAGCAAAATTACAACTAGTGAAAACCGCTATTAATAACAAATGAATAAATAAACTAATAAAAACTACATATCATAATTCAATAAAAGCAAGACAATAAAGGTTAAATAAGGAGATAAGCTGAAATTTAGGACAAAAAAGGAAATAGAGTAGCTAAATTGATATAAGTTTAATATAAAACCTATAATATATACAAGAACACAAAATAAAATGTATATAATCTAATAATAAATTACCCATCTATAGCAATATAAATATTTAAATATATATTTAAAACGTAAATGTAGAACCAGTAACTGAAAAATACTGAATTACTACAACGGTCATAAAATAGACAAAAACGCCACAAACACGATGTAACGGCACGCTGATAAAAATTTTCAAATCTTTGTGTTTTGTAGAGATTAGAATTGCGTTTGCCCCATTAGCACAAAAATAAACAGAAAATTGTTGTTTAAAAATTGACTGACAGTTTTTTAAAGCTATAGCCGAGAATAATGTAAATTTTATGGAGGTGCACCAAGTAATGGCACACTATTCATTTTATCGCATTGTTGAACACTTATACTTCTTAAAAGTAGATTAATTATAATAATTTTTGTAACGTTTCACACAAATTTTAAGACAAATGAAAATAAAGACTTAATTAGAGGTTTGAGCTAGCATCCGTATTATCACTTTTCAAGCTCCACGTTTCGCCATGCATGATGCACGACAACAATTTATTTTTAGTAACACAAATATTATTTTGTTATTTAATATGCATGGCAACATTTTTGGGCAATTAGTATAATGAGACGAGAGAACTCAAAAATAAAGATGTTGATGCGGATAAAATCTTGTTTACCCAATTTAATAAGATAAAATTCTATATTCCAGGAAATATAAATTATTATTCAAGCACACACAAGAAATTTAAGGGAAATGTTTTGAAAAAAAATTACAACATATTTATTATTTACTAAAACTAATCATTTGCTCTAATAACGATTTTAAGAATATTTCTCAGATCAAGACAAACATTCGTCGAGAAATTCAAGAGATACAGCAAAGGATATTGGAAACTATTATGAAAAATGTGATGAAAAGATCCCGTATTTGGGAACTAGACAATGGTGTTCAACTAAGAAATATTGTTTTCTATTTCTAGTTCAAAAAAAATCTTAATAATGTGTATATAATTTCACACACAAATTTACATATATAAATATATTCTATTATAAAATGTACGAACGGAAACTATCTTTAACATATCCCGCTGGGAAAGAAATATGGTACAGTGAGGTCAAAAGAAGATAAGGACTAATTCCATGCTCTTGAGAAAGGTGTCGAATCGATGTGTCTGGTGTTTCGGCAATGCTTTCCTAAAAATGATCAGGTGTTGCCAGATTCCGAATCGAGAGGGGTCTTAGTTTTTGGAGTATCTTTGACAGAGCCTCGTATCATGAAATGTTTAACCAAGGCCAATATCACAAGAATAGAAATTTTTGAATGAAATGGCCCACCTCAAAATAAATGAGCCCTATATACTATGTGATAACAAAGGAACTTAATTTGCATAGAAACATTTGTACAGTGTACAGACTGAACATTTAGAATAATAGTTTTTGCGATAAGAAACAAATAATTTTAGATATAGATAATTATAGTAGTATATTAGAAATAATCAATGATCTTTTAACAGAAGCTTTTATAGAAAATAAAGATTGTATTGATGAAGATATATAGAAAAAACCGGTAACATAAAAATAGATTTAAATAACAATGTTGATAATTATTTCAAAGATTTAAAACAAGCTGTTATTAATTTCCAGGAATCCTTGTAATAGGCTACTTAGAAAAAGTACCTAATAATATAAAAGTACTTATTTATAACTATATATATATATATATATATATATATATATATATATATATATATATATATATATATATATATATATAGTTATAATTTTGGAGATCTTTTTAAATCATTAGACACGGAAGAATTTTCATTAATGTTCCAAGGAGATTTCTATGAAATTTAATATTAATAAGGTTTTGCTTAGCTTCAAAAAAAATTATACAGCTTTTAATAATACAATGTGTGTAAAAAACAAATTAAATGTTCACCACCAAGGGGTCCTGCAAGTAATTGTTTGGCTAATCTTTATTCGCATTATTAATAATATAATTATACTAAATTTAATAGTTTTACTATGTTTAAATGATATTATAATATTTTAATTTAAAATAATAAGAATCATAAACCCTTTTTATATTTCTATCTAGCGTATCAAAATTAATGTAAATTAATGATGAAATAAATAAACTTGAATTTTTGGACATTTATTTCAAAATAGAAGATAAAATTTGCAATAATACAAATGAAAAGAGGGACAATTTTAATTTATGATTCAAAAGATGCCATCTCAAACTAGTTTCTAAAGTCTTAGATTTTGAGGAACATTATTTATAATTATATTTTACGCAACAATACATTCGAGAATAATTTATCTTATATTTATAAAAACCTTGTAATTTTCACAAATTTTGTTTACAGGCTGATTATTCTTTGAATCTCATTAACAGTAATTTAAAATACAATAATTATAAATGAGAATAAAATAGTTATTTTTGTTTTTTAATTTTATATTTTCGATTAAAAAAAAAAATTTTTTTTTTACTTTGTCTTAGTTTGTCTGTATCTTTCTTATTCTTTTTACTTTCTCTGATAGATCCACTTCAGCTTTTAAATTTCAGTCTCTTGTTAATTTGGCGATATTTCTGCGAATTGCTTGTTTAATCTTCGTAAGATTTACATCTTGAGTAGGTCTTTATTTTAAATCTTTTTATTTTTATTTTATAATTATTTTATTTTTTGATTATGAGATTGACCTTGTATATATTTCTTAATTTTCATTTATATTTTTCCCAATTTCAATCAACTAAATATGCAATTCACTTCCATGCGAAGTCTACTTGCATAAATAACCAAAAGTTATACAAATTGAATAAACCCAGATAACATCGTACTGCCTAAAAATTTCGTTTCAGTTAACTATTATACTACTGAAATTTTTTAATAATTTTTTTTTCATTACGATAAAAGGAGCTATAAATATACCTTATTTTAAAGCCTCGGATTCATAAAATACCGATTATTTACCATTTAGAAAAATAAATGAAACAAACACATTTGTGCTAATAAATTTGAGAAGAAACATACCTGAGTGAAGCCATGAAGGTGGGCCTTTTACTTTTGCTGTCCGATTTGGAACGCGGTCGAAAGACATCAAACACTGCATTTGTCTTTTTGCCATGTGCATCGTCACCGGACTGCCTACGGAAACGTCCAGTAATTGATGATGAGGATGATTCTCTGCTAGATGCGGATGAGCATGTGGAGGATGCTTTGGCACCACCAGAAAGAGAGCGCATGCGCTCCCGATCGGACACGTGGTCGTCCGGCAAAACCATTTTGGCGTCGTAGTCTTCTGTGACGATTTTGGGTAGAACCAAGAGAGGGAGATCCTATTCAAGCAATACGGGAAAATTAGTATTTGTTCAAGTACAAATACGACATGTATATGTGAAAAAAATAAAATCTTAAGCACACTTCTTATAAACTTTTTGTACGTGTGTGAAAATCAAAGCGATACAATGCCAAAGAGTTGTTGTAGCAATTTTCTGTAACATTTCTTTCGCTTATAAAAAAATTTCTTTCAATGCGCTCGATGCACCAAAGTAAAACTCATATAAAAATTAAACATTTTTTAATCTATCTTTTGATACATTAAGACAATTTGAAAATGAACAAAAATTATAAAAACATGCCCGAAAGTGGGATCGAATTAAACACATTCTAAAACCAATTATGGGACATCCAATTTACTAGCGGTCTTCAAAACGGTTCTTATTATTGCCTTAGCTTGCACTCCGCGTTTTCAGCAGGGGGGAAATGCACCAGATGTTTTTCATATTGAAATGAATTCTTTTTATTTAGCAAGTCTTCCAGTTCTTCTGATATTCTTTTCATTTCACTACAAAATATCCGTATTACATTAAATTAATGAACAAACTACATTTGTCCTTTGATTTGAATCAGCGTCGCACTAGAAGCAACACAGGGGCAATCATATAACGACAGACCTCTTAAATTTCAGCTCTAGTCAAGTGACGAAGACGACATCTGAGCTGATAGTGAAAGAAATAACTCTACATACGCACATAATTTAATTTTAGAAAATCCTAGAGTGTAGTAATATAGCAAACAATTTGTAGAATAAACAATAAATGGTATTAGACTAACAACTAATGAAACATTATAATGAAGTAAGTAATACAGAATTCCCGTGAATATCAGCATATCTGCTGCATACCAACTTTGGTGACCTAACCTCACCGGACGCGGTTGACTATGAATAAATAACAATAGAAAACTCCTTCTCGTAACTACCACATTAAAAATAACTTTGCTCAGTTCCATCAAAACTCTAGCAGCCCAACAATTACGCAAGACTAATTGTTCAGTGGATCCGAGTGGAATCGAGACTTGAAATTGCATCTCGACTTGAGCATCGGTCGTTATATGCAATATTCAATTATCAGGGCCGCATTTGTTTATTGTCGCCTCTTTTTCTTTAATGATTCCCAACATTCGTTCCAAAACAAAGAAATCACGTAGTAAAAACCAGCAATAACACATATTTTGAAACATAACTGATTCTGAAAAATAAATATCGCTCAGTAAATTTATATGATGTTATTGGTATGACAAAATTGATTTGATTGGTCAGTTTAGAAAAAAGAAACATTCTAAAAATATTTACGAAAAAAGTGACACGTGATTCAATTCTGAGTTTAAAATTTGATGATTTAAAAATCAAATGCATTTAATATTTTTATAGATGCGCCCAAACTTTTACATTAGTTTTTTTTTTGTTGTTTGAATTTTTGACTTTATTAACAATTAGAAACAACATGATGGTCATTGACGGCGGACTTAGGTCAAATGACGAGGACGACACCTGAGCTGGAACCTACCAAAATTTCCGCACTACGCTATAGGGGGGGGGATTGGGGATCTCAACTAAATTCAACGTGTCTCAGCTCCTCAACACGATAATTTTACGCGGTAGCCCACACGTTTATCGATGATACGTATTTCCTTTCAATTTACAAAATTTCAAAAACATTCAAAGTATTTAAATTTAAAATGAATTCATTGGAATTTCACACACAGAGACACGCACGCAGAGATATAAACACCGAAAAAGTATAGCACATAACATAGTCTGTAATCGTTTTCTTGCATCATCCTTTCCTTGTTATATTATATTACAGTATGTTAATATAAGAAGTAACCAACATATGGATTATAAGGAGCAATTGTAGTCCTATATTTCACATTAAACATAAATTTTTCAACATAATGATAATAATAAAAACAAACATATACAGGCTGAAAATAAATGAAAAAGATGAAAAAATAAACTTGAAAATATCCATATTTTTTCACAAAAGAAACAAAACAAACGAAGTTTGCTAAAATATTGATAATACACGCACACACATAATATAAATGCAATACCATATTTTGGTTTTAAATACTTCGCAGACATTAGCATTATTTTAAATTCTGAAACTTACTTAAATTCTGAACATCGCTGAGCCAATTAGCGTATTTTAACAAATATATAAAGTGTCAATTCCTGCCAAGAATGGTTCCAAAAATACGGGCGGAAGAGGTTATATATGGATAATGTTAAAGACTTAACATATTACTCAATTCCTCGAAATTCAAATCTTCATAATTTCTAACACCGCAATTCTCAGGTCGATAACTAAACGTGTTATGACGTCTTATTTGAAAAGTGAACGCATTCGTGTGGAACGCTGTGAAGAAAGTAATGATTGTGAAGGTTTTTTTAAAAGAAAAATGCAGCATATGCAACAACACAATTAGCACTGAGAAGTCACTGAAAATTAACCGACTTTTTCTATTATGATTGATTCGGTAAATTTTCAAGTGAAACCGGTATACCAGTAAATTACCGAGATTTTTTTTAAGCCGTGAATGTAAAATAAAAATTCATAATAATAAGACATTTTATTTAATATTTGCATATTGTAACACAAGTATATAAAATAAATCGTATCCCGAATACAAATGGTACAAGTAAAACTCTCAACAATTTAATAACAAAATATAAAACTTACTTATATGTTAATTATTTTCACAATAAAAGTAATTATAAAATATATATAATTAAATACATAATCTAAATATGTTATCAACATGTTTTTAAAAATAAGGATGTTGGAAACATGTACAAAGCAATCCCAAGAATTTTATATTATATTATATTATATTATATTATATATATATATATATATATATATATATAAATTTCAAATTTTAATAACAAATCAAAGAGGTTCATTGTCCGTTCAAGTCCAATTATGATACTTACCTCAATGGTATCATGTCAAAATAGTAACATATCAATTCTGTACGCAGAAAGCAGAATCGGGTTCGGGAAATGGAGAGACTGGGGAGGAGAAGATTCTATCACTCAACTATACAGGTTACGTCTTGCTTAATCTATCTATTTCCACCTAGCGCCTGGCTCAGGTTGAAAATCTGATGCAATAGTATAGAGCAATGAAAGAAATACTAAAGTAAAAGTCAAATTTAGTCTTGGCTTGCAATAATAACTATAAAAGGTTGCTTTTTTTTAAAAAACGACACAAATGCTTCAATAAATGTGCATGCATATTAAGACAGTGTGTTTAAGTTGGCTGATCACAAATGTGAAATTGTAAGATTAGATTTTTGTAAAATGTTTCCAGACTACTACTTATATTTTCCTTCGATCCAAATGAAGATCTATTTTTGTTTAGAATTTTCAACAATTTAAACATATATCATAATAATGTGACCAACATATATATGCATATATCTTCTATATGTCTCTCCTCTATATATTTCACATGCATTTCAAATTATAGTTTGCATTCTATATGTTATGACAATAATTTTCTTTTTTCCCCCTTCTGTTACAAGTAATAAAACAATAATTAATAATGAGGGGGTTGATTTTGTTTTCATAAATTATAATAGTATATTTAACATATTTATAAATAATAAATCACAAAAAGAATGTAAGCATTTTGGGCTAAATATATTTACATACTTGGAAAAAAATAAAAATTAACCACTCAAGGGGCCTAGTTTTAGTCAACGACAAAATGGACACCTAAGCACTTTTCAAAATTTTATCGTAAAAGATTCTGCGTATATGTCTGATGTCTGTTTTCACGAATAATTAGCTTAATTTTTAAAAATATTTCATACGAAATTTGTTTCCAATTTTTCTTATTGAATTGAAATGAAATATAAGTGAAAATTAATTTATTTTACGGCAGCAGTAATTACATTTAACTTAAAATATATTCAATTTAATAATTTATTGTTTGTTTTAATTCTAATATTTAATTAAATTACTGAATAATTATTTTTTTTTTTAAAGTTAGCATCTTTGGTGGTGAAATCTATTCTTAGCAACGCATTGCAAAGAACAATTTTGTTATGACATATTAAGATTAATTTTAATCCAAATTAAATACATGAACACTTCATTAACTAGAGCTTCATTTTTAAAAAAAATTATTTAATGTACGTAGGCATGAGAATTTTTTTTCATTTTCATTTAAAAATAATTTTTTCCCAACTCGTTGCCTTTAATTTCAAATGAAATTTTGGAATCTACTGAAATAAAATCTGAGGAAATAAAAATTAAAATAATGATTAACGCCGATTAAAGAGGAAAAGGTATTGAGAATTATTTCTTATGTGTGTCATTAATTGTGTGTACGATGAAAATGATATTTGTTGAAAATGTGAATATCCTTTCATTGCTTTTAAATTTATTTTTTCGTAGAATGGCAATAAAAAGACCGTTTTCTTTTTGGAATGTATTCAATTTTTATTACAAAAATTGAATTAAAAAAAGGCAGATTTAAGCTCCGTTTTATATTTATTTTACACGCAGAATAACACCGTAATATTTAACCATCGAAGTAAAAATATTTGATTTTCGAGTCATTTTATTACAAAAGAGAATTTTTAATTAAATAAAATATTAAACAATATATTTGAAAAGCAATTGTGTATGATAGTATAAATAAAAAAAAAATTTCGTATTTAAACCAAGAAAATAATATTTAGGTTTTGTTTACAAGACAAAGCTATAAACATTCGGTATTATTCCATAAAAATGAATAAATAAGAAAAAGAAAAAGCCATCGTTTAAAACCAATTCTTACGTTACTGAATAAATTTCATTTCTTTCCATTCTTGTGCAAAACCAGAAATCTTGTAAAATTGAATAAATAACGATTGGAATATGATTTAATCTAAAACAAATCTAAAGGTCAAAGATTACGTCTTATAACATAAGAAATGTTCATAAATTGATTTGAATGGGTGTTGCCTTCAGCTTTTTCTCATAATCAATCGATGATATATTCACTATTGTTTCATTAATATAAATGAAAAATGTATTTTCTTTTGTCACAAATTTAACTCATATTCATGTGTTGTAATTTTCAATAAGAAAATTATAAGGAATTATCAGTGTTATTATTATAAATCAATTACACGAACACCGTTTATTTAACTTACATTCACGATTATTACACCAGAATGATTGTGAACATTTAATTATACGTTAATTTAATAAAATTTTAGAATCACATTTCATTTATACACAATTTAAAATTTGCACTTTATTAAAGTTAACCTACAATTTTGTGTGATAGGCAAATCGCTTTGTTTTTCATTATGATAAGGGTGTATCTGAAATTTTTGGAATAAAAATACATTGAACTCACGTACAGATTGCTCTTAAAACACATATTTTTGTTTGGGAAACTCTCATTGTGTTACTTACAATAACACTATAAATGTAGGAATTATAAGCAGTTGTCCTCATAAAACTGTGTAATCAACAATACTTTAATTAAAAAGGTAAAAAACATTTGTTCGAATTAAAAACCTTGATCAAAATATCAAGAATTTAAAAGTATCAACTTACGAAATACTTTTACATTTTTACTAATAAATTAATAAGATATATTACACTATTGGAATGAATTTTTATTGTTAACACAATTTTTTACTTTCAGTAGGAATCTGTAATTAATTTCAATCCTTTAAATACTCGTAAGTACTATAGAGATTTAGTTGGTTTTGGGTGATAAAGAAAATATTTTTATTAATAATATTTTTTTCACGTGGTTAGCAAAAAAATTTCTTCAAGATTCGAAAAAAAAATCCCCCTTTCGAATTAATACAAAAAATATATTTGAAACGCGGAAAAAATTGAAGAGAACGACGACGAATATAAATAGATTTATTCCTAAAGAGAAATTTTTATACTTCCTTTTCGGAACATTATCCTACAGAGATAAGCAGGCTCATAATACAACTCAAAAATGTTTTAAGGTATAAATAAATATACATTCCACTGGATTGGGGGCTTGAGAAAATGAGGCTTATTTCATATCATCCAAGCAAATAAACCACCCAGATACTCAAGGCCAATCGGGAAAAAGACATTATGAACGAGGTCATCTTAAATCACCAGACGCTGTTAAACTTTTATGGCGGGAAAGGATCTTCTAAAGTCGCCCCAGCAACAAAGTGGGTCGCAGAAGATGGGCGGCGCAAAAATAGATATTAATTCCACTAACGCAGAAACCCCACGAAGAGTTTCGATGCACATGCTGGCGTTGTACAAGAATAAAGGATTTTGTTAAAAGATACTTCACCAAATTCCTACTGGGGCGCATCTTTGATGCAGCTCTTTGTAATAATTGCGTCAACTTTGGGAAGTCGTTATCACATTGATATAAGACGAGGAAAATGAAAGAAGGATCTTCGTTATATTACTATTAATGGATCAAACATTTCGCTTAAATGTATTTTGGGATTGTTTCTGAAGTTAGAAAATGGAATTAATTAGTTTACATCTTGACTTTAAAGTCACGTGGTTTTATTTAAAGCCACACAATCGTGTGTAACTTACAATGACTCATTTTAGTAATTAGTTGTATTATTTTCTTTTAAGCTTTTACTATAAACCTGATTTTCATCTAATTACATTTTGTTTATTCAAGTTAAGAAATTATTATTCATCTACATTTCATTTAATTCTAAACAAACAAAAATATTTTAAATAGTATCACTTAGCCATCAATTTCATTTGATTTTTGAATACTACCGAAAATTGTACGCGTAATCTATTGGCTTAGTAAGCAGAGTGGGTGACAATCGTTGTTTTTCTCATTAAATTCGTTTGGTCCTATAAATTAAGCAATAGTTTGCATATATCCCATGGAATAGAATATGAAATGCTCAACTGTACAAAACTTATATTTACTTTCAGAGAAAAATCGAATTTACAATGGAATTTGATAAAAGAAATATAGAACTATCTGATAATTACAGGAATATCATTCATAAAATGCATAAAATGTATACTGTTGAATACCTATATGAAAAATCACATCTCTAACTTTATATTTTAATAGATTTAAAAAAAGAACGACAGCAATAAATTAAAAGATTTTTCAATCAAAAAAAGAACTATTATAATTATCAGAAACAAAATTTCAAATACAGTAGGATTTCAGCAATATTTTGTAACAAGTTCTCAGGCAAATCCCCGTTTCAACTAACTTTTTGGGCTACTTTAAGCCGTTATTTTATTTGAGAGCCTCGTCTTGTGAATGAACAGTGACTTTTATAAATCAGCGTTGAACTGTAGTGAATATAAGAAGTAGAGAAGATAGAGAGATTGGACGTGTTTAAATGCCAAAGCTGTTAAACGGTTAGCAAGATTATACGAGTAGTGCACTCGATATTGGTGCCAGAAAGTTAAGTGATTGACGGAGAGCCGATATTTCATTTGAACCCTGCTTATAGGTATTATACCTAACTTGGTTCCTTTTGAGCGATTATTGAGACACTGACGTTGAGCTGTTCGCGATTTTGTCGTTACTAACCACGGTGGGTTTTTTTTTTTTTTTTTTTTTTTGTAATTTTCTTCCCAACCCAAATGAAAACGTGATTAGGTAAATTGGATGAAGATAAAAAGTGTAGTGTATTGAATTAGAGGTAATGATTTATAAGCGAAACAAAATTGAAAGGAAAGAGAAGGGAGATAAGTGATAACGACAGGCCGATAGATATTTGTAAATTGGATTGAAGCATCGTACTTAATAGAAAAGATTGAAACAACTCCTAGTTAAAGCACAAAGATTCGAATGTACAATAATCAAGAAGTGCTTGAATCAAAACGAGTAATTTAGTAAGCTAAGATTTTATTATTAAAGTGAAAACCAAAGATGACAGAATTAAGAAGGATTCGAGAGAGGGCGACCTTATATATTCTTCGGTAGTTAATAAAATGTCTTGCTCTTATGTATCTTCAGTTTGAGTTTTGAACTTATTGGCTATTTAATTAGACTTTAAGATGGCTTAAGAGTTAAATATTGAAGAAAATACGACACAATGAATTCCAATTACCCCAAAATCCCTACAGTTAACGGAGAGAAAATAGCGAATACTCCAACCTCACAAGATAAATAGAATTTTCTATTAATCTTTGATTAAGGACGTGTGTTAGTTACCGCTCCACATTCGTAACACAAACACTTATTTTTGATTATTCTTAGACAAGAATTATAATAGTTTAAAGATTTGCCTGTCTAACTATTTTATTGAACGATTACTCAATGGGTTTCGATAGATCAAATCCTAAGCAGCGAAGCAGGGGGTGTTCCAATTTTAATAATACAGTCCCATAATTTCTCAATCCATTTTTAGCTCCTAATACTATTATTTCCCCTCTAGTGTACAAGACCAGATAAATACACATACATCCTACTTTAATTAATAGTTCAATAATTACATACTAATAAAAATGTTTAACATTTTATTTATTTATTTACCCAATAGCAACAATAACGTACCACACAGAAAACGCAGTTATGAGGTTGTTAATAATTGCAACAACTGAAAAAATATTTCAATGAAAGCTGTTATAACAAAAAATTTGAGATTTTTTCATAAAATGAAGTTAAGTTAGTTATTTCTCTAGTAGTATTAACATTTCTAATAGCACAGTAATGCATTAAAATATAATTAAATTAATACTATAATCATGAAGAATATCACAAACAAAATGAACTCGAACGCTGAGTATTATTGCGAACACTGTGTATTATTGCAAAATTATTTTTATTTGTACTTTAAATTAATTTTAGCTTAAGAACTCTATTCATGTTTCGTGACTTTTTAAAATGTATTTATTCATGATTCTTATCAAATCACTCGTTTAGAACAATTACGAATCTAAAAATCAGCCACATTCATTAATTCAAATTGATGGAAAGTATGAACTTGGAATCTTTTTCCGTCATATCTTGTAAGTTAAATGACATTTCATAAGAATATTCTACGAGATATATTATATGAAATATTGAAAAAGTAATAGTTTGGAAATAAAGTTTATTATAAACCGTTGTGAATCAAACGTAATATTTTTACTTTTAATTTCTCAAAATTTTCTACTTGAATTATTCGAATCGAATTCATTTATCAATCCCTTTGCCAACAGAAAATTCCATAAAGGAGAAAATGATGACAGTGAACAATCAAAAGAAGCAATAGCAAAATCTCGAATTTACTAAGTGATGGAAACAGATGATATCCATCATCTAATAAATTGATTGATGATTCTTGGTGTTTTTTTCTTACTGTCATGTTTCTCACTTATACAGAGAATAAGTTCTAGCTTTCTAGCTGTTGACTCTCAATTAAAGACATTCTGATAGGGTACGGAAAGGAGAACAAGATGAAGCATATTAATAAGATGAACAGACGATGATTAATGTTTTTTCCCTCATACTATTATACTTTTCACTTATACAGAGAATAAGTTCTAGCTTTCTAACTGCTAGCTCTCTATTAAAGATATATTTGAGAGGGAACGATATGATAGGATGAAACAGATGCCACTGACTTATATCCTCTGATTAAAAAAAATTAAAAAAAAAAAACTTTGCAACGTAATACTTTCAACAATACAGTTTTCCTAGTACACCAGAATATGAAAAAAGAACGAAAAATTAGTTCTGTTTTATGCAGCATATGCGAAAGTATATGATGCTTTCAGATTAAATTAAAATTGTGGGTAAGTATTACATTACATATATATAAAAAAAATACTCGCTTAAGTAAATACATACGCTTTGTTTCTTTCCTAAACAGTAGCAAAACTCAACTTCACAAAAACGAATTTTCCGTAGCACTTATTAATTTTAAAAATGATAGAGGGAGATATTCATAAGTAAAGCAACAACAAAAAAAAAAAGATAGCAAAAAAATAAAATTAAGCATACTTGCAATACAGCTAATTTTTTTTTATATCTTGACAAAGCAAAACAGTTTATCTCGAAAACGGTCAAGAGAAAAAAAAAATCATCATTGTTTAAAAAATTCTTCTATTTTATTCTTCTACTTAATCCCCATCACAAAAAATATTTTTTTAAAAAAAATTAAAGTCTTATTTTTTGACTGTGCCTGAAAGTAAAATATTGAGTAAAAGAATTTAATTTTTCTTTATCAAGGTATAGTTGCTATGGTTACAGCAAAATGAAAAAATAATACTCTTTCTTCCGATACCATTTATATATGATCAATAATAAAATATTCATAAACGTAAACTAAGCATATTTTTTGGATCCATAAAAAATACTATCTTTTGCTCTCAAAAAATCTCGGTGAAAATATTGAAAAAAAAAATAATAAATAAATAAATAAGTAACACAGTTTTAGTTTTAATACACAACGAAAGGAAACATCAATTGGTACTTTACAAAAACGGCAGTTTTAAATCAAATCGGAAGGAAATATTATTTAAAAGAAATTCAAACAGGCATTTCCCTAAGAGTAGATTTAAAATTAAATGGAGGAAACACGAGAACTCCAAAAAGGAAAGCGATTTTTCGAACAAAATACTGTGAAATGTTAAAAGAAAGAGGTAAACATATTATATTGCTCAAAGGAACAGAGACTGAGTGAAAAAAAATGCTTTTAAACCGTTAAAGCAATTTATATGCAGCATTAAAAATAGCTTTATTTTACAGCCTTTCACTAAATTTTTTGAAAGGGATTTTCTTAAAATACTATACAAAAATTAATGGTAAATGTTATTGTTTGATTATTTTATTAGAATTCAAACAGTAAAATTTTCAAAAAAAAAAAAAAAGGAATTTAATAATTGAAATTGAAAATATATGCGTAATTAGTGAAAACTAGAAATACAGAAGAAAATAGTGAAAACTTAAGGAATTTATCGTTTGAAAGAGAAATCTCAGATATTAAATCTAATTACCTAAATATATCGAAATAAATACATGGAACAAACTTGTCTTGTTTTTATTTGTGTTCAAATTCATATTTGAAAGTATAAGAACAAAATAATAAAAAATGATTTTTTTTTTTTATATAAAAAATAGAAGTGTGTTTTTAAAAAAATTCTCAAGACATCGAAGAAACAAATATAAGACCAAATGATATTCGGAAAAATTAATTCAATACAGAAAAGTTTTAGCACTGAAAATATTTTATGAGAATTTTTTTATCTTCACATAGTTATCTGAATGAATACAATTATATAAAAATTGAGATTACATACAATACAAATTGTTTCAAATCACTTTCATGCATTTAGTTTTCGTGCAGTTGCATTTGAATTCTGCAAATAAGCCAAATGTTAATATAAAATTCTACAAATAAAAAAATTTCAACAGTAAAAGTACACCGATTAGAAATTCTCATTAATATAGTACATTTGTTTCTGCTTTCTGCAAAGTATCAAGTAAAGTATCGTCCATAAAAACGAATAATCCATCAACGTAAAAATTATTCTAACAGGAAAGCGAAGATAACTTATGAAACATTTGCAAAGAAAGGGACAATCTGAACGATTACATACGATTTATACGACAAACACACGATTAATATAACTTAATATTTGAAATAACGTATCGGACAAGTCCGTTTTTAATTCACACTTTCATGCAGAAATTATGAAACATACAACAGGTTAAAAATGTCCGTCTTTCACACAACAAACATAAACGAAATTAATCAAAACTATAAATCTACCAATGAAGACTGTCTTAAAAAAACTGATATCACATTTGGTTTACACTCACACATCAATTTTTAAACTAAAGAAAAATACTTACAATCACACATATGGCTAGACATTATATATATATATATATATATATATATATATATATATATATATATATATATATATATATATAACCTCTTATTCATCCATTAAAACTCTCAGTGGCAACTATTTGTTAGTTCATTACTTTGAATAGACAAATAGTTCAAAGTAATGAACTGACAAAATCAAAACTCCAACATGATACAGTTCATAAAGAAGAAATTGATTCCTCTAAAGTTTATATTTCTTTTACATTTAATTCCTATATTTTTTATTCATAAACCACTTATTCATCTGCTTATTATATCTAATGATATATTATATGAATCAAACTCATACTTTACGAAGATACCTTACACACGGAAATTAGCAATGAAGTAAAGGAATAAGAAAATACGTATGTAAAGGAATAATACTTAGAGTTATATATATATTAGAGTTATATATATAAAATTCATTTTGAAAAAAAAATTGCTTTCGAATTCTGGCACAGTTTTTTTTTAAAAAAGTTAGATATTCGTGATTTATGTGAGATTTTCAAAATAAAATTATAAGTTGCGAATGTTAAAAAGAAACTGAAGTGATTCGGTAACCAAAGATTTAAGTTAAGTTTTTTTTCCCCGAAAAGTGAAATGCCAGGAATATAATTTAAAAAAGTTTCCAAAAAGTTGAGTAAGATTTATTATAATACAAAAACCAGAAACTTAAATGAAATAACTTGATGCATGAAAAAATAATACTTTTTAGCAGTGAAAATGAGCAGAAACTAATATTTAAATTCGGAAAATTGACATTCTAATGTCCGAGGTAGGTAAATTTCTATGTGATATTGCAAAGGAAGATAAACGAAGTCACGGATGGATACAAAAAGTTATCCTGAAATATAAAAAAACTAGGCAATTTGGAAATAAACCTAGAAGAAAAGAAAAGAAATCTTTCAGTTCGACAAACAAGATAAACAGCATTAGAGAAATAAAGAACAAAAATTTAATGTGAACGCTGAAAAAATTGCCTTATTTACCTCTACAACAATAGGAAGATGTGTTTCTTCAGAAACAATTCAAAAATTGCATCGAAATATAAATTATATAAACGGTCGTGTAGCTAAAAGAAAACCCTTCATTTCAAAAGGAAAATAGAGAAAAATAGATTATATTTGCTAAAAATCCTATATCAAAGCTTCAATACTTCTTCGAATAATGTAATAAGCAATGACGTAACCTGAATCAATGTTTTTGAAAGTGATAGTCGCTATGGTATGTTTAGTAAAAGCGTAACTCTGAATTACTTCCCCTTAACATAATCCTCACTGTCAAGCATGGTAACTGTTTGCTTCTTGTACAGGGTTGTATGTCTTCAAAAGAATTACGAAAATCAGTTTTTTTTTTCACGGAGTCATGAGTAAAATGAAATACTTAAATATATTGAAGAACAAATTTAAACTAAGCGTTCAGAAATTAAGCTTTGGGTCCCCTTTTAATATTTCAACAAGATAACTAATTCAAAACGTACAGCGAAATCTGTTATGGTTGTTGAACAATTGTAAAATGCAATTGCAAGCACCACTTCAATATCTCAATCACATTGTATTAGAAAACTTGTGGTTATAGTTGGAAAACTTGTTCAAAAGTTAGTATTAGGAGCAAATAACATATACAGTATTAAAGCCACAATAAAAAAAGGGGAAGAGTATCCAGCGAAACAACACAAACCCTTCCAAATAAATGCAAACCATTTTGAAAGTGTTCTAAATGCAAAAGGATAGGCAACAAAATATTAATTTATGCTTTTTTTTTAAATACTCTAGGAATTGTAATAGGTGTATAGTCAATTTTGTGACGTAGAAATCTGTAGCTTCAACGCAAAAAGTACGATAATTAAAATATTATCGATTCTTCATTAGTCTAATACTATTCGTAGTGTGCATATTGTCCTTATAAATATTAAACTTAAGTAAGTATTTAATAGTACTGTTTTAGGTCTTTCAGAAAGGGAGGGGAGAATGAGAAGTGTATATTCAATTATTGGGAGTTACTATATATTCAAAACGGACTTCTCTTTCTTTTTATCCCAAGTGACAAAATATATATTGAGTGAATGTTTATAAATATTAAATACATAAAATGATATGTGTTTTAAAAGCATATTAATTTCTACTAATAAATATTATAACATAATTTTATGTGAAAAAAATGATATAGTTGAAGTTTTTGTTCCATAACATTAAACGAAGAGTGGTTGTTATTGAAACGCTGTTTTAAACAAGACATCGAATCAAGACAACTTTTCATTTAATATACTTATTTTAATATTTTAATTGGACGCACAACATTAATATCAGTAGTATATCTCAATCACTGAAAAATTCATATATGTCATAAAAAGCACTTTTAAAAAATCAGGCAAATTTCATAAGAATTACCATTATAAAATAAATATATTTGTAATTCAGCAGATTCGTATTAATTTAAATTCACTGATTTTCACAGACATCGTCAAAATTTAATCTCAACGAGGCAATTGTTACATTAATCATTCCAATTTGATTAGCAAACAATGCATATACGAGTAAAAGTGAGATATTACTATTCACTCTACGCAAAAACTAATTTGCAAGCAAAGCTTTTAACGCCAAGGGTGTTAGAGCAATTGGCACCACTTGTAAAGGAAACATGCTCGTGTTAATGTTTCTCAAAGTGTACAGCTTGCATTTTAGGATGATAATAATAAACACTATGAATGATTTCAGTCAGACGATAATTTTTCGTTAAATAAAAGAAATCTAGCGCATATTAGATATCTACATGTCTAAGATTGGAAATCTTACAAGCTTCTAAGAAATGGAATCGGGATTCAATTAAATTAATGATATTTTACATGGCTTCTTATCAGCAACGTCTTTACAAACATTTAAAAAACATGACATCGAAAAAATAAAAGGGGTTATTCTTTGTAAGTACATGTTTTAAACTTTTCTTTCATTACATACTAGAATAACATACTTTTCTATTCTCTTTGATATAAAATTCTGCATTTATTCATTATTTTTATAGGTATTTAACACGGCAGTATTTTAGAATTCGAATACATCATATATCACTGCATTGAGATTCACATACGAACCATGAACAGTTTATAAAATAAAAAAAAGTTATGAAAATTTTGTATTTTAAAAGTATGGTTTATAAATATTTGAACAAATTTAGAATATTTTCCAACTAAAAATCAGATATTAAAAGGGCCGAAAAATGGCGCTATTTTAATGCATATTTTTTAATACTTGTAACATACGACTATTTCATAATTCTCAAAGTAATTAAAGTTTTTGAGATGTTAACAACTTCTAAGTTAGTATGTTAGAGATTAATGTTCACGCTTTAAAAAAGAAATACAAAATGTTTCGGACACATGTAATTACTCTTAACTTAAAATGTATTTTGTCATCCAAGATAATTTCAATTACCACTTTTATACACTCACTATAAGGGTAACTGTAGCGTTATTAAGCAAAAAAGTACACTAAATTTTTTTAGAGTTAAATTTTCTCAAATAAATAAAAATGGTAAGAATATGTATGATAAGCTGTATTATATTAAATTAGGAGTTACTTAAAAGTTGCATTTTTATCTTTAATTACAGTTACAAAATAACTTCTTTTTAGCCACGAAAGGAGCTTTTGTTTTCGTACAACCACAAAATGTCGTCCCTGACAACTTTTCAAAATAAAATGTAAAATGCGAGTGACTAGTTTAATCTAATTTAACTTTTTCTAACCGATTCACAACAGTTTCAGTTTCAATTGTAATCGCCTCATTGAAGTATTTGGGTTAAGAATATATATATATATATATATATATAAACTGCTGTTTGTAGAAAATGCAACACCATGAAGGAATCATCAGAATCAAATGAAATTCGCAGCAAATGTCAATTATAGGATATTATGCAAATTAATAAAGTTTCAGAGCCATCGCGCGTGCGCGGCGCGCGCAGCGCCCTCTGAATTGATGCTGAAAGCGTATAAATAAAGTGCTGTAGCGGGACGTTGAAAAAAGTCTATGATTATTTGTTAGTGGCAAACGTTTAGTGAGACCTGAGTATGCCTCCACGACGGAAGAATAAGAAATTCAAGCAACTTACGGAGTTTGAACGAGGGAGGATAATCGGCCTTCGAGAAGGAGGATTTTCCTATCGCGCAATAGCAGCTCGTATGCAGCGGAACAGTTCCACAGTGATGCGAGTTTGGAAGCAGTGGACCGACGAGCACCGAACAACTCGAAAAACAGGCACTGGACGACAGAAGGTGACGTCAGAGCGCGATGATCGACACCTGCTCCGCATGGCGGTGAATGATCGCACAGCTTCCTCCAGGCAGCTGGCAGCACGTTGGTCTACTGCTACAGGTGTACAATTGTCGGCTTCGTCAATTCGTCGTCGTCTGCTGCGCCGTGGATTGCGTGCAAGGGTGCCTTTATACAGGATTCCCCTCACGGCGAATCATCGACGGCTGCGTCGGCAGTGGGTTCTTGAGCACAGAGACAGGCGAGCTGATTGGCACCAAGTTGTCTTTTCAGATGAATCACGCTTCAATTTGTGGACCCATGATGGCCGTGTTCGTGTTAGACGTTATGCCGGTCAACGCTGCCTTCCTGAGTGTATTATTGAACGACATAGTGGTCGAACACCCGGAGTTATGGTCTGGGGTGCGATTTCGTATCATGGACGATCCAATTTGATACGAATTGAGGGTAATCTCAATAGCAACAGGTACGTCCGTGAAGTGCTACAGCCCGAAGTCGTTCCTTTCCTTCAAGGCATCCCTGGAGCTATCTTTCAGCAGGATAATGCACGCCCACATGTTGCGCGGACTGTTCGAGACTTCTGTTCAGCACAACGCATGCAACTTCTTCCTTGGCCTGCTTATTCACCGGATATGTCGCCTATTGAGCACGTGTGGGATATGGTTGGTCGACGTCTCGCTCGTGATCCGCGTCCTGCAGTTTCCAAAGACGAACTTTGGTTGCGCATACAAGCGATATGGAATTCTCTTCCTCAAGCAGATATTCAACATCTGTTTGACTCCATGCCACGTCGTATAGCAGCACTTATTGCAGCGCATGGTGGCTGCACCAAATACTGATTTCGGACGCTTAATTTGTTTCTTTTGTTTTGAAAATTTCATCATTTATTTGTATCAGTACAAGTCGTTTCTGCATTAAATTTCATTTGATTCTGATGATTCTTTCATGGTGTTGCATTTTCTACAAACAGCAGTATATATATAATTATTATTATTATTATTTTCACTTTAAGGTAGTAATAATTAAATTTAGTTTAAAATATAATCATTTTAATAATTTATCATTTTCTTTAATATTAATATCTGAAAAATATTGTTGTTCACTTGAAAATTTTATCGTCTGCAATAATTCTAATATTTAGCTGAATAATTTGATAATTACTTTTTTTTAAATGTTAGCACCCCTTTGATGCCTAAATCTTTTTTACAAAATAATTTGAGAAGTTTTGTTTAAATTTATGATAATATACCATTAGAAATTGATAAAATAATACTTTTTCTTTCAGCTGACAAACCTAATGGATAAATCCTGAATTTCTGAGCCATTTCAAGCTCGGAGAAAACTACAGCTAATTTCATTCTTTCTTTCTTCTTTTCCCAAGAAGTGTATGGTTCCAACCTTGACAAAATGAAATAGTGTTATAGTGTTATTAAAATATTTTTGTAGAACTCAGCGTTGATTCCTGCTCTTAAAACTTGAAAATAACGAAAGTGTTAGTAAATTATTATTTGTTTGTTAATTATAATTTATTTTTTTCGAACTATTTTCGTTCTCAATTAGTTCTACTTAAAATTCATTAATAAATAAACAAGTACATTTGGAATGCAATTTTTGTGACTAAAATTACACAGAAAATAGGAATTTACTAAAGCCTTATTTCCCCCCGATTTCTTAAAGAGGATAAAAGAATTTAAAAAGAAAAGAGAGTTTGTACATTTTGATCTCGTTATTATCATTTCACTTCTTATTTAATGGAGTCTAAAATACTCCATTAAAGGATTATATTCTTCAATTTCAGTAAAGTCTTTTCAAGTGTCAAAATAACAGTCATTCTTCTAAAGAATGAAAAATACAATAGGCGTGAGTAAAAATATTATTTCCATATCATATTTGACATTTTACAATGGTACTCAAATTTGCCAGAACAAGTTAATAGAAACAATTATATCACTCATTTGATTTTTAACATGTCATAAGTGAAAATACAATTAAAGATAACAAAAATAATTTAAAAAAATAAGTAAAAGTTAAGCTGTCGGCCATTCCAAAAATCCTCATTACTGTCTTTGAATTTTTGATGATATGTTTAGTTTGATCTAACAAATTAAATTGGATTTTTGATGGGAAAAAAATGCATACTATGCCTACATTTAAATCTAAATACTGATGTAATACATGTAAATTGTCATTTATGCATACAGAAAACGAGTACATTCTACAACTAATTGGTTTTATGAATTTAACACTTCTTAACTGTCTTTTTTTTTATTTATCCATAAGTAATCAATTACCATATGAATAAACAATTTTCTTTATTATTTTCAAAAAATATTGGCCAACAATATTTTTTGTGAATCTTTAATATTCCCAAAAACATTTATTTCACATTTCATATCCATATATAAAAATATTTTTATCAGACATTCTTTTAAAAAAGAATGATTTCAGTAAATATAATAAATATAAAAAATAAAATATACTTCATTTGTCAAGTATTTTGACTTATCCAAACCTGCAATTATCATGAGAAAATCTCTGTTCAAAAGAGTTTTTCCAACAATGCTATTCACAAATACTTCCTACTTAACGAGGTATTTCTCTGTCGTTTGAAAGCAATTAAAAAAAAAAAAAACTGAACGAGTAAACGAAATTTAAATATCTAAGGAATTAAAAATGCATAGAAAAAGAATCAAACGATTTTAATGCTTAAGAGATTTTAAACTTCATCTTTCATTTTCATAATGAGCTCTCTTCAGAACGAAAAAAAAAATTAATTTTTTTCGTCTTCACCACGTGCAACAATTACTGGAGACTTTATTAATTTATTCTCTTTATCCAGAATGACGGTTTCTGAACAAAGAATTAAAAAGCTGTTATTCAGAATTTTTGGCAATTTTAAAAGAATTATTAGGCGTTTTTGAAAAAACTGTGTTACTTGGAAAAGATTAGTGAACTACAAATATGAATACGAGTAGAATTCTTTAGAATTATCATTGGAAATGTTCTTGTGATTTTAAAATTATTATGAAGATTGAGTCCTGTTTATAAAATCACGCATTATTTTTATATGCATTTCATCAAATTAGAATCTTGATGACATGACATATAAGTTTAAAATGCTCAAAAAGGCCGGAAAATATGGGAAGTTATTAACATCTATTATTTATTAATATGTTTTTTCGTTAAAAAAAATTAGTTTTTAACACTACTGTGTGTTTTATCAGAATTAAGAAAAATATGATATATATTTTATAATTTAAACAAATATGCGTTAAAGGGATTCTCTCTTTAACTGAAACGATAAAACGATAAGAACAAAATTTTTATTTACCTGAAATTAAAATATTAGATGAAAGTAACGATTGTTGCATAATTTGGTTAATTAACTATTGAAGATTCCAAGCAATTACAAATTAAATATTAAAATTTTCTTCCATTATCCATTAAGTAGACTATTAGCCCTTAATTAATTTCCTTGTGTAACATACCAATTAGATAAATTGCAATCGACAACAACTTTAATTTAAAAAATACATTGCACAAATACGAACAACACGTTTATAATTTTCCTTAGTTAATTGTTGAATAATTTAATTCATTCGATCGTTTTAATTTATTCTGTGTTAATAATTAATAGGCGACAAAATTTAAAATGGCAATTGAAATGCTCAAAATTGCGGTGAAGATTATGGTACTGCGTTTTTAAAGTAACTGATCATCTACAAGTTCTATACTAAAATATAATTTTAATAAAGACAGGGTGACTGTAGAAGTGAAATTCAGCCAATTCCATAAGTTCAATAGAAGCAATAACAATTTTTTTTCGAATTAAATAAACCGAAAGTTAAAATAGCATCCGTAATCACACGGTTCCTTACAAAAAAGAAATTAATATTTTAAGATTTAAAATGCATTGTTAGACCACCGAAACATCGTTAAAGAATTTCATTCATACTACGAGATGAATTGTTGTTAAACTTGGACAAAGCACGTGCAAAATATTTTCAAATAAACATATTTAATAAAAGACAAAATCGAATAGAAAAAAATTACATAATCCTCAGCGTAAAATTCATTTTATTTTAAGAACGAGATTTATGCAGCACAGTTCAACAAAGAAAACTCACACAATACTTTTCATAACACGTACAAACGTATCTGAGTATCTAAGTCATCTGTTGTGAAATATACTATAAAATTATTTGTATTACATAACAAAATATTGCGTTCGGAGAAAACAGACATAAATATGTTACGCTTGTATCTTGTCACATATTTCTGACAAAACAAGCAAATAAACAATATTTTATGGTTCAGAATAAGTATGTTTCGGTTTGCTAATGTAAAATTGAAGCAAACTATAGCAATTGAAAAATTCCAGACGTATTCCTCATAAACATATCGTGCTCAAATACATTTCTCAAACTTTCGTTTTGTGGAAATTTATGGTTGACACAGAAATATATCCTAGTCAGAATTGTTTTATAATTTCAGTTTCCACAAAAGTTTCTTATTTTTAATCTACATACACGTAAGGATGGAGTGAAAAAAAAATAGCTCAAATTGTTAGCCTATAAGAATAAAGTTTTTACTTGTAAATGCAATTATCTGCGTGAAATTTTATTTTCTACAAAGTAATCTCTAACAGTCAATTTGCCACAGAAATCATAACATTTCATTATTTTTTCTTGGGGCTGTTCGCTTGTTTTCTTTGTGAAAATAATTCGCGGGAAAGCTGACTAATACAAAGCCTACGAATAACAGGATATTTCAGGGTAATCAAATTAAACATTTGGTTGCGAAAGAAACTTTGCCGTCATCTACTCTTATTTGTCATAAAACTAACAAAAACAGATTCATAAATTATAAGAGCTCTAATTTGAAACTATTAGTGGTTGAAATTAAACTATCACAGAGTTTGACACATGCCTAATTTGAAAGATGTTATTGATATATACGACAAGAATTTTTAAGAAAAACTAAAAAGGAATCTGTGGTGCAGCTTAAGTGCATTCGTCATTAATAAAAGTTTTCAAATGTTCAATTCCCAATGTACATACAAAACATAAGATTAATAGATATTATAATATGCTTCTGAAAAGAGAAAGTAAACTAATTGTTTTTTAAAAAGTGATATTATTTAAAGAATCGGGTGGAGAGACTCTGTTTCATAATTTATTACGTAAATGCAAGGACTTTTAGATCCGTACTCGTAAAATTAAAGTACCTGTACCTGAAAGAGATTATATAAAGGATCGAAGAACATTTCGAATAACGGTAATTGAAATATTGACATTAAAGCGGGTAAAATGCTTAAAAAAATATTGAATTGCAGAGAAAAGGCAACAGAAAAAAGGTCAAATCGTTCAATTGAGAAACAATGAAGAAAAATCAGTTAATGAACGTCTTCCTTCTGCTATGGAACACATTTTTAACTCTGAATATGAAGATAATGAATATGAAGATAATGAAGTTAATGAATAAAAACAACCTAACACAAAAACACAATTACAAGTCAAGTTTTTCTTTTCAACTTCGCAAACGAGAGCTAAACATTCCAATATATAACAAGCTCGCTACAGGACTAGTGTTTCTCACATATCAGCATCAATTCTTATATACATGCAACTTTAAAATATAAGGACATAATTACCAAATATGATTTTTCCGATGTCGTTGATCAGCAAAATAGGAAGGGAAAAAATCCGCATTTTTTTTAAGAGAATAAATGTTATCTAGAAAGACCATAACAATAAAGTTCTGCTTTTGACGCCAGGATCTATGTATCTTTATCATGTGTAATTCCTAATGTGTAATTTAAAATTTTAGATATTTCTGCGGCAAACAAGCAGCTAAAGATTAAGTTGTAGGGAATTAAAATTTCCACGGGTCATTGCAATTATAGGTGATAATTCTTCTACATATAAGCTAATAAATTGAGTTAAATTTTATTTTTTAACTCCGCCTTAATTCACAGAATTAAAAACTACATAAAAGTAATAATAAGTTATGATCAAGTGAGGCATAACAATTTGTTTAAGTTAAATTATAATAATACGATACTAGAGAGAGTCATTGAAAATGTCACACTCGAAAAGAAAGCAAATAACACAATCTTATATATTGTAATATTAAATATAACAGGAGGAAGCCAGGATCAATTTTTTTACCAATACTTTGAGGCATATAATGCATAGAATGCATTACTCAGAACGACTGCTTCTTGAAGTCATAACAACTCTAATCTAGCCGGGCATCGCGTCGAACTGAACTTGGATGTCAGGTATATCACTCCGTATGGCTTCAACTCTATGTCAGAGTTCCTCAATCGTAGCGGTTGACAAGTGGCGGCCGGTCAGTTATTCGGAAACATATGAACAGATGTTCTCAACAGGTGACAGGTTTCGAGAGCATGCAGGCCTTAACAACATTGAAAAATCTCAACATAAAAGAAGATCAGAACAACACAGGGAATATGGAAATGTGCATTATCATGCTGAAAAGTAGTGCCATGAAGGCCTCGAAGATAGAACATAACACAGAGTTTAACTGTGTTATGTTCTATCTTCGAGGAAACATAACGGCGGCAGTCAAAAGTACCCGCTATGCGAACAAAAGGAAACTAGAGATGTGTGCATTATGGCACTCTGAACTATAATTTGAGCACCTGGGCCCATATGACGATGTTGAAAGCAAGTTGGAAATGTTCCTCCTCCTTGATGCCTTCACACAAGGATCCGTTCATTAAGATGCTATTTTTAGACTCCTCAGGCCCGATAATGGACACAAAAGTGGCCATTCTCGTCGTTCAAAGCCCCTTTAGGGAGATGCTTGTTTTTATCGCAAGGGAAGCCGCAAAAATAGTCACAGTAATGACAATCCGTGATGCTACAAGCATTGTCACCCTATCCATGCGGACACTTGTTTTGAAATCTGGCCGAGTTTCTGATTCAGACTACTCGTGAATGATCATGCACAGTCGAGGGGAAAATATGTCTGTCATATTCATCTTTAGTGGCTAGAGGTCACACAGATACTGCGTAGTGTTCGTATTCTGAACCCATGGATTTCAAAATCGCATGAAAGTAATAAGACCATGACCAACCCTAATGATAATATAGCGGAACTATAAACTGCAGTCCAGTCTACGTTCAACGAAACTATATTCCCACACCCACTGTTAAAAGTTTCGCTTTATTACATGGGCACACAATGAATTTTATACAAACAACCAACAAATGCAAATTCAAAATGAGAATCATTTGATACAAGTACTTTTTCTTTATAAAAAAAAACTTTATATGTAATTACTCTGATCTGCGTTGTTCAAACGTGTTAAAATGCGAACGATTTCATGACAGCACGTTGCACCATTTAACAAATTTAACATTTGTAGTAAACTGCCTCCGTGATGCAGCAATTTTAACCGGTCAACAGTATAATAGATAGTACAATAACAACTGTACATTAATTGAACAAAAAAAAAACCTTTCTTTTATATAATTATTTTATTGCATGGCAATAAAAATAAAATTGACAATTATTTTTAAGCAAAAAAATGGATTTATATATACACATTTATTAAGAAACGTTTAATAATATTTTTTCCTATCAGAATTTTAGCCTTTCACTAACTAAAATAGTAATTAACCGTAATTTTAATCCAATAATGTGAAGAAATTGTTAAATGGCTCTTTACCTCAGATTTTTTTAATGGATAATAAGGTTCTGTGTTTTCAAACCACACAATTTATCAATGTTAATTTTAAAATTATAGTCTGAATCTTCAAAAAAATTGATGATTTTGTTTCTAATTCTAAATTTATTGCTTATAAAAAGAGACAGAATGCTCTGAACTTATAAATTTTCACCTAAAAGTTTTATTTATATCTCGTATTAATTGTACAACAAATATATTTGATGTCTTTGAACCTAATAATGAGATGAAAATGATATCGAACTTTATATATATATATATATATAAAGATAAAGCAATGAATTTATCATTAAAAAACATAAAAGTAAGAGAACAATTAAAATCCAAAATCAACAAAAAAAACCACTTTTATAGAACTAAGTAAAAAAGTTGATAAATATATATATATATTACTCTGCAAAATGTCAAACGACGCTATAAAAGGGATTTGATGCCTATCTGGATTTAAAGCACGCTAGTGTTCCAATTTTCTGCACAATAGTTAGCTTTGTGTTTAAACGTATTTCGAACCGTGCTACCAAAACGCCATTAAAACTGTGCAAGATAATTAAATGCGAAAAATTAAACTTAATGCAATTTACACCTAAAAATAAATTATGTGAATTAAAATATTAATTTTTAAAAGTGAAATTTGTTTCTGGTATATTTTCCTGAATTTCTGCATTATATAGTAAACGCATATTTTTCAATACACGTCTTGGTTTAATATAAATCAGCACAAAAAATTTTATTAAGCAAATTAAATGTACACCAAATAGCAACAAATTTCAGAAACCATAAATTCATACTAATATTCATATTTTATAGACATTACAAAGCGTCTCGTTTAAGGTGAATATTAGTATATACGTGTGTAAAATAAAAATTAACAGAATATTAACATGTAGTATTTAAAACTTCAAGTACAGAATTCTTTGAAAATTAGCAACAAATTACCCATTCTCTGTTCTATTAATAATTATATGTCACAAGACGTAATTATATACAATGTAAAACCTTAGTAATCACCGATTAATATCTCAAAATAATCATTGAGTATTAAATTCTATGTTCAATGAAAAAGTGCATTAAAATACTAACATCAATCTTTCAGATACGTCAAACGACCGTTATTTTAAAGATGTCGCTTGTTATTACTTTATCATGATAACCACTAATTTCCTAACAATATTTATTTTACATTACTTACTTATATATATAAAATGACTAATATAATTTTCTTACACAAAATTCTCCTAAATTAATTCAAATTTATATCATTTCTTTATTTTTTGTCCCATTTTTACTGATTTACATAATTTTGTGGATTCCACGATACATTATTTATCTTTGATATATGTATAAGAGTAAATTAAGTTCGATTTACTCCATATTCTCGAAAAAAAAAAGAATTACTTTATACCTGAACTAATAAAGGAAAGATTCATACATTATTCAGATATGATATATATTTCTCATTTATACAATTCTAAGAAAATATATATAATTTAATCTTCTAAATAAATCCGCAATATTTTTTTCAGGTATAACGTTGATTTCGTGAAATTCGAAAATTTAAAAACACGCATTAGTAATGCTACAAGTTCATCGCGTTAAGTGACTTAAGTTTCGTATTATATCATATGGACTTTATTAAATCTTCAAATTTGTAAACTCATGAATTTCCTAGATAAGCAAAAAATTTGATAACTTCAGCATAATTTATACATCAAAAGATACAACGAGTTTTATTCGAACGTAAGTAATATTACACTGTTAAAGAATTCTAAATACACAAATCTGTACTACGATTAAATGAAAAAAATCTTTCGTATGATTTTAGTTAAATCAAAAGGTTAAAGTTCCTCAAGTTCTTACGTTTCAAAAAATAAGTTAGGTAATATGCATAATTGAATTGATGATAAAAAAAAAAACAAGAACACTAACATCGCGACAAATTAATTTCTAGTTCGCCGAAGATTCCGGAAATTTTGTTACTCACTTTCAAAACAGACAATTTTTCCATAATAATACCACACCGAAATTGGTTCAAACTTTCAGGAATTAAAATAAATACAAAACTAAACTTTCATAGGAGAAACTGGAACTTCATAAACAAGCTTGATGAGGCGTAAAATTACGTTTCGATCGTTAAAGAGGAGTGAAGATGAGTTTTTACGACCTCACATCGGCAGGTAATCAGAATAATGTAGAATAAGTCTCGTAATGGTGCGACTTAGTTGAGCGCGAGTGAAGTAGGTAATTTCAAATCCCTAGCTAAAGGATAGTGATGTGTGGACAGCATATATGCAGTAATTTCTCTGCTAAAAAAAGAACACAAAAATAAAAAATATAATAAATGTAAATATTTAACATTAAAAACTAATGGGTTTTTTTCAACTGAAATATCAGTAATTAGTTATATAGTTATATATTTAAAGTAGCATTATTGAATGTAATATTAAACGTATTATCTGTAGGGTTAGAATGAAGCTTCATAATATAAAAAGTATAGAAAGATTTATTATTATTATTAGTTCCCCCTTCATAAACTTGTCAGGTTATATGTTAAAACATCACTTATGGTTTCGTTTTATTTGTTATAAGAACTATTAACGCTTCACAATTTGGAATTGAGGTCAGGTAATCATGATAACACCTGAGATGGTACCTCACTCTACTAGTTTTCACATTACACCACATGAAAACTTTGAGTCTCCATTCAAGGCACAAAAGCCCTATTAATTCACACAAGTCTTAGAATTGAAACTCGAATTCGCTACCAAAAAGGTAGCGAAACACTGGGTTTCCTTCTATCTCATTCTTTATAATAAAAAATAAAAGTATCGATAATATACACCAATGTACACTATTAAGAGATAATAAAGATAACTGGAGAAAAAAAATTATCACCGTTCGAAAATATTTCACTCCTATATATGTTAATTAAACAAATATTATACTGTCTTTGTTTCAAAATCAACAGGAGAAAAAAAACACTACCAGATTGAAATCATGATATTTGCTTCAGTCTACGCCTAAAAAAAAATCATGAGTTCATAATAAATCATATAGCTCGAAATAGGTGTACAAAAAGTATATGTTTTTGAAGACATACGGCGATGCTAAGTCAAAATGTGTTACTTTCATGTTCTTCTATTAAAGGGTGCCAAAACAAACTTGACACTGATTCATAGGTAAGTTTGGATTGCTGTCGCGTCGAGTTGTCACCGTGGATGAGACCTGGAATAATCTTTATTTAGAAATCCAGTGAACATTTTGAACATGGATTTTCCTTCAAACTTCACACTTTGCGCAACGTAATTTTTTATACCTTAAATTTTAAAAGCAAAAAGGAACGTTGAGTCAAACTGAATTTATTCAATAATTAGTTTTAATAATTTATTTTATTATTTAACGTTTATTAAATTTATCATCTGAAATAAATATGTGTAAAATCTTTTTGCTCAATTACGCATTATGTTAATCAATTAAGCTGTATGTAATTAAAATTCAATCAAACGATAAACTGTGTTATTAAATTGAATATATTTAAGCTAAATGTAATTAAAATTAAAGCGAAAGATAAATTATTAAATTTAATATTATATAAGCTACATGTAATTAAAATTAAAGCAAACGATAAATTATAAAACGACAAGTTTGGCGTCTTGGTGAGAAACCTGGAATAAATTAAATTCTTTAAATAATTAGTTTTAATCGATTAATTTTTATTAATTATAATGAAATTATCGTATTGCCATCTAAAACAATCGTGTATAAAAAATTTCAGCTCAATTGAGCTCTTTAAAATGTGAGAAAAAAGTTTTTAAAGTTTTGACCCAGACAAAATTACAATGATAGTTAAAGAAAACTCATTAAAAATCAAGACATGCAAATCAAGATACTTTAACAAGAATTGCGGGGTTAATAAGCTTCAGTTTTATAGATAATGTGAATCTGTTTAATGCACCTAATTAAATTTTTTTAAAAAAAGACCAGGTTAATAGGTTTAAATTTGTTTAACTGGCCTTTCTAATCCAGCGATCGAAGTCGCACGTTTCATGGCCCTAGGTGTTCATTACCAATACAGAAGGGACACTTCATGGACCCTTAGTACTCGTATTCCAAATACATAAAGCCTCCTTAAGCCTTTAAAAATAAATAATCTTAAAGAAAAACTGAAGGGCTTCTCATTTTCAACTTTATAGATATCTGTTCATTACTTTTAATTGACTGAAAGTAACAGGATAATAAGTTTATGTTAATAAACTTATTCAAGATAGCATTATTCCTGTGGTTAAAGTCGAGAGCTTCAAGGCTCGAAATATTCTATTCCAGTTATCATTTTATCAAAAGTAGTCTAGTAAAATGATAGGGTCTATCTACTTCATGTTAGATTCAGTTTGTATCTAAAAGTCTCGTCCCTATTGTTCATCATTTAAAATAACAAAAACACCGCCAAAAGACCACGCGTAGCTTTAAAACAATATTAGCTCCCAAAAAAAAATGTGAAATTTTTTTTTTTTTTTTTTTTTAGCATTTTCGTATGCGTTTGAAATTGCTGTTACACGAAAATAATAAGTTTTAAAAGTAATTAGAATGGTGTTTGGTTGGAGTTTTAAGTAAAATAGTATTATTTTGAATGAAAATGTTTACCAAGATTAATATATTTGGCTTCATATATTTTCTTTCCTTGAAAAATTTTCAATTTCAGTAACCCTTCTTAAACGAAATTTATGGATAATTTATTCGCTCTCCTCCTTGTTAAACTGCTATTCAAGATTCAAGATGAAATGCACATCGAATATGAACACAAGTAGAAATAAGGGATAGCAAATGTTCATATGTGTGTGTGTTTCCTGTCCTCGTAAAATCTTTTATCTTGAATGAATAAGAATAAAATAATGGCTGAAAATGCAGTTAAATATATTCATTTCAAAACAAATGAACGAAACCTGATATCGGAAAAACGACGAATTGATATTAAAAAATCGAGTATGGGGAATTTTTTTTTTTTGATAGCCGAGTAAAATTACCTAATACTGAGAAATTTTTCAACAATTTGTCTAGGAATACTTTTTACTTTTAAGGTGGGTAAATTATTTTCAATTGACCTAAATAAGTTTAAAAAATAATTTACAAAAAAAGAACAGCACTGTTAAATTCCAGAAATGCAGTCCCCCGTACTCAATTTAAATTCAAATAGAATTTTTTCTTCAATACGGAAAGTAGGCACCCTTCGTACTTCTTGTTCACATACTCAGTTCTATATTTTACTCATTTTTATCTTTTCAATATTTTGAGGAATTATTTCCAAATATATATTTTAATTCTATATCAAATATACCCATTCTAAAATAAAAGGGTTCCCCATTTACAAAAATAGAAATGATAAAAAATAATAATAATAAGAGGAGAGGGGGCATTATCGAGATTTAGTGGTAATATAGAAATGCTACAAATATATACTGATACTTGAGAAAAGTTCTAGATATAAGAAATTTTCATAATGTATATTTTTAATCCAGAATATTTATGAAAATACTCCAATGATTTCAGAACTATTTAAAATTATATCAAAAGGAGTAAAAAATTAGTAATATAAAATCCAAGAGAATCCTTATAAATGTTTTTTTTTTCCCTTGTTTATTTTACATAGTACCAAAAAATACCAAATTATAAAAATAAAATATAAAATACTAATGAAAAAATTAGACAATACAAATAATATTAGAAAGAATTACAGAAATATATATTTAAATTATAAGAAATTGAACGAAATTAAACAAAGAGAAAAATGAAAAAAAAAATAGACACAAGCTATAGGCTGTGATGCGTGATTATTCACGAATTATGGATCCATTTGTTCCACTAAGAATTACTTTGTAATCTATTGAAATAACCAAAAATCAAATGAAATATGAAATAAGACAAAAATCAGGAAAATAAAAATATAATACCAGCAAAGTACACAGTTATCTTCCGATTTCCATATTTCCTATGTTCAAGAATAAACGACACAGAATGATAAGTAATACATGAAAACCAAGGGGAAACGTGGAAGTTTTATATTGTGAACAACAGGTGGCCCTCGTGTGTTCTTCGTGATGCTATTTACACGAAAGCTATTTTACAAACTTTCACAGAGCTTCCTAGCAGTTGGATCCGTCGTAGTGGGCCAAATGACTTAAAAAACGCCAAATTCTTAAAAAACGGATTTCTGCTGTTGTACAATCGATTACCGCTGACACTTAACAACGTGTTTGGCAGGAATTCACATATCGAATTTACATTATACGTGTAACTAAAGGAAGTTATATTGAACACTTGCAAAAAAAACCTTCAATATTTTCCTCTGCATATATATATTACTTATCATTTTGTGTCGTTTATTCATGAAAATATTTCATTTTCATGAGTCATTGAATGATTCATTTTGATTAACCTTGTATAATAATAATTATAGAAGCATAACATAAAGAGACTAAACATACGAGTAATTATTTCAAAAAAAAAAAAAAAAAAAAAAGAAATACTCGTACAGGGCGGTCATAAAAAACTTCCCTGATACATGAACTTTTATCAGCCAATCGTTCAACCAATCGAAAGGAAATTTCTGATACTGATATTTGTAGGTATGCGCTCGAGATTTCAATAGCTAAACACTATAAAACTCTCATGGTTGCAGTTATAAAGAAAAAAAACTTCGAACTTTTTAAATAGCAAACCAACATTTTACCTACGCAGACTGATCAGTTCATTGAAAAACCATAAATGGCATTGGACCGATACAAGTATGACGAAAATTGCCGGCAAGAAGCATTTAAAAAAATGCATTGTAAAGGGCCAATGACAAAGCAGAGAACAAAGAGAGTTGAGGCACTTTGCTGAATTCGCAAGGGATAGACAGTACTAATACCAATCAGACAACACCGTGTGCAGAACATAGATTGAGGAAAAACCTTTAGTTATATATTTAATATTGTAAGGGAAGATTATGCAGCGACTCCTCTTCTACAACAACGCTAGAAGTTAAAAACGCCTTGCTAACTAGCCAGAGGAGACGTCTTTTCAGCCTGGTTGGTAGAGGCACAGCAAAAAGCGACCCGTCAACTTTCCTTCGGACCCATTGGACCAGGGTTCGAAACAACGCTGCCGCATCAAGATCAACAACACTCTCTCTCCTCCATGGGGCACGGGTCGAATAACATCCTCTGGCACCCCAATGTCACGTCCAGCGCTGAAATTGTAATTCTTCAATCAGGTGTTCAAACATGTCAATAAGATGACACTTACAAGGAAAAAACAAGATGAATTGATAAAGTTGTTTCATCTGAACAGGGAAACTACAGAGCGAATTTATCGACGAAATCATAAGCTAAGACGAGGCCCATTCCATAAAAACTGTAATTTCTTAAAAAAAAAATAAAAAAAAAATTGAGACAGACCGCGATCCGGACGACCATCTATTTAAGTTGTTGCGGAACTGCCTAATATGACTGCTGCAGATTCGTTCCAAACTGCAAGAAATGTTGTTCGTAATTTGGATGCACTGGAAGCATCTACGTTCTATTCTGTGGATGTTTCCTTATCCATTTCATGGCATCCAGATATTGCAACTTGGAGACGACCAACAAGTGTGTCGATTTGGTGGATTTTTTCCTCATCAGATTTGATGAAGATAGCTATATAGCGGATATTATGGACGGATAAGGCACAATTCTTTTTAATTGGAAACATAAATTCCAAGAGCAGAACTTATAGAGCAAATGAAAATCTTCACGGAGTAGCACCAGCGCCTTTCTACGAAGTTTAAGTGACAGTGTGACATCGCAAGCACATTCGTTTTCGGTCCGCACTTCTTCGAAGAGATCATTTCCACAGGCATGGGACTGTGCTCTATCACAAGTGTTCGGTGTACAAAAATGTTTCAAAAAATTACAAATTACGTAATTACATTATGTGGATTCAAAATAGTGCCCCTTCATACATTGTTACATGTGTTGGACAAGTGCTGCAACACCACTTTTGTCATAATAGTCATCTCCCGTATCTTTGCAGTTTTGTGACCACCATGATCCCACAATGTCATTCCGATGAACTTCTGGTTCTGGGATTATCTGAAGTTCCTCCAAGGTGTACACACATAATCCACGAGATTTGTCAGAATTTGTAGATTCCGTCAGTGATGTTACGTTCGTAGTTGTTGTCAGCTATCTCTTGCAAGTAATGCGTTACTATCTGCACGAAGGCGGACACGTTGAAAACTTGTAATATTCCAATAAAAGGTCCCCCCCCCCCCGCCGGCCGCTTCTCTTTTCTGTTGCCATTAGTCCTAATATTTTACACCGGTAATTTTCGTCATGCGTACATCATTCTAACGCCTTTATGGTGCTTTGAATACGCTGATTAATTTACGCACGATTATACTGAGCGTTGCCATTCGAAATCTTCGTTACCGTGAGAGTTCTATTGTTTTAAATCATCACAATCTCGAATGCATGCCTGAAATTTCATGCGACTTTGGAAAGACGGTTTTTCATCCAAGAAAGCAAATATATAAAGTTTAGGAATTAAAGATTTTAATTTTTTGTGCAACATTTATATTCTGCGATATTTAAGTTTCTTAAACAGCAAGTAATGCGTTTTTAAACTAAATTAAAATACTTTCTTCATACTCAGCTACTTAAAAACAAGTCGAATTCATTGAAGAAGCTAAATTTCTATATTTTACTTTAACAAACGATTTTTTTAAATAAATTTTTTTTTCATAAAGGCTGTGAAGCGTATTTATATAAAATTTATTAGATTGTTTTTTAAATAAAATTATTTCAAAAAATGTCTATCAGTTATTTTCTTATAACCGTAATACACTTGTATGTAATTGAGCATAGTTAACTATCATAACTTCCATAAACCTAATTATAACCATATTTTTTTTATAAAAATACACTCGTACAAGATATTAATATGGTATTTTATTAAAATTTTATTATAATATTAAGTTAATCGAGAAGTTTTCCTCCATCAGAAACCTATGCATACGAACAACTGGTTAGCGTTCATAGTTTTGCATACAAGTTTTTGCATTCGATTCGCAATAAACTGCCAAATCGCTGTATAAAAAAAATGTGAAAAACATTAGTTTTAATGTATCTGGAAGTGTGTAAAATGAGGGTATGTAATGAGCATCTTCGGACAATAGTCTACTACGAATTGAGCAACAAGTCCAGTGTATCCAGATGATACCAAAATATTTGTGAACGTTTAGGCAACAGTGTTATCTTTTATGATAAAGTAAAATTCTAGTATTGTAAACTCCAAAAGTAGTAATTTTGACATTAGGTATGCGTCTCGCTGTGGATGACCAATTTCTATTGATATTGTTAATGAGCGCAAGAGAATCAAAGATATTTACATTACAACACGAGAACCTGCAGCACTGTACAGTGCAGCACAATCAACAATTATTTTTGGAAATAAAACTCCTTTATTTGTCATGAAAATTCAATCGTTGGTTTCCACAAATGTCGATACATGTTAAAAAACGTTTACTAACAAATGTTTACGTAAATTTGCTTCACGACTAGAGAAAGTACCAGATTCTTAATCGCATGATTATGCAAGATGAAAATTGGGTTCATTACGATACTACTGATCGCACTGGTGGATAGTGAAAGGGAGGATATTCTGTTGGGACGGTTGAAAAATAATCACTTTTCAGGAAAGATAGTCTGTATATCTGGTAGGATTATCGTCGTATTTTGTATAAGGAATACCTAAAAATTAGTCAAACTATAAACAGAGGTATCTATAGTAGTATGCTGGACAATGTTAGAGCAGTAATCACAGTAAAATGACAAGATGTTTTCAGAAGGGAAAATTATTTTATTCCATCAAGACAAAGTAAAAACACATACAAATGTGATTATTGGTTGGAAGCTGTATGAGTGCAATGTGATCGGATAATCCATTTTTGTAGGATTTTAGATTTTTAAAAATATAGTCCGAACTTTAAAAAAATAGAACTTAATAGTTCTCGGGGGGGGGGATCAATATTTAGAAATTTCGACAAACAGGAACACAAATTGATATTTTTCATCATTTTCTTATTAAAGACAATATTGTACAATTAATTTTTAGGGTTAAGAAGACTTAAAAACATCAAGCTTTCAAAAACCTTTTTGAAAAAATGCACAAATACTTAAATAATTTATAAATTTGCTAACAATGTACAAAAAAAATTGAAAATTCAATATTTTCATACAAACTAAGTAAAATTATTACTTATTTTGGACAAAGTAGTTCCTAATGTATTCTTGAGCAAAATATTTTGATAAAACCTTTTTAAAGCAATGTTGACTTTTATTCAGAGAAGTAAAAATTTCATAATCCTCAAGAATGAAACTCAAGTCGTGTTGGACATTTTGGAATGCTTCTATACTTGCTTTCTTGGTGTATTTTGAACGAATTCATCTTCGTTATCAACAACAATTTTGGATTTATTTCTATCAAAGCAGTCATTCAATATGTCCTGATATGTGGGGTAAGCAGTCATAAAAAAATTCTTGTCCAAGTGTAAAAACTGCTCGAATTCAACCCCGTCATTTTAGTGCAATAAATTAACAACTGTTTTATGCAAAAAAAAAAAAAAAAAAAAAAAACGATGTATAGAAATTTAATTCGTTACACAGAAACCATTTTCAATGAGAAAATTAAAATTCGCGAGAAAAAAAAAATCGATATATAGAGATTTTCAATATATAAAATTTCGAATATAGAAAATCGTCTATATATATACAAAAAAACCAATTTAAGGAACAGAGAAAAAATATTGTGCACATACAAATTTTTATTACTTTATTAACTTTCAGTTCAATTTCTGATTAATCAAATCAATAATTAAATTTCGAAAATCTCCCATTAATAAATCATTTAAAATCATTCGATTGTGCGTGAATTAAAATTATCATTCAAAAATCAATAATTTAATTTTGAGAGACAAAAATTTCAAAATTTTAACATTATTTATTAGTAATGCAAATAAAAGTGAAGAAATCACAAACACTGATTTTAAACTGTTTTATTTCCTAACATCTCGTTTGAAATAATTACATCTTACTACTTATCCACCCGTGAGACAAAATCACATGCTAAAAATTGTTGATTTACTTAATGCACTGCTTTTATAGCTCAAATTGTATGCTACTCCTCTGTAATTACACCTTTCTTTTCCGATGAGAAGACTCAGTTTTCTCGTAAACGCTTGTGAATTAAATAAAATTTCACTTCACTGCAGTTCCAGTATAATTGATCACAGGAAATTTCATACGCTTTGTTTTTTAGCGAGCAGATTTCTTAGAAATCTACTCGTTCAAAAACAAAACAGAAAAATGACTCTACCGCAAGTCATTCAACTTCGGTTACCATGCTCGCTAATTTACTAGAGCAGGAGTATTCAACCTATTCGATTCCCGGGGCCGCATTGAAAAAGACGAGTTGAGTTGGTTGGGGCCGAACAAAATAAATCTTACTCTAAGATACTAACAACAACTCATGAGAAAATATAATTTTCTTTGCTGCACTTCTCTGTCTTTTTTTTTTTTTTTTGTGATAATAATGATAAAAATATCATTATAGTAATTTATATATTTTTTACTCCAATCTTTAATTTTATTTACTTTTTAAATACAATTTTAAAAAAAAAATATTTGGTTTTAAACTGTCATGTTTTTGGACTTTGAACTTTTATATTATGGCTACTAAATATTAAAGAATTGTGATTTTATATATATATATATATATATATATATATATATATATATATATATCAAGAGATAATTGAAACAAGAAAATCCAATGAAAAGAACAAAATGGACAGTTATGTAACATTGCCTTCAGATAAGAAAAAGAATACTCTACTTATACATATTTTAATCATTAAACCTTCGCAATCAGTAATAGCTCTATAAAACAAAAGGCACCTCCTAATACAACGATATGAAGAAACAAAGTCCTCAGTAATTAAAAATGAGGAAACAAAAGAAAAAGCACCAGAAAAACCTTTAAACTAAATTTTAATTCAGTGATAGGAACAACAAAAAAATAACAAGCTTTAATACAAAAAAAACATCATTAAAGTTAAAAAATTAAATTAGAATAAAATTTACTCTTCATTAAATAGTATTAATCAAGGCAAGAGTGAGTGTTTTAGTCCAACACTCACTCTTGCCACGAAAAACTTAAGTCATTAAACAACAATATTATCCGCTTCTATGAAACAGAATTAGAATTAAAGGGAAAAAACATCTAAAAAAATTAGAAAACCTTTTTCTGACGAAGGTTATAAAAATTTTGAATAGAAATTTTAAAAACTAATTTAATATTAAATACAAAAAGAAAAGAAAATTTTTCTATTTTTTAATTTTAAAAATTCAAATATGTTATAATTTTTATTTTATAAAAAAACTTAAATTATTTTATAATTTAAAAATTGCTCTTTTTTATAATTTGTAAATTTTAAATTTGTTTTTAAAAATTTAAAGACACATTAACTAATATAACATTTTGAAGAATATAATTAAATAACGTATTTCTATAAATATTTAGGCTAAAATTGCTACCACAGAAAATGACTCTATTAATTGGAAAAAATTATTATCTCTGTTGCCAAAAATGTGCCTAGTAATTCTATTATTTACAATCTTTAATTTAATATATATAAATACCCCTGTTTCATAAAAATGTTAGTTTATATTAGTTTGGATCAGATTTAAATAAGAAGGCCTAAATTATTAATCTGCGTTGCTTATATATATGCACACACACATTATATATATATATATATATATATATATATATGTGCGCGCGCGTGTGTGTGCGCGTTCATATATATATATATATATTGTTTTACAAGTATTTATGTCATTTTATCAATAGGATGTCATTATATGTTTCATAAAAGTAAAGATAACTTGAAATCATAAAATTAAATTTGATATTTGTCACTGAATTTTAAAATCTAATGCATCAGTATCTGGTTCGACTGAAGCGATCGCGATTCACTGGGTGTTCCTAAGGTATAACATTCGATATTACGGTTCTAATTTTACTTTTAGTGGCTTCACTGTTTCAAACAGTAGATAACAATTGCATATGCTTCCAAACAATGATAACACAAATAACGAATGATTCCGCAGTGAGGCATATTTGCCTTCGGGCAGGCATGGTTTACAAAGAGTCCAATAAAGGGACTTTATGAAATTTCTCTTTTAGTTGAATGTCAGATTGCAACTGTTGTATCCCTTTTCAAAATTTGCTGGCAGTATTTCTATATCGAATGGAAATGGATTCGCAAAAAAATAAAAAATAAAATAAACACTTATTTATTTTCTCGAAAGTCCTGAAATCTATTTTTAAATTCTTGTATCAAATCGCAAAGCAGGGCTGCCTATTTTTCTGTATATTTCGGATTATACTCAGTAAATCCGTTGAAATGCCAAAAAAAAAAAAAAAAAAAAAAAGATTGAATTTAATTTGGTTTGTGCCTTCATTTCAGTTTCATTTGGAACACTTTTATAGTCATTGTAAAAATAAATCCGTTTTCACCTTGAAGACGTATATTTAAATAAGTTTAATGAGTTTAATGAGTTATATATATATATATAGGGAATAATACAACTGGGCCGCACAAATTAGACTGCGTGACACATTTCAAGAACGTTTGGCTATTATCAAAAGATTGAAAACCCTTGCATATATGAAATAAAACAAAATATGAGGTCAAATTTACAAACGGAATTCTGGATTTGTCAACGACGCACATGTTGTTGACAAAAAGTATCAAGATGAAATCACACTCAACTTTCTAAAATGTTGAAATAGCATAACAAAGTAGCATAACATGATGTTTCCCAGATCACCAAATCAGTAACCATAAATAGATAATATAATAAGTTAAATGAATACATACCATATATATATATATATATATATATATATATATATATATATATATATAGCTACCTATATATATATATATAAATACACCATCAATGAGAGAGAGAGAGAATCTTCTAATTTATATATAATATCACATTTTTTAAACAACAACTTTTATTAATATCTATATTGCAGCAATTTAAACATTTTACTTTATATATGTCAAAAATTTTCTTTATTGTTTGGAACGCTAAATAGTTTGAGCAACAGCAGAGCTTTTAAAATTTACTTAAAAAACAAAAGATACATAGGGAAATTAACGTATGTTGTACATTATCATTACTCACATTCAATATCAAAAATTAGTACAAAAATTTAATAATTCCGCTACAAAAATGGAATGAATGGTAGAGCGCAATAAGCACTAGATGAAATTAAAGGTGGGAGAAATTAATCTGTTAGACGAATAGTTCCTTCTTACACGTACACAAATCACTTAAATATGTACTCTTATGTATCATACAGAAATAACATCTCTTCAATTATGAACACGCAGCTCATTTATGGCAAGTAATAATTATTCATAAATACTACTTTTACAATAATATTATTTTTAATATTCTTAACTCGTTTAACAAAGTAACATAAATATACTAACTCATATTAAAAATGTATTAAGAAAATAATTAAGTCTTTTTTACCAAAAGTTTTCGAAATCTACATTGTGTCTTAAATGTAATATTAAAAACGCAAATCCAAAGTAGCATCAATGGGATGGGAAAAAGGAAGAAAATATGTAAGTATTCTGAAGAGTAAATAACAACAAAAATGAACTGAATGCGACGAGTAGAAAACAAATGAGTGAAGTGAACTGTTCTAGAAATGAACTAGTTTGAGGAGAAGAATAGATATAGAGAATGGACCGAAAGAACAGCTTTGGTGAGTTGGCATCGTTTCAACAAGTAGCATAATCCTTCTGATATGTCGAAACAGTTAGTTAAGTAGAGAACAAGTTTCAGTGGGAGGGGGGGGGTGAAAAAGTTTGTAATAAGACTATTCGCAATACTTCCATCTGACTAACATCGGCGGTTTCTTTCTGATTTAATATGAAAGTTCCTAGTTTCTTCCGAATCAAAAGGAACGTTATGCCAATTAAGTAAACTTTAGAAGTGCAGCGAATAGATAAAATCAAGTGGTATAAAAGAGATGGAGATTTGAAGGCAATAAGATTACGGTAATCGGAACGGTGTCAGTGTGATATGCTCGAAAGTTTTCCGGCGTGTATAATTGATTTGGTGATATCAGGACTCTCAACGCTGTCAAAGGAACTAAATACTTGAAGGAGGTTCTAGCATTCTATTTCGATAAGTGTATTCTTTAATCGATCATAGAAGTTGTTAGTACTCGTAGATTGAGACATTAAACTGTTTGAGAGCATCCTCCTTTTTATGAGGATCAATAATATAATATTTTCGAAGATAATGGAATTTTTTAATTACTCTGTCTGTGTTTGAATGTTATTTGAAATTTAGATCTTGCGATTAGAGTAATTTTTGAAATGACAGACCAGATGGGTAATAGAATGGCGTCACAAATCGCTCTCGCTTTACATAAATAGGTTTAAGAGAACGAATAGTTCTATGGTTCTCTTTTCAAACAAAAATAAATAAATGCAGAACATCGAGAGATTCGTATTAATAACATTAGGAACAAACATAACACTAAGGGATTTTCTCGTATTCTTTTTTCCTTTGTTAATCCAAACAATTTGCAATTTCCTTCAAATTGAAGGGAAAAGTCTATCTTCCTTAAATCGAACTTGTTTAGTTTTTTATTAAAAATATCTTTGTGGTTCCACTTTCATTTTTATCAGCATTTTCAAGAATCCTGTCCATTCATTTTGCTTATTTTGCGAATTTTTCACTTAACAAAACATTGGAAACCGGAATAAACCGGAATTTCTAGAAAGAATGAAAAAACGGATAGATATATTGTGTTTATACAAAGGAGAAAAAAAAGCATTACATCAGTATTACATTACCGAATACCAGAATTATTGTGAAATCTTTAAATTCACGCGGTCCTCTAACGCAAATTTTCAAATTTGTACATTACTTAAAAGTTAAATTTTTATCCATGCATTTGGAAAATCACATTCTCAATGTTAAGACTTTGACAATCACGGATATGAAAGAAAAAAAAACTTCATAATTTTTTTAACTTCACAGAAGAATGTGTCCTTTAAGGAGAGTGTATACTGTAAGAATAACTCCACATAAATCATTAATTCGAAAGTGCTGGTGTCCGTTTATCATATTTTATTACAATAACAATTAATTGCAATCCATAATAAAAAAAAAAAAAACATTAGGTTGAAGTAAATAAATCAAAATAATTAACGAAGAATTTCCTAAAATCAGAATATGATCATATCTAAAACGCCTGCACATTAAGAACAAAAGGTTTACTGAGTACATACAAGCTCACTCTTTTAAGTCAAGTCTTTAAATACTCAAAAACAGCTAAAAGATTCTTATGCCAAGTAAATATCACTGTGAGGGATAAAAGATCCAACATTAATGGCTTAACCACAACGGATTCAGATGTCTCCAAGATAACACCTTCTCATCTTTCCCAGTTAGGGAGATTTCCAATTAGTGGTCAACGGCTCTATTTCATTTTTACGACACTCAATTTTATCCTTGCAACAAGATTCAAAATAAATAACAACATATGTATGAAGGACAAAAGAACAACACGCATCATGTTACAGTATTCCATTAAGTGAGGAAAGAAGAGAACAATTCAACTATTTATCAATAAATCTGGAAAAAAAACCTGCCAAATGCCAATTATTAAAACATTACTTAATCATGCGCCAATACATATAGTTAAAAAATATTTTAAAAACACTTTTTACTTATTTTTTTTACAATGTTCATCTTTTGCACTTATTTCAATATCCAATTTGTTAAGAAAAACGAAAGCTACATTTAGCTGTTATTTTTCAGTTGTTAATTAATTAGAAACTCCTCATCATTATTCCATTTTACTATAATTATACAATTAGCAATTTTGGAAAAAAATATTCTTGTAACTTTAAAACTATTATTTGCTATTTATATGGGGAAATCGAAAATTTCCATAATACCGAAAAATATTTTATTTACTTATACTGCAAAAAGAGTACATCAGTTTAACAATTGAGGTACTTTTAGATGAAAACAAAACTAAATAACTCAATCTATTAATTAATATACTCGAAATATTCAATAAACGTTTGAAAATTTGAATTCAAAAATTTAGCATTCAAAATAAATTATTCTACAGAACTATTCATGGTGAAGTCACAAATATTTAATAAGGTAACCTTTCACTGAAAGTTTCATGTTAAAATGAACAACTGAATAAATATATTTCAATTTTACCAACGTCTACAGTTTGAGAAACTGGGATTTTTGCTATTCCAATTCATACAAATTCTAAATGAGATATTGAGTATATGCACAGAAGAAAAATATTTTCGCGGTTGCATATACTCGCAAACAAACTTTTATAGTAAACATTTTTGTGTCTTTAATTAATTATTAATCTACATTCGGCAAAACAATTAAAAGGACCATTATAATAGATTAAACAACAAAAACGAGTCTAACAATAACATATTTGCATAATTGTCATTTTTCCAGAGCCAAAAAAAGAAAGAAAGAAAAGAACATATTACTTATTCTTAAAACGTAAACTAATAACAGAAAATTAAGTTTAAAACAAAATATGAGAGAAAAGCGAATGTTTTAAACCAGTATTTTAGCAAAATAATAAGCATCTTTAGAATAAAATAAATAAAAAATGAGAAACGTTTGATTATTAAAATAATACACCAATAATTAAAACTGATTCTCTAATTAAAGAGAATATATAATTAAAGTAAAGTACTTTACTTAAATTTAAATACGGAATTAAATAACGACAAGAATAAAAAACCAAAAAGGGGGAAAGGGCTTTAATGAAGACTTTTTCAAAAAAAAATTCGAACAGTTGAACATTAGGGTTTTTTTTTTAATGATTAAAAAAGGCGATAAAATTTAGCACTCAGTCAAAAGATTGAAAGTAATATGTTAAGTAGCTTCCCGTTTAAAATAGTTATTTTTATAATTATATGTTTGGTGCAGATAATAATTTTCGATTTTTTTCGTTGCAATTGCTTTAAATCTGCAATTATTTGACTTACAATAACAACATTATTTAATAAAAACTTTCGAGTATGCATAAACTGAATATCAGACGATAAGAATACTCGTACGTATGTCATTTTCTCTTTGCAAATATACGTTTGCAAAGCCTGGCATATTTATTTTTCAGCTCTTACAATAACGCGACAAGTACCATATACCTAAAATAAATGTCAAAATTAATGGAATTCCAATATCAGTATTCCAATAATAAAGAGTTATGTCCACTTAAGTTCACTCACTATTACTCCTATGAATATTGAGCATTTTTCTTAAAAAGAACAAAGAATGCACTTTCTTACTTATTCCTTCCTAAAGAATGTTGAAGTATTGAAACCCTCATATAATAGAATTCTGCATTACGAAAACTTTCGGTTTCATGAAATATTTTAAACAGGCTTTGGAGTTTAGTTAAATGTTTCCATGCAAAATATTTTTCACGTATAAATCAATTTTTATATTTAATTTTTTGTCTTCCAAATGATATTACATTATTCTTTTAAATCAATATTTTGTTTTAATTCACTACTTGATGATTTATCAAAAGTTATTGTAAATTTTTTCTGCACGGATCATTTGTAATAAGAGGAATTTCACAAAAGATTACAAATGACAGAAAAAAAAGAGACTTAAAAATTAATATAAAAGAATATTCGAAACATTTAATAAAAATATTTTACGAATAATTTAAATTTTTTATGAAAAATAATTTTTTTTTATGTGAGCATTTACCCGACAAAAAAGTAAGTATACTAAAATTATTTAAAATTCTTGAAGATTTTCCAACAGTTATTAAGGCGACTATATTTTAACGATATCAGAAAACATATGTAACTTATAAATACTTATAAACTCAGCATTCAAAATTTTTGGAAATGTTGTATTCAAACGGTAACATTTAAGTGCAACGATTAAATTACAGTGCGTTTGTTTTACAATAAAATATTTGAAAGCAAGATAGAAATTTTTCACAGCAAAAATTCCATAAAAAATGCTTTACAAAGAAAAAACAGATATTAGAGAAATCATACTTACATATATAAAATAAGTAATTTGCTTGAAATATAAATAAATAAATAAAAATTTAAAGTGTAATGTACAAAAAATGATAGGAATCATAGTCAATTTTGTTAACCGATAGGGGAAATAATGACTTAGAAAAGGAATGAAAATGGGATAGTGAGTTTAAATTTCATTGGAAAACGAAGTTAATCTTTTAGTGTTATTTGCTTTATATTGCTATAGAGATATTCGCATCAGATATTAGTGATGATTACGAATATAAAGAAACAGAATTAGAGTTTAGACACGAACTTCAGCAATTTCTTCCTCAACATCAAATGTAATAAAGATTTCCTCTTACACATAAAATGTAGACGAATGCTTCTTAAAATGTCCTCCAGAGTATCACTTCATATCTTGCATTTACGTTTTCATTTTAATATCATTCAGAATCATCAAAAATGACCAATAATAGCAGATGTAATGTAAACAAAATCAAGTAAAATGTAACACATAATGGCACCATGTAGCACAAATTCATAAAGAAATGACAAGATTCAGAACATCACTCCTTGAAGCAATCTAAATAAAAGTTTTGTATAAATAAAAGAATTTAAAACTAAGGCCTGTTGAAAATCAAAGGTTTCACTTCAACAAAATGTGCGTTTACTGAGGAGTTTTTTAATTAAAGACGCTTCATATGATGTGTCCTCACCGCTACTGAGAGAAAAAGAATTCTACGTAACAACTGAAGAAATAATTTCTAGCAGAAGTCAAATTAACCTCGAAAGGAGATAAATTCCAAAAACAGATTTTTCTGGTTCATGAATATAAATAAAACAAGAAGCCTACTTAATTAAATTTCGGTTTTCTTCAAAAATTTAATCGAAGCGTGTTTTTTCCTCCCCCAGAATCAAAATCATAATGATATAAAAAGTCGAATACATATTTTAATCAGAGAAAATTTTAGAAACGAAAATTAATAGTAATCCCTTTGTCCAAAAAGTTTGTTCAGTTGTGTAGGTGTTTAAGATGTCCAGATATGTTTTGAAATGCTTAGTTTTATAAATGTTTTGAGCAAGAACCATGATTTAAATACACAGCTCTTTGATTATTACTTCAATAAATATGTACTTTTAAGAAACAATTTTTCTTATCTATTGTAATGTTAGAATCTATTTGTCACGCACACCAATATTGCAAATTAAGTACTTTCAAATTATTCAGGCTTAAAATGTTTTTAACAAAAATATTGTAAAAATAAACTGTTAGTTTCATATGTGATGGGAGGGGGATTTATTTTTAATACAGCAGCAATCAGTTACAAGGAAAAATATTTGAAATAAAACTACTAGAAGATAATAAAGTGTTTAAGATAAATTTTTTCTCATACATGCAATTAAATAACAGTTTTACATCGTTGAGTTACTACTAATTTCAGATATAAAACGGGAATTCCGATAAGTAATTACTGTTAAAATTTAATCTAGTAATTTGGTTTAATAATTTGGTCAACGTCGCGTCTTAATTTAGCTAATTACTGAAATAAATGATTAAATTGAATGAATCAGTGTAATGTCTGAAAAAATAAAAACAGAAATTCCTTTTATTGATGAATTTAATGGCATATACCTCAACAAATAGTTTTTATGCAGGAAATGATTATAGAGAGACGACAATTAAAATTATAAGAATGATTAAAAATCCTTAAAAACAAAAATAAAATGGCAAACATTAGCAAGATTAAATAATCAATCTACATTAAAATACAGAACAAAAAAAATCCTACTTCATTTAATCTAATCCAAATATTCTAGGAAATATTAATTTTTCGACTAAAGCAATCATATTTCAAAAAGAAACCACAACAATCCCCCTTGTTAATGAATAATATTAAAGAAAAAGGTTTTGATAAAATACAACACACAGACAACAAATTTAAAGTAATTTCACTTCAGACAATTAAGAATAACAGCAATCCAAAAGTTATAATTGCTGTATATTGCAATACATTTTAGATATATTTCTCTTGTTCGAGGTAAATTTAATTAAGAATAAATTCAATTCATTTGGAAGAAAAAAACATTAACCTTAAAAACTAAGATTTTATCAGAACATGGATTAGTAATGATTGCAGGCACATGCCGATCCATCAAGAGAGTCACTGAAATTTTCCATTTGTATGTGTTCGTATAATTTATTGGATCAAGATTCACAACGAAGCGTTAACCTTTCCATGAAATTGTCCATTGAAAAACAAAAGTTAAACGAAAAATCTAGCTCTTAACTTCAATTCAGGTTATTTATCAGATGCTTTCATCACGCACAATAGTATATGTACAAAGGAAGAAAGGATTGTATCAGAACATAAAAACACATTCGATAGCATATCGATTTTTCAGAAAATATTAAACGGGGCAATTTCAAGACAATATTTTTTTCTTGTATGAAATAAGATTGATGCATTTTTACAATAATAAAAAAAATTAAAAATCCTACAGAAATAATTCAGTTGTTCATAATGGAAAACATTTTTGAAGGAATACATTATTTTATTTATATTGTAGGGAGGATTTCATATGAATAAATTAAAACTCATTTGGAAACACTCAGAAATGTAATATTTTTTGAGAAATTACAAGAAATAGAATTAAAATGAGCACAAATGTGATTTTAAACACAACGAAATTTTTAAAAAATACATTATGTATCTTAATATTTTTTGAAATTTAAATTTAGCTGCCCATGTGCAGCATCAAAAGCTTTTACAAGAATTATGGAAAGAAATATTAAAAGTACTTAAATCAATAGTATAATACAATACACGGAGTGGTGTTTAATAATGTAATATTATAAATAAATAACAATAAATTAGTTGCTTAACAAAAAAAAAAAAAAAATGAATCGTATGAGTTTTTCACTTGAAAGCATACAAACTTACAATAATGTAAAAATCAGCCATCACAAAAATTTCATTTACGTTTGAATTAGAATGACTTGATGTTAAAATTATTGCTCAGAAAGTGAAAAATAATTTACACAAAAACGAAATTATCTGTAAAAAAGATGAAATTATCTATCAATAGTATTCATTCTAAAAATATATTCCCAAAGAAATAATCACATCATTTTAATAAATATTTATTTAAAGGAATGGAGATATTTCTTAAAAAAATTTATATAATCAAAACATTTTACATAAAACTGTGAAACACTCTTTTTCACAAACCAATCAAGATACATATCGAATTTCTGCTACAGTTTTTAATGCGTTTCCTTCTACTCACATTGTATGTCTGAATCAAGACTTTAAAAGCTATTTTCTCCAATTTTAACGCACTCAATTGAGCTGAAATTTTCAACACACGATTGTTTTGGATGACAACACGAAATTTAATTATAATTAATAAAAATTAATTGATTAACACTAATTATTTAAAGAATTAGGTTTCCCGCCAATTCGCCAAATGGTCACCAAATCCGTCGCCAAGTTGAAGGGGTCATTGCTTAAACTCTCTTTTGTTAATTATTATTTTGTTGAAAAAAATAATAAATGAATTTTTAATTTTTATTTTTATTTATTAGAAAAATAAATAAATAGAAAAATAAATAAATAAATAAAATTATGTTTCGCAAAGTAAGATGTTTGAAAGAAAATTCATGTTCAAGAAACTCGTTTTTTACCGGTGTTATTTTGCATAATGTTAAAATAATCAGGAAATCTTAGAAAACGAAATACTTTCTTTGATATAGATGTACTTACTCACACTTAAACATCAATAAATTTTTAGTCATTGATTTTCAATTTAATTTTACACGAATTCAAAATATGCATCGTTGTTTTGTAATATCCAAGTTTTTTTTTTTTTTAGTTAGTCAATTCAAACTCATCACATTCACAACAATTTACTTTTCACGAATTAATTAATTTTTATGCAATAAATAACTATCAAATTTCAAAAAAGTAATGTAAAATCTACAAATTTCATATTTTATTACCTAATAATAATTACAAAATATTTAATTAGTTTAAGAAAATACTTTATCCGTAACTTCCACTTTCTGAATTACAAAACTCATCACATTCGAAATATTTCTAAAATCATAATGTATGTTCATAAAACATTATTTTTCGGGCAATTTTTAAGCAACAAAAATTTTTATGCAGAAGTATTGATATAAATATTAGAATACAGAGAATGAGAATTAGAACTTAGTAAAAATAATGGACGTTTGTGCTATAACTTATTAAAAAGGATTTGTAATACTTTTAGAATGTAAGATGAAATAATGAAACATTTAGAATATGTTTAGTTTTCATTCAATTTAGAATATTTTTTTTAAATATAATTTAAGCATTTACTTAATACTGCCACTTAGATATTTTTGCTTTCTTAAGAGAAAATTTTGAAGAAAATGGTTTTATTTCATTTTTTCTTTATTTCACAATGTAGAAATACGTTTTTTTCAATAAATGAAAATAAAATCCCTAAGTAAGATCAGTATGTACAAGAATGTTTTCAGATCTTATTTTCCCTTCCGTATAATCACTGGACATTCGCTGAAAACCGAGATCACTCCTAATTGAAATGTATTGACGTTAATAATATTAGACATTTAAAAAAGAAATTCATAACAATAATCTACAATTCCAACTATTGATTGAAACCCGTAGGTTGGATATCAAAGAATTCAAATGTGCTAGGACAAATAGGAAATGATTCATTGATTGTTTTACTGACGTCGGGCTTAAAAAGCAACACGAGGTCTATTTGATGGCAGATCTCATAATTTTGAGTCTCGGTCAAATGATTAGGACAACACCTAAGTTGGCTTCTCCCTCTCCAAATTTCAACATCATGCCGATGGGAGGACTTGTAGCCTTGACAGATTTAACGTGTATCAGCTTTATTACACATCGGGTCTTTACTGGCATCTGGACTCGAACCCCCGACTTGACGAAACAATATCGGCCGCGAGTTTGCGACCATGATCACTAGGCAACCGTGACCAAAGCAGATAGGTAAAGAAAGACGGAAGTAAAATCACACTTGTGTGTGTCAAATGAGAACTTCGAAACAACTTTCTAACCGCATTTACAATTTTGCTGAATTGTCAAGCATCAATATAGTTGTAACTGGAATACCAAACATAAATCAATATAGATATAAATTTGTACGATTAAAATAAGTATTTAATGCTTTAAATACAATCTGAACCTGTAAAGACTATAGAAATATCCGACAAAATATTTCATCCTTCCAGCAATTACAAAATGAAATTCAAACATTGAACATTAACTTAAATGAATAATCTTATATTGATAAAAACACAGCAAAAAAAAAAGGAAAAATTAATACAGATCAATAATAGTTAAAACGAGTTATGACAAGCTACTTTAATAACTTACTTTGCTGGTTAGTTTTATTAGCCCTTGATGAATACCTACTGTGAACATACAATGATATACAGTACAGTACATTTCATGTTTCTACAGATATGTACAGTACATTTCATGTTTAAAGTTGTGACGTTTGTGCAAGTGTCATATGTGTAACCCGCTAGAAAACAACAAACCTTTTTCTGAAAAAACTGACTATTAAGATAAACACTAGAAAAAATATACACAGCTCTGTTTTAAAAAAATATGGGTAAGATTATAGTCAGTGGCGGATTAAACCAATATGATCATAACATGCTTACCAAAAAATTTCCGTTCCTGCTACCTGCTGTGTGTGTTGAAGTGAAAACAATGATGCACAAGCACGCACAAAACGTAGACAAAAATTTACAACTTCCTTGGCTGTAATAGTAAAGATGATCAATTGGATATTTTGTACACTGCTTGTTCGAAAATTGAAAATGCTATGGGAGTCGAAATTAATTCTAAAAGCAATGTGGAAATGCAAGCCAAATTTTTTTAATGAATTCGAAAAAAAAAAGTTTACGACAGCTTCTTTGAGAACTACTGTGCGAGTTCCTATTTCTGACGTCGACAAAGGTTGAGGCGATTAGATGAATGTTTTGGCGATTGTATTGAATGTGACAGAGGACGGTTTCTATTCTATCCACTAGCACTTTCTGGGGGAATTTTAAAACAACTATATGCGAGACCACAATTCATTTTATGCTCAAAGAACTTGTTTAGAATCGAAGTTTTTCTTGACCTCTTCAGTCAGTTGCAATTACTCAGTCTACTGGAAGCGGTCAGAGATTCATCAAGTGTATGCGTAAGACAAAAAGACAAAATATTAAATGCCTTTTCGTGAAAAAAAATGATGAAGTGTTATTCAAATGTGTCAATCAAGCTTTCCATATCGCAGCATGTAACTTGATATTTTTTATTAAAAAAAAACCATTTTTAGTATTTTTTTACTGCATTTTAGTAAAGTTCATTCAATAATCCTGTTCTGCTTTTTATGTGAAGCAAAATTAAGTGTAATTCAAAATAAAGTTTACTTTCTTGGTGCAATAAGTAGTTCATATTCTATTTTATTTTATTAGAAAGGCATAGGTTTATTTCATACAACTTTAACTTTTTTTCGTATTTTGAATAAAAAGTGTTTAATGGCACTCTTCCATTCTTTTTTTTCTTCCAAAATAACAATTATATTTTTGAGTAATGAACATTTTTTAAATAATAGCTTATCAAGACGTTTTCTTCATACTTTGCGAAATAACATTTATCATTCTATAGAATACCTAGGAATAAAACAAACAATGCCTAGGGAATGTATATAAAAATACATATATTTCACACTTTGCCTATAAACGTCGGGCATTCTATAAAATGCCTAGTAGCTCCATAGAATCCTGGAGTTTCATACATTGCTTATAAAACATTAAAAAAATATTTAAAAAAAAACTGAAAGCGAACGATTGGACATTGATGCAGGACTTTGAATGTTCTAAAGTATAGAATGTGTTAGATCAAAGATAGCTTACTACACTGAAAACTATGAAATCATAAAAAAAAAATCAATAGCTTCTACAATATTTAGTGTTTTTAATAATAATAACAATAGGAATGATAAGGGAAAAAAGATGAATAAAGAATAAATATAAAAAAGAAGAAAATATTGAAAAATAATAAAAAACTAAATTCTTTCAAACGGTACAAATTTTTTTTAAAAAAATCTTCTACACGATTTTAACAAACATCAGAAGAGATGTATTCAATTCAGAAAAAATGCATTACATATAATTTATATCAATATTACACTTCAATTTCGTGAAATCATGTGTGATTGAATAAACTTTGATTTTTAATACAAATATTACAGCTATAACATTCGAAATTAATATTTCAGTTTAATTTTTTTTTGTTTCATTCCTATTTCATTATTTCAAGAATTCACTTAACACGTTCACGTCAGCGCTGTATTCTCTTCTATGGGCGGCTCCTCTAAGAGAGCTTTGCTTTATTATGCGATGCCGAACTGAAGTGAAAAATGAAATTTTACCGCAATGATAAACGTTGCTGCACAATATTTATTTATTTATTACCATTATTGCTGTCAAGGGGTTTGGTATTTTTTGTAGCTAACTTTAAGTCGAATTGTTATGATCATATTACCGAATATATTATGTAAGTTATGCTTAATATAGAGAAGAAATAAAATTTAGTTGAAATATTTGTTCAATATAAATATACGTTTATTTTTCTATTACTTTAATTTTCAGCAATGAATAATTTTTTAGTTACTAAACGAACTGAATTGTTACTGGTACGCACCACCTGAAGAAACATTCACATGCGACCCACCAGGGCGTGCAGCCTGATAGAACATGTGAATGCGAGCCAATGGTTGTATGCGCTAGCGTGAATGCGATAATGCATGTGCATATGCTTTTAAGCTCTCTTCGAACCCACAGTCCTACAATAGATTTACTTTACGTTCAGCATCATTTACAAAATATTCTATATTTGACACAATCCCCACAAAATAATATGCTTCCTTTTTATTTTTAAAGTTCATATAAAACTTTTTATGTTTAAAAGAGTTCACATAGTTAAATTCTTTTTATAATTTTTATGCTCCAATGACTAATTATGTTATGAACATAACCGAATTAAAAATATTAGACTAAATTAAAATTCAACATCGATATTTTAATTCAGTTAATTGTGTACGCCAAAATCTAAATCAATTATCGATGTTTCATTACCAGAATTGTTTTTGTTCAAATAAAAAGTTGGAAACTAGTTTCTATCATAAATATTTTTCAGGAAGTTTTCCATTAAATTTACGTGTACTCTTCTGATTCAGATAAAATTACTTCCGATTATTGCAATTATCTTAAGTCCTAGAACAACGCCAATCGAATTATTAAAAGGGACAACGAATTATTTATTTGGAGCAAATGTACATTCACGTGAAATTACGATTTTTTTCTTCTTTTTATTATTTGAGCATTTGTCATGACAGATTTTGAGAGAATAAAAAAAAAATGAAGAAATTACTAAATTACATATAGTGCAAAAATAATTTTGTGCATCGGTAAAAAATGTAATTTTCACTTAAAGTGATGGTTAATTAAAGAAAGACTAAATAAAAACAATTCCAAAAGAAAAATGTGTTAAAAGGAACTTATTTCGTTTTCAAAGCAAGTTCGAACATGCTTTTTTTTTTTTTTTTTTTTCTGTCTCTTCACGTTTCATTACAAAAGCTAATATCACTGAAATAAGGGAAATAAAATATTCAGCTACATTTTTTTTTTTTTTTTTTTTTGAAAAAATATTGATTAAAAAACAATGAAAAGTAGACAGAAAATGATAAAAATGAAAGTTGATGGGAAATAATGACATGAAAGTAACAGGAGAGAATTATTATTATTTTCTGAAACGCGTTTCTTTCAATTTCCCAATATCTGGAATTCGAGATGTTCATTTGATGACTTACGCGAAAATCTTTTCTTCATTAAATATAAGTAAGCAAAAATAATTGAATAAAAAATCCAATTACTTTCTTTCATATGCAAAATCATAATTTTTTAGTAAGGAGTTAAATGGAAAAAAATGAAACTGATGAATAATATGAAATATTAAATATATGAAGGATTAATGTGACTGGGGATCTATCACGTGAATTAGTATTTTTTCAAGATTTAGTTAAGGATAATACAGCATATTCGGCATTTATTCGAATACGGCATTAAAAAGTGCTCAAATGACTGAACAAAATATTTTACATAACAAGCAGTATAATTATCAAATCATTTAATTAAAGCTATTTTAATCACATAATAGATATATTTTAAATATTGCGTAATCGAACTTGATGTTAAATCTCATTACACATTATGCATAAGAGGTGAATTCTCATTTCAAAAAGTAAAAAATGTTAATCAAGAAACTTTAAGAAATATCTTTTTAATTTTTTTTATTCTTTAAGCAACGAAAAATAAATAAATTAAAAGCTTTAGTTGATATTTTCAACTTATAGCAGCAGATTGAACGACCAAGATAATAAAAATCATGATAATATACAGCAATATGTTCTTTTTTTAATGAAAAGCAAAGAGGCAATCCATTTATTCCATCAGAAATATAATGTTGTAATGAAATAAATTCAAAACTTTTTTTAAAGGATAAAAGAGAGAAATATGACAATTTATGAATCAATTCAAGGAGTCAAAATATCTGTTAAAAAAGGCCTCGAGGACGTAGTTGTATAGTTGGTATCAACAAATTATGAATCATAATCCTTGTATTTTTCCGTCTTTATCTCATTTTTGCTGTTATTTTTTTATAGCTACATCATTTTACCAATCTTTCGTTTTTTGGCGTCAGCTGCATACGAACGTCTTCATGCCCAGCTACTTTGACTCGTGGAATCGATTTAAGAAACTTTTTTTTATCCCTCTTTATTTCCAACAGATTACTGACATTATTGTATTATTGTGCTTGATTCTTGAATAAAAATAGATTTTGATCCATGTTCCCACAACAAAAATTGTTTTGATGTGTAATATCAACTTTCTTATTTTGTCGGTTGAAATCAGCTTAAAACCTATGTAAAATAAACAGAAGGATATAACATATATTCGGTCACAACAGTCTTACTACTAAGAAGAAATACAATTTTAAAAAGTAATTCACGATATTCAGATTGAAAACTTTGGAAAAACAACTATAAAAATTGCTTCAAGTCAAGATAAACAATAGTAAAATAACTCAATTTCGAAATGCTAATCTAATATATATATATAAATCACAAGCTACATTCAGAAGATTCGGATATTTATGATCGGCTAAAACTTTTTCTTGACAAAAACTGTAGTTTAGAAAATAGAACCAAAATGATTTATAAAAATGTATTTTTTGATGGCATGAAGAAAATTTCAGCAGAGAAAAGAAGAACCGAGAACTTTTTATTTCATGAACAACCACTGAAAATTTTGTATCATTCTAACCACTAATCTATTTTTATTTCAAAACAATAAAAATGGAATGACATTTTTAATACTCATATTTTTAGATTTTTTTCCCTCTGTAAGAATTGGATTTTCCAATTAGATTCGTTCCCAGTAAATCACTAGCAATAATATCTTTTTGCAAGTTAAAATTTTGTCAATGTATTAAAAATAATGAAAGTAGTTCAATTCGCGAGAAATTTCCTCAGGCAATGTAAAATTTAAAAAAAAAAAAAACTGTAAGACTTCGAATGAAAAATCAAATAAGTATATACATTTGAGACAAGGATTTTAAAATTCAACATTACATTTCCCAACGACTTAACTATTTTTCAACATACCAAAAACTACTTTTATGTAAAATTTCAAAATTTAACTATTGTTGACATTCACATAATTACATATTTGTAAAAAAATTAATACTTTTAAAGGGATTGGGGAACTACTAACCATTCAACAAAAATAGTCAGGGCAAAGAGTCCAGCACAACATTTATTTCGTAATATCCACATGCATGAAAAATATGAGTAATGCGTGATAATCCAAAATCTATGGGTCGTACATTATAATTAATAACAATAATTAAAAATTGAATAATTAAACACTAAATTGAAATCAGAAGCACAAAAATTAATAAGATTATTTTGTAGGGGGAAATTGCAAATTATTAATTTATCGATGCATTCATTTAATTTTATGTACATTTTTATTTACACGTCAAAATAATTATTTAATTACAGTATAATTATACATACTTCAAAAATCAAAAAAGTGTCAATATTATCATCGAATATATTATTGTTAGTTAAAATATAATAAAAATGCCGGTTCGAAGCCTTTTTTTTTTTTTTTTTTTTTTCCCATATTATTGTCGTTAATAATTGTCTGTTATGTAGCAAAAATTCCGATAAATTATAATATACAAAATAAATTTTAAAACTTAAGAAAAAACAAAACAAAAAACACGTTTTCATGCTCCTTTTATTGTTTCTGCAACATTTTTTTTTTTTTTTTCAAACAGAAACACTGCGTCAAGTTTTGTTAGTATTTGCTTTCATTAGATAAAATGAAAATTGAAACATAAATTACTATGAATACATAATAAAATGCTAATTATAATCTGATTATGTACACATTTTAAACTTGTTAATTTAGAATACACTTTATTCCCGATCTAAATGGCACTTACTTTTGCTGTAAAAATAGTTATTCGAAAGATTATCAATATCTTATTTTTATTTCCCCAGATATTCCAGTTTCCGAGGTAAATTTAATTCAACTTGTTTTGAAGATCATAAACGATTAGTAATGGATCTAAAAGCACTCTTTAATCCAATATTCATCAAGATAAAAATAATAATTATTATATATCCACACACATTAACTAGTTTACTTTGCTAAAAGCTATAAAATGATGCTAACACAAAGAAGGATGTCTAGATGAAGGATAAAGCCGACCCTATTCAAACACCAAGAAACGCAAATAAAACAGAACAAAGTTAATATTGTTACAATAACATACAAACAGAAATAATCACATTATTTTCCTTATTTACGACAATATGTAAGGAATGAATAATTTCTTTTTGCTTTATTTTCCGAGGGGTGCTCCCCTGGGGATAAATCACAGAATGCCATTATCAGTCCGTGGTGCAGTTCCATCTGCGACATAATCCAATTTAAAAACAAATCAAAGATACAATGCACACATACAGAAAACATTGGGAGTCAACGCTTTTCTTCGAAGAAGTGTTATGATTAAAATGATTTTTAGGAAATATTTCACACTTCGAAATACCTAGCATATGTATAAGATTATTTTTTATTTGTTTATAAAACTAGCTGACAAACTAATTGTTGAGTAAGGTTGAAAAACTCTTCACTCATTATTCTTTATTTTAAAATAATAAATAAACAAAAAACAATAAATTATGAAGAGCTTTAATGATAAGTTGGAAAAGAATCTAAGCTAAATTTTCTTACCTTTTTCGAATTGCATTAGTAATATAACTACTTATTATAGATATTAGAGCAATATTTACTCGTATAATAAACAGTAATATCTATCCATTGCTAATTTTCTCTATCTATGACTTTTTTTTACTTTAAAATAATAAACTATCTATAAATTATAAAGAACTCTGATAAGTCAGAAAAGAATTACAGAGCTAACTCTTCCTTAACATTTTGAATATTACAAATAATAAAACTATTTATTAGAAATATTATACATTATCAATTCATTAAAATAATTTTAATAATAAATTAAAAAAAATAATAACACAAATATATTCAATTAAGAGGATTTTCTCATTCCTAACATGCAGTTAAAGTAAAATATGTAATTAAATTTAATTTATTTAGTAACAGAAATGGTTTTCTAGACTACGACGAAAACGCCTAAAATAATACATGTACAGCTTTTCTTAAGATTTCATGTTATGAAAAGATTTAGTGTAGAATGTGGAAAAAAAAACTGTCCCAAAATACTAAAAAGGATGCCAAATTAAAAAGAAAATGTTTTAAAGGCCTCGAAACGATTTTTTCTATAACGATTGTCTAAAAATTCCAAATAATTTAACTCTTCTTTTTTAATAGTACGTTTCTTCGATTCCTGATTGCACATAAAATCAATATTATACATCACTTTATAGGTAAAAAGTATTTAATTTTTCTATCTGTGTTTTATTTCAATACAAAAAAGAGCTTTAAGCGAAATTTTCGATTTCAAATGAACATTTTTAAAATTAAATTCATTACTATTAAAAACTGACATTATCACTTACCAAACACATAAATGCAGTATTTTTTTATACTTCGTACATAAAATAAACACCATTCTGAAACAAAAAAAAGTTAAATAAAACATGACGCCAGCCTTGAAGATTAGGTCGTATCAAATTGGAAGTTCTTACTATCTCTAAATACAGGTGGAATTCTTTAAGAACCAAATATTACAAGAATTTATTAATTTTCATCGGAAAATTAATTATGCTTTTATTACTTTACCATCACTAGAATTTTAGTACCCATTGATCATACAAGTATATAGCAGACATCGTAAATCAGCCCATCACTCAACATAATAAAGCTGACGCTTTTACAAACACGATTTAGTTTTGGATACAGCGTAGGCAATTCTTCATGCTTGTTGAAAAAAATGTGTATCTCTAGTACACTACATTATTTAATTTTCTCGGTACTGAATATAATTTTTTTTATTCGGTATTGAAGTTAATTTATTAAATTAGTTTTTTTAAATTTTTTTTATCGGTATTGAATATTAATATCGGTATTGAATATTAATAGTTCACGCTATTTTCTCGCATCTTTTTATTCCAAAAAAGAAATTTTCCTCATATTTCTTACTTTTTTTTTATTCCACGGATGCCCTCTTGGATGGAATCCCTTTTTCTTTTTCGGGGGGGCCGGCCAATGTGTACATATTTATTTAAAATAAAATTAACGAAAAACCTGTTAAATTTTTAAAAAATAGCATAATAAAATACAGTATACAGTACTACACGTTATTCTTTCTTTCCATACTGTATAGCAATACACAAAGAACAGTTAATATGCTAAATAAAAGAAACAAAAAAATATTAAAAATATTAACTCTCTAAAATTGATTTCTCTAAATATCTGTCCTTAAGATTTAAATCAACGCATCTTAAACCTGTGGGTGACGACGGCAAATGGGATAGTGAGAATTCAATATAGATACATGGATTTAAAGAAACATTAGTCTCAATCTATTTATCATCTTTAATTCAATATATTACATTTTTTTTTAACACAGCGCTGTTATGAAATCACAATACTAGTTTAGTTGAACAGTAAATCATATTTGCGAATTGAAAATATAAAACTAATGCAATGTCGCATTGTAATTAACGTTTCATAAAACTCCTTATCTGAATTCTGGGTCAAAGTTAGAGCTCAATTTTCAACAATTTCTGAAATGGCATTAAGTGTTCGTCTGCCATTCAGCACCACATACTTATGTGAAAAGATAATTTTTCTTATAGTTTAACTCTTATTAAATCCAAATCTCGTCAAACGCTGAAAAAAGGTTGAAGATACTTTACGTTCAGCAGTGTCAAATATTGCACCAAGCTTTAATTTGTGATGCAGTAAATTAGAAATTAAACAGTATAATTTTTTTTCATTTATGATTATGATTGGGGGGAGGGGATCGTTCGAAATTTTCAGCGCGGGAGTTGGGTTGTAAAATGAAATAGTTTAAGAATCAATGATCTAAATTAATATTTAAAATGTCTTCGAAACAAAATTATGCTGAACATTTAAAGTCTCAAATATATATAGATTTCAAATATGTAATAAAAATACACAAGTTTTGAAGCAATTTTGCTGAGAAACTGAGCTGTCACAGGATTACAGAAGTTTGATGTAGAAATTAATTTAATTTTGACAAAGAGACGAATAAACATCATTTATCTTGAATAAGAGAATTATACAGATACAAATATAACTAAATAATACAGAATATAATACAACTAAATAATACAGAATATAATACAACTAAATGATACAATGAATACTACAGATTTCAAATACAACTAAACGCTTCTACATGCTAATTCTTATCAAATATTTATATCAAAAGAAAAAGCCAGAACCTCCAATTAATTATTTCTGAAAATAAAATGCATGATTGTCTTTTTCATTCAAACTCATAGACATCATCTAACCTCTTTATAGACCCAATGTAGAGAAAACACGTTCTATAACTTGAAAATCACTGCTTTAGATTAATCATCTTTATTATGACCAACAGTTCCAATTATTTTATAAAACTTTTACATTATTTAAATTATAAATTTGAAAAGACAATTTATATAAGACATTTATAATTTTATAAATGCATCCCTTGAATTCATTCAAATGTATAGAAAAGCAAGTCATAAAATGCAGGAAAAAACTTTCAAAAAGATGCATTTGTACAATTTTCAAAAATTTTAGAAGATTTTTAATTTAACACGGTAAGAGTGAAAATATATATACTTAAAATTTGAAATAAAACGTGTGTGAGTTGGTAATACTGAAGAAAATGTCTTAATGAAAATATTGAAAAGGTCACATAAATATTTTATAAAATGAAAGTTTAAAATTTATTTAGAAATTTTTACCATTATACGCATTTTTTAATGTCATATTAATTTTCAGCAGCAATGAAAGGAATGAACTGAGGTTTTTCCAGTCTGTGCAACAGGTTGCGCGAGACGCGGAACTATAAATAACGCTATTTCCTGATCGCGTCCTGGAAAATATTTCCACTACATCTTACAGTACGAAAAATTAAATCACAAAAAGAGAATGAAAACATTACCTTCAATTTCTTAGCCATACTCGAAACTCGTTTTTTCACTTTTTTGCTAAAATACACTAAGCATACGAATTAAAGTTCCGATTTAACGCAGTGATAAAGAAAAGAGTCTCTTCCCCCTTAGAGAATGAATCGAGATGTGACCGAAAAAGGTAGCACTGCTTTCAGAGAATCCGTCAGCTCTTTGTGATCCCGTAACCATAGTGATCTCGATGTCCCCGGGACCACGTGTCAGATACGCATGCGCAACCAGCCCCAAATTCCTACTTGTGGATTCTCTTATATTTCCAATTTAAAAAAAAAAAAAAACAAGAAAAATGGACAGTAAAATTTATAACAACAGCTAAGTAGCTGAGATATGTCAAGATAATGTCGCACATTTAAATTGCAAATTATGTCATCCAGATTCGGGGAGAGTACAGTTTTTTAATCAAATGTATCAAATAGCGGTATTTTGTACATATATAAAACACACATTTGGAACGAATGGTTTTATTAGTATGTTGCTTACATAAAATGTAAATGTTGCTTGCATCAGAATGTGTGTGTTGCTCACATTAAATGTTAGACAATGTGTTATTGAGAATGAATTAATTACTTTAAAAGTCATATTTAGCGAAAAAGAAAAATTTTCAAAAATTCACTTCAAATTTAGTTAGTTCTTAGTATCTATACAAAGCAAAGAATTTGAAGTAACTTCTTATTATTCCTATTATGATACAAAAGACAAACATTTGAAATTTATATGTTATGAACTGTATTTCATGTAAATAAATAATGGGCGCAATTTTTAAATTATGCATAACTAAATTTACTAACATTATTTTTCATTTAGTATACAATAAATAAGTATACAGGCATCGAAATTTTCTGCTGAATTTCAATTGAAATGAATTACAATATGCTAGTCAATTTTTTTCACCAAACTGTATATAATGAATTACGTTATGCTAGTCAATTTTTTTCACCAAACTGTATATATAATGAATTACAATATGCTAGTCAATTTTTTTCACCCAACTGTATTTGTGAATAGTTTTAGATAATGAAATAATCATAAGTGTTTCATAAACATTTATGTTAAGCAACACATGTAGTTACGATATTTATGTATCTTCTGTTCTTACAATGAACTGAGTTTCAGATTCATAATCAACTGCAAATATTCTCTTGTTTTATGTTTTAAAGTTGGATTTCAAATGTTATTCTTTATCCCTAGAGTTATTCATTATATTTATATTTAATTAATTTATTATTATTAATTGTACTGAAATTACTTCAATTTCTTTCGTAAGTATTATATGTTGATTATCTAGTCATTTTACTATCAATACATGTAAGTGTATATATGTGTAGCTGTGAGCATATTTCCGCCAAATAGAACTTTAAAATTCAGTACAGGTGATATCTTTCGAACCCCCCTACCCCTCCTTTTTTTCATACTTTCTAGAAGATCAACCATTTCCTCAAAAACTTTTTCTGCTAAAAAAATGCGTCTTTTAATGAGTTCTTTAAAGTAATTTAATTTTTCGAAATCGGGTTAATGGAGCCTCATTAGTTCGTTCTGGCCAAATCTATACATATTAATGAAAGGAAAGGGGGAAAGAGAGAGTTTGGATGCAGGTAGCACACAAAAATGGAAAGGTTTTGTAAGTTATAACTATGGGTGATGATAATAAGCGCTTGAAAGGGGTTGATAAAGCAGATTTTGTTTTCACTGCGCAAATTACGTCATATGACGTTACGGTCTTTGGTTGCTTCTGACTATCTATATTCCCGTATAGTGGCTCCCAAAATTGAATATACGGCTTTCTTTTTCAACATTAAAAGTATAAAAATAATAATAGTGAATATTTATATAAAATTAATATGGATCTAATTGATAAATACGTTTTAAGATAAATCTAAACATGAAAACAAGTTTAAACCCCGTTTAATGCATTAATTACGTAATTTTAAGCAGAAACTATAACATATTAAGTCACAAAAGTGAGAATACACCTGGCGTAACTTTTAAATGAAAACATAAAAAGACAAACTAATAATTTGATAGCGGATTCTTTCGAATTAATGACGGCTTCCAGACGGCGTGGCATCGATTTAACAAGATTTGGGGTTGTTTCACTTGGGATTTTAGCCTATTCTTCTCTTAAAACAGTTCTTAAATTGTCTTTACTCGTGATATGGTGTTTCTGGACAAAGTTTTCCAACTATGACCATAACTTTTCAATAACGTTGAGATCAGGTGATTGTGGTGGAGTGTGCAACTGCGCTCTACAGTTGTACAACCACAATTGAACAATTTCAGCTTTATGCTTAAAATCATTATCGTGTTGGAAAATGAAACTCGATACTAAACCCAACTGTACAGCACTTTGCTTTAAATTATTTTTCAACTGTTCAAGTACTGAAATTTTGTCCATGATCCCATCAATAAACACTAAACTTCCCACACCATTGGCTGGCATACAGTCCCATACGAGTACTGAGCCACTTCCATACTTGACAGTAGGAATGTTCTTTTTAAGAAGCAACTCACTGTTAGGCTTTCTCCAAATATAGCATCGCCCACCACCTCCAAAAACATTAAATTTGCTCTCATCACTGAATATAACTTGATTCCAGAAGTTTGGAGACCTTGAAATATAATTTTTAGCATATGAAAGTCTTTTCTCCTGGTTTCGTTTAGAATTGAAAGGTTTTCTCCTGGCCAGAAGACCATTAAAGCTTACTTTCCTGAGTACTTTTTTTAATTATTTCTACAGAAACAGGTCCTTGTATCGTAGAAGAAAGGGTTGCAGCAGATTTTGTAGCACTCACCTTTAGAGTTTCGGTCACTTTTCTAAGGATCCTCCTCTTGGTTCTGTCATCCTCGATCTCCATTCGTCCTCTTCCGGGAATATTTTTAACGTGTTCTAACTCTTTATACTTTTTGATGATTTTTTGAACACATTCGTTACTTCGATGAACTACTTTTGCAATTTTTCTGAGAGATTTACCTTCAACAACCATCTCTAACTTGAACTGCAGTTTCCATTCTGGAACCCATTTTGAAGATTAAAAATTAATACTTCTACAAGAAGCATATACATTAGGATCTAAATCCTATATCAATATAAAAAAAAACTTTTAGCAAAATGGTGGTAGCTAATTTATCTAGTTGTGGTAATTTTCTACAAAGTGTATACTTAATTTTGTGACGTCAATTAGTATTATTTAGTCAGTAACTGCAAATAATTTTTATTATATTAACTTCACGTTTAGTTTTTGAGTGAATATCTTATTTAAGGTGTGATTAATCATTCCTATTAAAATAAAACCTTTACATAAAACTCTTTACCATATTTTGTATTTTCAAAGTAAAAAAGACAGGTGTATACTCAATTTTGGAAGCCATTGTAGTTTTTTGAAAATCTTTATACTCCTATTTATTCGTTTGTTCGTTCTAGAAGAATGTAGCATTTAGGAGATTGTTATTTTTATACATTTTTTGTAGCAGGTTTACGATCCTGTTTCGAATGAATCATTTAATGATAATCTGGCATGTAATGGAACTTTCTAACATTAAATAATAGTTTCAAGAAAACACTTTACTATAGCGGAGCTTTTTATCAACAGTACCTTTGATATTAATAATCTTCTAGTCAAAGTATCACCGCTTTTTACCAAATTTCAAAATTAATCGCGAAAAATTATGTTCAATTCCATTACTGTGAAGTTCGTATTTTTTAATTTCTTTATTCTTTCAAATCTTCCAAAATTCAGCAAAGTGGATCAAACACCAATATTCCACTTTCCTGGCCAGGGTTCAATTCCCCACATCATTGTGCTTCTGCGTTGCATCTTATTACAGCAACTTTCGAATTAATTAAAAGAACTTTTTAACTCTATCCCAGAAATTGTTATTCTTATTTTTTTAAAAAAAAATGAAAGATTTTTTTTTAAAGTTTTTAATTATGTTGAAGTTATAATATACATGTGTGTGTGTATTTCACGCGGTGCAATACGTAGTATGATAACCATTCTTGAAAATTCTGAAAGTTCCAAATTTTTAAATGAAGACCAAGAATACTCAAATAAATTGGCCGATTTTGGCCAAATTTTGGAAAATAAAATAATTTTATGAGGAAATCAATCGAGATCACCGATACCGTATTCAAACGGTATACAGAATGAACATTTGGTCCACTTTAAAAAAAACGAGTTAAAATACGAATTAGTATATTTTACACACAATTTTATCAGCACAACAGTTGTCCATTTTTTTCACATTTTCTTTCCATTCGCTTTCATTAAATTTTCCACTCCGCTACGGATCACTCTGACGTCCCGGTCTACATTTTTCTCTCTACAGGTTTTTTTTTTTTTTTTTTTGAAGATCATTATATTCATTTGTTTTTTCTTTATTAAAGAATGTATATTAAAATAATTTTAAAAATTTTGGTGCGTCTTATTTTAAATATTTATTCATGCGAAGAACGGGTACCTTAGCGCACATATATATATATATATATATATATATATATATATATATATATATATATGAATTTATTTCTTGTGAAAAATTTAAACAAACTAAAGCTATCCAACAAGGAGGATCCTGAGAGAAATCATTTGTCAAATATTTGTTTACATTATTATAAATATTATTACATTGATATAGATAATTTTACTATTAATAGATATAATAGATGAACTACTCGTATTTAATTATAACAAGCCTTCTGATTTTCTTATATAATAATGCGTAGCTTTTGCTGTTTAAATGCATTGTTACTAGTGATTTTTCCAATAATCTAATACCAACCGGATTGCCGGGAGAATATTGTTTCAAGATAGATTTTGAGATTAGCTGTACTTTCTTCCATTTTGTATTGGTCAAATGTTAAATAAAAATTTTGTTTCCTCATGTACGTTGTGACGGTATTATTTCCTTCTGCTTCCAAACTTAATATTCTAAAAGTCACTAATCAACACACTCACTAATGAATTCAAACAAGAAAACTAAAGTTGAGTTAATTAGGATATCAAAAGAATCAAAACACAAGATATTTGCAATCAAGCATGTGAATTTAATTCCTAGCCACATCTGAATTTAAAGATCCTGATCCTACATATTTAACTCATACTAACCAAACCGGTCTGAGTTTTTAGTAGAACTTTAAATGAGGATCCGACTCAGTAATCCTTTGAAGTTCCTAATGAACAAATGAAAATTTATTTTTGTATTTTATAAATTTTTAAACAGAGAAAAACTTTAAAATAAAATGATATATTTATCATACATATACAGGATTTTACAGTTACAAATTATTCATTGATATATTCATTCATATTTAATTATCTTTGCTTCTATATCTATTTACACCACGTTGTCACAATTCCTATGTCTTTGCGAAAAACTTTCGCTCACTCTCTCTTCCACCAACCATAATATTAAATTCTTCACTGCTTATAAATGCATCTCTTTAAGCAAATTCACTGCACTTCAAAAATTACATTCTAATCTAAATAAGTCATGTTTCAATCTTTGGGGATATTACCAATTCGAACAGCATCATATTAAAATCCCAGAAGAAGGGAAAAGAGCAGTAGAGCCCCGCTATAAAGCGGTCTCTGTAATAATTAAAAAATAAGTAGAAAGATTGTAACAGTAAACAAAAATCTTACACGATTGAAGAAACATTCAATGCTATCGAACAAATTCGAAAAGGTGCAAGAAAAGCAGACATTGATTGGCAGAGAACTTAATCTACCAGAATCTAAAATACGTGGATGATTTTAAAAAATGACGTTTCCCTCAAATTATATTAATAGTGTAACTCGCACTTAACTCAAGCAGTGGTTTAGCAACTGAGTATTAAAGAAATCAGACTGTATTTCTTTTTTGTTATTCATATAAAGCTTTTTGATCTTCTGTTAAAAAAATAACTTTTGAGCCTATGAGTAAACATACACTTTTATGCAACGAATTAATTAATGACATATATAACAAAGAAAAAAAATTGTGATGTATTGTTTATACATTTAATACACAAGGATTTCATTGTTAATTTAATAAACAATCTAAAAACGTGCATATTTATAATCTATTCATGCTTATAAGAGCAAAATGATTTAAAAAATAGAGTAACATTTTTAGGTAACGGATAAAATAATTTTTTGCGAGTGAAAAATATACACCGTACTCAAAAAAAAAAAAAAAAAAAAAAAAATATTAAACATACAATAATTCTTTACTTATTAAAACGTGGAAGGTGTTTTTACTTTTCAGAAATCGGAAAAAAGTACAAATGAAAATTTATTTTTGTATTTTATAATTTTTTAAACAGAGTAAAACTTAAAAATAAAATAATATATTTATCATACATATACAGGATTTTACAGTTACAAATTATTCATTGATATATTCATTCATATTTTGTATTTTCATTAACTTTTCTTAAAGCAATTTTCAAATTTATGTACAGAGTATTTATTGAATTTGGTATAGGAAGAATCATTTTATGGAAAAAAACATACAAGAATAAATTTAAAATAAATTTTCGTAATATTTCGGAAATATTTTTCTGATACATTGTGACGTTGTGCTATTCGTGATTTTATCTTTATTAACTCAGCACTTTATAACAACTTGAATTGCATAAAAATACTATTTAATCCCAATCCAAATGAAATGTGAATGGGAAAATTAGATGAAGTTCGAAATTACGCGAACTGAATTAGAAATAATGATATATAAATGAAATAGAATTAATGGAAAATGTAGGGAGATAAAGAATAACGACTTGTCGATATTTATAATTTGGATTAAAATATTTTTATTAGTTTCATAGATTGGAGAGAATTCTAGTTAAAGTATTAAGATATGAATCAGCTTTTTGTGTGAAGTTATTAAATCAGAACGAATGAATTGTTAAGGTAAGAATTTATTAGTTGATCTCAATTTAGAATTGGAGCATCAATTGGGACTCGAGAGGGAGCGACCTTATCTATCCTCTTCATTGATAAATAAAGTATTTTATTTCTTAAGCATCTTCAATTGGAACTTCGTATTTAATAATTGTTTAATTAAAAGAAAAAAATGACTGTTTAGTTAAATAATGAAAGGCAATCGTTACGACATTACCTTCCTTAAATTTGGATATTGAAAATATAGTATTTGATTCGCTATTTTCAATAAATAATTACAAACTGGTAAACTTGAAAGATACTTTATTGCGAGTGTAATTTGGAAAAGGACATGAATTTTTTTTTTAATTCCAAGCCAAGACAAATATAATTTTATAAATGCTTTTTACTGAAAACCTTTCTAAAATTATTTTGATTTTTTCAAGGCAGTAAATTTAAATATATTAAGCTTTTTCCCTTCAAATAAGCTTTCAAAATGAAAATCTTAAAGAAGATAATAAACAAATTCACACAAGCACATTTAATAAACATTTGAACGGTTCTCTTTCCTCTCTCTTTAATGTCCCATAAACAGAACTTCCCATGACAGACAAGTGACATTCATTTCGACCATTCATTGAAAGGATGATGAGGGAATAATGACATTTTCAATGGAGTGGTGGCAAATCAAATAGACTTCATTCAAACAGCATTAAATAAAGTTCAATTGAATGAAGCTTTTTTTTTTTCAAACTTCCTCCCCTCCACCCCTTTTTCTCTTTTATTATTGATTCTTTTAGAAACATAAATGAAAGCTTTTAAACAAATTTTGTTTATTCAGTAACTGAAGCAAATCGGAGATTCCCAACCACTGATAACGTGTCATCAAAATTGCGCCCAGTAATTTATTACAATCTAAATTATTGGCCACACTAATTGAGATTAACTATAACAATCAACATTTTACTCTAGTTTCTTCCCTAGTATAGCAAATTATAATTCTACAACTGTTATCATTTAATTTTAATACTATTTGTGGAGTTTGTTTTAATACGATACATTATAATACACTGTAATTATAAAACGTAATTAATTTAGACAAAATTTACAATTTTTAAATCCATGTGAAAGTGAAAAGCAAAGAATTAATTTTAAAACTTTCAAATCATTTTTAAATTAAAAAAAGATCTGATAATACGTGGTCCCCAGAAACGTGGAGGCCCCTCTTAAACTCTGAATTTATAGCTGAAAAACCCAAGGAAAGTCATTTTTTTTTTTTTTTTTCCCCAGCTCGGAAATGTTATCGGTTTATTTTGGGAGGAAAGGGCGCGTTCTTTTTCTTTGTGGTGATCCTACATCCCTCCCAGTGTCACATTTAAATAAGTAGTTCACCAAATGTGGGCACAAACACTCACACGAATTCGACCTACACAATCTCATCAGAAACTCATTCATTTCTATGCGGAAACTCTTCACACGCGCGACACACATAAATTATTTGTCTTGTTATAAACATTGCTAATAATTTTATTATCTATAACTTTCAATTGTAAGTCTGAGTATTCTGTTTCATATTTAATATTATAGTTTGAATTAGCTTTAAATATGTAGGATTAAAAGATGTTAGGTTTACTATCAGAAAACTTAATATAATTCAAAGTAACTAAATCATCTAAATATCTATAAATAACAAAATTATTTGTATCAATATAGTTATGTACATAATAAATTTGTAAGTAAATATTCACCAAACTATTGCTATACGCGAAATTCGAATCTAGTGACTTTCGTGGAGTAAACTTGTATATAGTTTTGAGTGCTATTAGAATTTTTCAAATTATGCGTCTGTAGATTAGTAGTGTGTGTTTTTACGCCCAATTATGTTATTAAATAAACATCTTCAATCTCATCATAATAACATAATTTCTTAAATATATCTTAGTAAGTAAGAGGACGCAAACAAATTAAACTATCAAAAAAATCTTCCAGCGATGCCATAAACATTATTTTAAGCTTTGCTATTCAAGAATATGCTAATCGGTAAAATCTGAAATGCAAATTTCTCTTTAAAAAAACTGATGTACTGAAGCAAACAGAGTTCTATAATTATAATCTAACATACGCCGTGTAAATAAATAATCGAAATGAATAATTTATTTCACACAAGAAAATTTATATGACAATGACAGAATCTGAAATGCAAATGTCTCCAAAAAAATAATAACGGATTTACAGATATAATGTAATAAACATCGTATAAATAATAAGAATACATTAAATTATTTCACACAAAATAATTTATATGAATGAACAAACGAGTGTTCTCCGAAATGAAAGCGAAACAAAAAGTTATGTTCTCACCATTTTTTTCGCTAATAATAATGTAAAATAATAGATCAGCCTATACTTAAGCAATCCTTTTATAATTATCAGCTAAAATTATTATTTCTCGTATTTATAGTTCTGTTGTCGATGTCGTTCGCAAAATCTGCTCCTAAAGGTGCACACGCAAATATTATAAATATTTATTTAAGCTTAGTTTGAATTATTATTCATCCAAGCAAAAAATATTTCGAGCTTACAAAATCAAAAATTTAATAACTTGACTTTCGTTCAGAAAAAAACATTTTGGTCGAAAAAATTAATGAAGAACATTCGTTACAGATAATTATAATCAAATTAAAATGAAACAAAGCTATAAAAATTTTCTAAGTTAAGAATTCATCCGACTTAAAGTTCCCTTTACTACTTCTTGAAAGTCAGTATGTTGAAAGGAGTAACTGTTTAAAAGTTTAAAAAAATTTACTTATAATCATTCTTTACAATATACTACCCTGAAACCTCTTGAAAAGTATCAAATGGAAAAAATTAACTATTTAAATTAACGCAACGTGTAACAGCTAAAAGATCTTTTTTAAAAAATTCCATCTATCTGATAGACAATATACTAGAAACGCAAGAAAAATTAAAAAAATAATTCAAACTATGATGCAGAAATATATAGAAAAACTCAAACGTATCAACATGTAGGAGAGAAATAAATAAGAAAGAACTAGTCGTAAAAGCAATCTATAAAAAAAAGAAGAAGAAAAAGAAAGTAACAAAATATCACACTACTACCTAACGGGAATTACGTGATTCTCTCAAAGGATTTTAAAACGAGAAATGGCTGAGTTGAACGTGACAAGATTCGAAATATAAAGCTTTCAGTTTTTTTATAGGATGTAACAGTGGGTTTTTAACTATCAAAATGGCAACAACTCGAATTTTAACATTCCAAGCACGTACTAAAACTGCCGAATATGGGAAGCATTTATCTACAAACTGATTGAGAAACATTTATACTGTAAAAACAGCGTAACTCTTCGCGACAGGCACGCCTTGACCTTGGTTTTGGATTATTTAGCATAAAATAAAAGCATCATTTTACTTTTATAAGACTTTAATTTGAAGTCGCATTTAGGGTTTCAATATATGGTTCACAATAATTTTATAAAATATCAGACTCCGTCGTTAGATCATTAACTAACTGGAAAACCCGTTCTTCGCATAAGTAAATATTCAAAATGCGTTCTTTCCGCTACATCGTCTACCCCTCTACTCTACCTTTTATTAATGTAAACGGTTCGAAACTAGTCTTAAATTAGGTGGGTCGTCCTGAATCTTATTCTTAAAAAGAAAGTTATGTTGAATATAATGATAAAAAATATATACACAAACTAAAGGTATTCCACAAGGAGGACCTGAAAGTAATATTTTAGCTAACATTTACAATATTATGAGCAAAATTACGGAGAGAAAGAAATGACTTTATAATAGATCATCTTAAGCTTGAATTATAATAAGAGATTCAGAAAATTAATCTAATTTATCTTTTCAATTGCTTATTTAAATTTAATTCAAACTAAAAAATTGAATTGAAACAGAATATTTAGACACAAAACTGTAGAAATTACAGAATTTTAAATTAGAAGTGATATTTACGATGAGAGAGATAATTTTAATTTTTGTACTAACGAGGTGACCTCCTACAATAGTAACATTCATATTTCTGTCATCAGAAACGGTATCTTTAATTACATTACACGTAATAATAACTTCGCATCAAATGCTTGGTAAAAAAAAAGATAATTATAAGTAGTTCTACATTGGTATTTGACGAGTATATGTTCTACACATGTAAAGATATAAATAATATAAATTTTAAGACGAAAAAAATATTAAAATATGCGAAATTAAAAAAAATTACGGATTTACTATTTGATTTCGCTTTTTTTTTTATTTATGCTGACAATGTCTCTCCTCCAAAATAATTCCGCAATTATTCGCAATTATTACAGTAATTTAATTATTAAGAAGCATCTAGAAATGACAAATGCTTATTTAGAAAATAATTTTAGTGATCGAGAAATTAATGATAGAAATACAAATCTTTATAAAAGAAAATAGGGCTAACAAATAAATAAAATTAAATATCTTCAGATCTTTATTACTCCATAATTTCATAGACCCCGTTAAATTTAGAACAGTCACAAATGAATGTAGTACTTACATTACAAAAGCTGGTAAAGTATAACCGAAAATATTACAAGATACTTTGAATAATTTTGATAAAATTGCTATCTTTAAAAATAGTTTCAATATTATTAAGAAAATAAAAGGCGAAGATACATTCGCAATTCATAGTGATGATTTCGAAGACCTCGTTATTTCAACAGACATACATTATTTAGTTAAGGTATTGTGAATTATTTATAAGGATTATAAAAATAATAAATTAATTACTAATGAAACATTTAATTTTTTACTTTATATTTATTTGATATTGTACTTTACACAAGCAGGACCTCCAAATAATACTTTGGAGAAAATTTACTTACATTACAATGTACATAATAATATCGATAGATATAACTTTATTATTTATAGATACATAGATTATTTTCTTATTTTGAATTAAAATAAGCTCACTTAAGATAAATTTAACATATTTTTTAACCTACATATTTCGCTAATTTAAACTAATAATAGTAAATATGAAACAAAATTTAGGTATACAAACGAAAATTATAGATAACAGGAAAACTAGTAATGTTTATGACAAGAGAAATAGCTTTAGATTTCACATAAAAAGGTACTTTTCTAGAGTAGCTGTTTACATATTTCTATTTTTAGTGCGTATATATACGAGTTTCTCCATATATATAGTTATATGCTTTAGATAAAAAAAAATACAGTTAAATAGTTACCATAGGTAATATTTTTATATTTTAATTTATAACCTTGGTTTTATAATTTTTGTAAAAATTTAATTAAAAACTTTGCCACTTGATAGTAACTTATTTTTAAATCTATTTTTTATTAATGTTTTTAAAGTTTAAGTTTAATTAAAAGAACGTTTATCTACAACTGAAAAAAATTTAATATATTTTTTATAATTAGTTTTCTTTACATAAATGTTTATTGTAAATTTTTTTTTAACTAGGAGGAGAAGTAAATTTTTTTTTATTTCATAAAATCTATCAATCAATCAAATGTATTTTGCCCATTAATAGCATTCTTGGTATAAGCATTCTTGAGACGTATTGGAAGAATTTTATTAAGACATCATACTTCATTTGATCAAAAATTTTATAGTTCACATTGTTAAAATTATTTATAAACGATGTCACATCGATCAATAACTCGAGTCTAATAAAACAACAATTTTTGCAAATTTTTTTCATCAACATAACGACTTGAAATCACCTTTTAGGGGATACAATCAATTCCAACAGCTTTTAATCTTTTTCCCGCAAGAAATCTTTTTGTTGGCAGAGGTGAATGGATAAACGCTTTCTGGATCATCGACTCGTTGCTGTTTTTGTTTCCATCAGAACAATCAGACCCACTTGAAAAACCTTTTCACTTCATCAAAAAACCTTTTCCTGGTCCGATCGACTTAAAATTTTGACACGTTTCAAAGGTTGAGTTACCTCTAGAAAGACCTGGTTACTGGTTTACTGACGCCATCTCTGGGTTAGTCTTGGGAGTTATTGATCGATGTGTTAAATATGTTTTAGTAATTTTATGAATATGCTTTATTGGTTTGAAATCTCGTTTCCTGCTTTTACCTTTTATTATTTTCTTGATTGGATTATCGATTTAGATGAGAATTTCAGCTTTTTCTCGGTTAAACCATTTTGTTATAAAATAATTTGCTGAAATGTGATTGTTGGATCCGTGATACCTTCTGCAGAAAATCTATTATGACCATGAAAGAACCAGCAAACAAACCAAAATATTACATATTTTTAAAGAAGATAGAAGATACTAAACATATATATAAATGAAGAAAAGGCATCTGAAAGTGAAGATGATAACTTTCAACAGCAAAAAAGGTTTCGTTTATTATACTGAGCAATGATGAGGGAAAAATTATTAAATTAAGGTAGCATTAAAAGAAAATAATAGTTTTTGTTTTTTTCGTTTGTGTTATTCATACTGTAATTATATTTTTAATAAAAATTAAATAGTTTATATGGAATTAAAAACTGATCTTTTAATAAGTTTTCTTGTATATAACACATCGATCAATAACTCAGTCTAAAATTGAAAACAACATTTTTGCAAATTTTTCATTCATCAACTAACACCTTTTTAATCACTTTTTAGGGTGATACAATCGTTCCAACGCTTCAAATCTTCCCCACAATTTTTCCCAAGAAATCTTTTTGTTGCGGTAAATAAGATAAACAGCTTCTGAATCATCATCGTCGCTGTTTTGTTCCATCGAAAGCAATCGCACCCACTTGAAAACCTTTTTCACTTCACTCAAAAAAACCTTTTCCTGTCCGATCGACTTAAAATTTTGACAAGTTTCTGCAAAGGTTAGTACTCTAGAAAGACCGAAGTTACTGGTTTACTACGACTGCTCTCTGGAGTTAGTCTGTTATTGATCATGTTTGATTATATCCTCAAGCAATATCACGACGTTAACATCAAGTTCATTCAGATCGTGTGGAATGATGGATGGAATAGGAGAAACCATTTATTTTGAATTTTCTGTTTTATTTCAAGGAATAATCTAAAATAGAATTTCATCTCCAGAACTCATATAAAGTTGTTGATTGAGGACTTTTCTATTTCTATCTCATTATAAATATGCAAATAAAAACTAATCCTGAAGCGAACGATCTCGTATATTTTATGGTAACTTTTCAACAATGCATTCCTCTTGCTTATATTCTATAGAATATATTTTATTTATAATATAAAATATATATATAGCAAGTAAAACACGATAAAATTACAACTGCTTACAATAAAGAAAAGCAAATAATTATACTTGTTTCATTGAGAATTGATGTTGTCAAGTACCAATCACAAAAACTACACAGATCATTAACATTTTCAAAATATTTATACAGTCTCTCTTCAATAACAAACGACTGCATAGTATTTTAATTGAAATTGTACTTTGATCTTCTCAGACTATTCACTCGATTCACAATGATGTTCAACCAATGGATCAGGACTTCAAATTTTTCCCAGAAGTGTCTTTTTCCCCAATTAATTCAATCATCATCTTATTACTTTATGGAAGACATAAACTATAATTCATCAGTTTTGAAAAGCGAAGTTAGTTAGCAAACATTTATCATAGCGATACAAATGAAGCTGAGATTCTTAAGATTCAAATTAAATTAGCCTTGAAGGCACGCGTTTTGCATTAAAATTTGCCAATCGAATTTCGAATAATAAAACGCCTCAATAAATTATTCCTACAAATAGCGTATCTTCAGTAATTCAATCTTAATTCCATTTGTGAAATAGTGATAACGTCTTTTATAATATGTAGCGTGATGCCGGGTTTTATTATTTAAAAATAAATTTATTTAATTTTGGAAACCAAAGGAATGAAATATGAGGAATATAATTTCAAGAATTTTCACAAGAATTAGTAATGGTTGTCAAATATTTTATTTGTTTCAAATACGCAAATGGCTTCGCTATTTTTATGATAAAACAAATTAAGTCAAGCTACAAAATACACGAATAAAAAGTAAACAGACGTATATATATAAAAGAGAAAAAGAAAACACGAAAAAATAATAAATTCGAATAATGAATTTAAGGTCAAAAGTAGTTCGATAATTTACGCTTTAATAATTATCTGATCAAATTTATTACAAAATATGTTACGTGTTTCATGGATATGCAGTGGTTGCTATTGATAACCAATTGCAATCCATAATTCTATTACAGTCGAACCTAAGGCAACAGCTCCAAACTTTTTTCGGCCTACTGTCTTCTCAAAAAATAAATAAATAACACCATCACTCTGTTCTAGTAAAAAAAAATTACTTGACGCATCCTTTTCACCTTCATACCGAATCCCATTTTGAAATCAAAACTGCAGTTGTAAGATTTCAGATTTTAAAATGAATATTTAAAAATATTTCCAGAGTTCAAACAAGGAAAATAATCACGCAGAAATATTCCTTTTAAAAAATTTCTAATGCATTTCATTCCAGACAGTTAAAAGCAATAAAAATTTGAAGGGGGAAAAATAGTAAACCAATAGGATCAACATTATTCTCGGACACCCGTGGAGGTGTGTCGACGGGAGCCTCAGTCTTGTCAAGACCAATTCAAGCATGTAAATGAATAAATTTTGCTGAACGAGACGAAAAATACGCACACACACTATGGTGTTATTGCGCTTGCAGCAACTCGTTCATGTTCGAGTCAAAAAAGTATTGGGAACAAAATTATAATGTAACAATACTTAGTTTTAATACGGATTTATTTGCTTACGAGACATTTAGAACTATTGCTGAAACTTATTCGATTGCTTTTAGTATTAATCATATCTTAAGTGTGCTCTTACGACTATTATCATGGGTAGCAGTTGGGCCTTAGTACTCTCTAAATTACCCTTGGATCAAAAGCTACCTCATAGATCCCTTCAACACCCACCAGTAGGCGGTACCGACCCCCTAGAAAACCAGTGCCCTAAGCAAGAGTGTCAAACTCATTTCATGCTACGGCTAATCTATATCTATCTATCTATCCATCTATCTATCTATCTACCTATATATATATATATATATATAAGCGAAATAACACTGACTGATTAATCACGAGATCTCTAAGACTATTCAACCGATAGGCTTGAAATTTAGCATAGTTACTCATTTTGCGATGTAGACGCTCACTAAGAACGGATTTTACGAAAGTCTTATCCAAAATGTAATTTGCATCCGTTAATCTACTCTTATCCATCGGTTATGCTATTTTTGGCGACTTTGTCGCTAAAAATGATATGACGCCAAACGGAATATATATTTTTTATATGTATACTGTGTATTATCACCAATTAAGTTTACTTGGTGAGATTTGCGTGTGCGAAATGAAAAAATACCAAATAATTTCATATTGAAGCGCTGATGGAGGATTGGCAAGATTTCGGCGAAGGGGCTCTTTATGTGAAATTTCATGCATATCGAAAATAGGAATCGTACATATTTAGCGATAGCAATAAATGAGTTTGGTATCTCACGGTTGGTGAAAGTGTAATTTAGCTCCAAAACATAGCGGGATTTTGAAAAATACTAAAATGGCGACTTCTTAAGGAGCAGCGCACATACAAGACAATCTATATATATATAAGCGAAATACCACTGAGAAGTTCTGGATAATCATTATTAGAGACAATAAATTTCTTAATATTTTAAATTTAGAATATCATTATCGTTTCAAAATTGAAAATTTTCTTGATATTTTACGTATAGGTTCCAAAATATAATATTATCATCTTCCCAGCGAAGCGGGCTGGTATCAGCTAGTTTCTAATAAGTAACAATTACGGGGACTGCAGTATTAATAAGTAGTTACAATGGTAGTTTTCATTTTACTAATTAACCTTCGAGATATGAGGGGGGGACAGGAGGAGAACTGTTCGTGGTAATGTATATAATGTGTTTATGTTGTTTATAGTGATTTCAAGACACTAATGACATTATTATATAATAGATTTTTAACTTTTATTTCGCAGCAAAAATACTTCAATTCCAACTTTTTTTTGAAAATACCGATGTTCGCCAACAATTTTTCGTTTAATTTTAGTACCTCAAGTTATAATAAAAATATATTGAATACAAGGGTCTAAAATAGATGGGTCATTGTTAGCTCAAAATAGTTTTAAAAAATTAATTTTAAAAAAGTATAGTTTTTCTTGAACAATAACTTACCAGACACAAAATAACTGCACAAATTAATAAGCGGTACCTAAATAAACTTATTCATTTTATTCTCTGAAAGCAAAATATTATTATTAGGCACGCCAAGTACAAGTCAGTAGAAGACTAATTGCGTTATTTTATTATTGGCTGCTAAAATATTCGCAGCTATTGGTGCATTGCGACTGAACACAACTAGTTATAGTTCATTGGCGAATGTCGTGGTTCGAATCAATAATTTTAAATAATGAGACATTTTAAGAACTATGCTACTCCATTCTTAAGTACAATTTTGTTTCGTGCTTTTGTTTTGTTTGGCTACATGTTATTTTGACTGAGCAGCAAAGATATTCGTTTTGGGAAATCAATATTGTTTTACAGCCAGATAACAATATTTTGAAGAAAAAAAAAAGATGTAAAATAAACAACAAAAAAAAAAGAATTTAAGCTTGTATTATAAGCATTCGGATTCCACTTAGGCAGGAGTTCCTTTCATCGTGTTATTACGAACAATTGTTATTCCGTATTAAATTAATTTAAAAATCTATATTGACTCCGCTGCAGAAACAAGTATTAATGCTATAGAAATCGGAAGACTCCGCTACGGAGACATGCCATCTTGTACATGTTGAAAAATGAATTATTTTTACCTATAATGCAAAATAGGTTCGTATGTTAAGTTTACAGCCCCGCCGATGATTATTGCTGTCGCCATACGACCTTTTGGGAATTGAAAGTTTGAGCAGTTGTTTAATTTTGTACTAAGTATATAAGCACCTTTAATAATTCCAAAATTGTATTGAAGCAAGTTGGTTATCCAATTCATATCCAATTCAGAGGAGATTTAGGTCAGTGCAATACGTTTGTAATGGAAAAGTAACTAAAGGGAATGATACTACATATTTTACGTTCAGGAAATAAAAAAATGTCATTGGGTACATTGTAATAGACATATTAAGATGAACAATCGTCCTCTTTTCGATATTTTAAAACTAATCTGATAATTTCTGTATTCAGAGACGTCGTGCGAAACTGTTACGCAAATGTTGAATACAAAAAACTTTTAGGATATTCAAAAGTTAGATGGCTCGCTCTAATACTTACAGAGCGTATTTTACAATTATTTGAGTCTCTTCATTCAAATGTCCAAACATTTTGACAAATGTCCAAAAATTCTTGAAACTTTTTTAATAATGAATTATCGGAGATATTAATGTATTTCGTGCATAATCAGACATCTGTTTTCCACAAAACGATTCAAAAGATTGAAGATGAACAATTCAGCTACAGAAGTTAGTCTTATTTTGATCGATTTTGTCCGAAAATATAAATCACGATTTGAAGAAAAATTTATTCCTTTAATAATAAAAAGAAAATTGTCAGATGAATCAAATCTAAGTATAAGGGGAAATACACCCAATAAGTGCAGAATTTTAACCAAACATATTTCCAATACATCGAATGATGGCCTTAAGCAAATATCACAGAAAATAAAAGTTTTAAATGGTGTTTTTTGACTTCGTCGCAAGTAAATTAGGCAAATATTGAAAATTGTGTTGAGTTTTTATCGAAAGAAATACCGTACATGATAATTAATGGCAATTGTCTTTTTGAAGAAATTAGAAGACTGAATGTGCATTTAAATTCTAACAAATTAGAACAATGTGAAAATCAACATATATTTAATTATATGTTATATATTTAACTAATATTTAATTACATATTTTAAGAGGAACAACTGCATAAACTATTCATCAAAAGTATTTACAAAATGTATTAGCTTCTCCAATAAATTGTTTACATGTTTCATGGAAAGGATATTTAATTTCATCCGAATACGCAAAGGTAATTTTTATATCGAGAACATTGATATGATTTGTTGACGAAAGTAACACTAGCTTTCACAGAAATTACTTTCACTTGCATTTCACATATTTACATTTTATTTACTTCCCCTCATTTGATTTAACTCTGGCAACAAACTCACAATACGAAACTAGAGAAACCATTTTATTTTCAGATTGAGGGGGAAAAGTCTTTTTCACGTATTTACGATGAAAAACGATTCGGTGAAAGAAAATAATTTAAGAAAGTTGTTAAAGTGAAACATAATATTTCCTTTATTCCAAATTTATTTCACCGAATGAAGAAAATGTTTCAGATCTTATTGGAAGGACTATTCATTTAAAATTAAAATGAAAGCAAAATAAGCACGTAATATGCTTCTTTACTTGAATGTCAAACGTTGAGAAGATAGTTTAATTGAATAAAACAAATGAAAAACAAGTTACGTTCAGTTACTTTTCAAGAAACGCTTATTGAGCTGCCATTAAGTGACACATCTCAATTTTTTACAGGTACGTGTACAGAAAATCTTTCAATTGCTTAAAAAGAATTCATAACATGTTTTTTTCGTTAAAATTTTTGTACTTGTGAATTCACATTTTTTAAACTGTCTAGTATTATCAAAATGGAATATTTGCATGGAATTTTTCTTTTCTAGTCTTTTAAAAAAAGATAATATATATATGTCTAGAATTTCTAGAGTGTTAAAACTACTAAGTTTTTTTTTTTTTTAATTTTTTTTTTTTTTTTTTTTTTTTTTTTTTTTTTTTTGTAAATTTCTGTTGATATTTTTGTGAACAAACTTGCTCCAAAAATTAAATTATTCATACGTATGTATGAACATTCAGCATTGATGTTATCACCATTTTATAGGAGATTAGTTGATTCTGGTGAACAGGGCGTGATTCAAACTGCCCATCATTGGCTCAAGAGAAAACTACTTGTCCGGTGTGTTCTAATAGTACTTTTAACAATCCACCCAAAAAGGAATTCTTTCCATCAATCGCCCAGATTGATAAAGAAAACATGTTTTTCAGTACAAATATTTCCCCAAGTTTTTCGTTCCGATTAAATGATACCAAACCAATAATAAGATCACTAATAATTAATTATAAAACTTGTTGATAAAAACATGACAAAAATTAGGCATAGAATATTAGAAATGCAGTGAAAAATATTATAAAATTAAATTATACAAAAATTCATTAAAAATATTATAAAAATAAATTTGACGGTGAATAGCTATGCTTTATAAAATAATGCCTTATAAAGATACATTGAGAATAATTTATATATTACTTTTTATGGATATTTAAATAAACTATTCAAAATATTCAAATGAAGAAAAAAACATTATCCGATGTCTAGAAATGGAAGAATTTTTCGATGAACGAATAAATCAATCAAAAAGTAAGATTTTGCAAAAAGAAGCACGTCTTTCTAAAAAATCTATTTACATCAGAATTTTTCTATCAAATGCAAGAAGAGAAAAATTTAATTTAAAAATCGCGCGCGTGTGTGTGTCGGCTTAACCATATACCTTGGTCTAACCAGCCATTCACTGATCCATACAGTTCCTGTCTCGTAGTATGTTCGTCTCTAAAATACAGCTCTTCTTTAAGTATCCTCTATTGAATTAAATAGCGAAAATTATTATTGTTAGGAAATTGTAATTTTCTCATCCAAGGAACACATATTTATTAATTGCTACTTAATTAAGGTACTTTTTAATCAGATAATTCAATTCTACCAGCTAAGCATCCGTCACATAGTAATCAGCTAAGGATCCTACGGTATTTTAAACTAATACGCTAAAATTGTTTATACATTTTTCAAACAATTTCGAGGGCATTTAATTAATATATGTCTTTAAGTGTTCGTTCTAAAATCCTTTTTTCTGATAAATAACTTTCGAATATATGAAATGGCACGTCTTAAAGTTTCCAACAGTACTTTTTTTCATTCCGCCTTCACAAATTTTCTCATAAGACAAAAAGCCATTGTTGGATTGCTCTAAGAAAGAGTCGTTGTTTTTTTTTCAGCAGGCTTAAGACATAATAATCCATAGGTAAAACGCTAAAAGGTTTCGCAAGATACGTTAAAAAAATCTATGCGATGATTTTTAGCGAATCAATTATCAGCTTTTTTTTAAGGAATATAGCATCAAAGTTATACGTATAATTGATTTCTTAGTTTTCGAACAGATTCACTTTTTGAAAGACTTGTGAAAATCATAAAAATCTTATTGAAACCCACTTTGTATGAAGTTGTTTTTTTTAACCCATGAAGCAAAGTTTATGTATCTTTTTCACCTAATTTTTTACGTTAAATACACCTTTTTGGCTGCAGTAGTTTAAGTGTATTTATGCTTCACCAAGGATAACCATGGGTTTTTATTTATCTCCAGGTAATTTACTTCATAATAGGTTTCACAACATTTCCTAAGTTACGTTACACGCCAGAATAAAAGCAAATAAACAATACATTATTCAGAATTTTTAAGTTAAATTTTTTAAAATTATTCTTTTAAATTTTGTCACATTCGTTTGAAAGGTATGATAACTATTTATGTTGGTAAACTTTCTGCTCTTATCAAACAGACTTCACTTTAGACACTTTTAAAAGAATGCGCATTATTAGAAATAGATAATTAGAATAGTTCACTTTCAAAAGAGCAAAAATATGTTTTGATCGAAAAGTCTTTATTTTTTTATCATGAAAGCACACACAAAAAAAGATGATTTTCCTCATTTTAAATAATAGCCGCAAATTCCATGAGCTGCAGCTACAAATTTCAAAAAACACGCATTACATTCATATTTTTTAAAACTGAATCAAAATCGTTCTAAAATGTGAAGATATAGTCAGAAGAATCAAATTGATTAATTTAAAAATATCAGGCGGAATATCTGAATTTACAAAAACTAAAAAAATATCTCGATTTTAAATAATAGGAAGCAACGAAGAACACTTTATAAGCAGTTAGTCTTATACTTAATAAAAAATAATTGAGTAAAACTACACAGTAGAATTCCTGAAATTATATTAAAAGAGAGATATAATCGTTTATTACATAATTTTTATGAAATATTCTTCAAAAATCTTTTTTAAGTTTCATTAGAAATATCAGGAAGAAAATGAAATTATGATCCTACAGTTATAAAAACTAATTAAGCTGAAATCAATTAAGATTAATTGAACTTTTATGTTCTCCATACTTTTAACTAAAACAAAAATACTTATTGATGGCCCAAATTGCTCTATCGAAAAAATATTTCAGACTATATCATCTTACAAAGAAAGCTTTATTTTTAGCGCTATTATTTATTGCTTATAGAATCAGTCAAAGTATTTTATTTAATTATTTGCTTAATTACAATAAGTAATTACTTTTCTTCAAATAAGAACAAAAAGTTAATTAAAACTGAAATCATGTTTTAACATTTTCAAAATAAAATATGTTTTCTTACATATTGCATGCAGTATATAAATAAAACTTAAATAATTGCTTTTAAATGTTTTATACAAAAGAAACAAAGTAATGTAATAAGAATAACGTACATTATTATTATTACGTTTTAAGAATAACGAATTTCAGTTACATTGTTCATTATCTTCAAAGGACAGTGGTGTAACATAGAATAATTGATGATTGTTTTTAATGTCATATATTTTGAGAATATTGCAGAATGTACAATTTTCTTATAGTAGATTATTCAAGATGACGAAAAGTATTAAAATTTTATTTTTTAGTGAGTATTAATTTTTCAATAACAAAAAGAAAGAAATTCCTATTCGTAAACGTTAAACCAATAAGGCAACATTGAACAGGAAATGAAATTTTATTTGCAACTAGTTCCCATTCCTTTATTTTCACATTTCCCCTCGTAGTAATAAATCTCCTGAGTATTTCTTTTAATTACTTAACTTACTTTGAAACAATCTATGATTTATCAAACAATACTACTTTGATAATTGCATCTTTAATCTTGATGACGTTACCTAATTTGTTAAATTAATCGAGTAATGTCTAGTTAAGATTTGAAAAAATGCATGATACACAGAAGTTAGCTCTAATAAAGGTTCAAAATTCGATTTTCTGTGAATATTAAAGTAATTCTTGCTTAAACGTTCAATTACTGCATTAAATTCTTCCAGCGACAAATATTTTTTTTTTTTTTATTTAATGAATCATTACGACCTAGAAAGAAAGAAAAAAAAGTTTATCCAAAAGTTTCACCGTAAGATGGCGTGACATGTAGTAGTGAACTAAGAGATGATAATTCTATTTTATTTACTTGTTTCAGCACTGTATGAAAATAAACGAAATGAATGTTACAATATAATTTTGTTGAATATTTAATTATAAATGCAACTGAATTATGTCATATTTCACCAAACACTGCAACACTTAAATTAATTCTATTTTACTTTTCATTTTTTTCATCAATAAAATCGTTCGATCATTGTTAGGTTCATATCGATATTTTTTATATATAACATTTTTTTCCAAATTCGAAGATATTTTTTAAACTTCTTTCCCTTTTTTTTTCCCAACAAGGATGATACAAGTTTTTTTCTGTATAAAATTTGAAATTTTTGACGTATATTACAATTTGTATTGACAAATAACTTATATTCACAGAGATAATCACAATATTTAAACACATTATGAATAAAAATACTCACTCAGATTAATTACACACAATTAACCATATAATTATTCAAGTAAATCATAACCATATAGTGTATTCATTTTAACAGGACAACTTAATGATCGTATACAATAGCCATCATAAAAATATACCTGTAAATATTAAAATTACACCAGAATTATTATATTTGTAGCATAATCGTTTTATAACTAGATCATAACCATTTAATGTAACCATTTTCATCATATCGTAACCATATAATGCAATCATTTTACCTATACCATAGCAATTATAAATAAAGAGTGTCACAATTTTAGCAATATCATATTTACACGCTTAAAGGATTCATTCTAGGATTGGAGAGGCGTAGAACTCGAAGAAGTAGAAAAAAGAAAGTTTATGACTTACTTTAACAAAAGGGGATTTGTGGGACTAGTCAGCATGTACAGCGAACAGCATTGAACAAAACCTGTCTAAAACACTGCAATATAATTAATTATTGCAAAATAACATTAAATGGCTCTAATTATGTAACATAGAGAATTGTGTCTCATTGAAGGGCGAATTATGTCTCATAGATTTTATTATTCTTGATTGTAATAATGATGACCACTGCAAGTAATTTTTTTTCCTTTTGTTCCCGATGCAGCAGGTATAATATACTCTAATAAATATTTCTGAAAAGTCTTTTCTCCATAACACAAAAAAAATAATAGACAGAATCAAATTAATAAAGTAAAACGCAAAAAGATTGTACTTTGTTGTGTTAGATAGAGTCTAATAAATGTAACAAAAGAAGGGTAGTTTTTCTTTTGCAATTTTTTTTTTTTTTACGTATTATAGAAATAAATACTGGTACATATAATAGTTGTACGCCAATTTTGGCAATTATTTTAATAATTATTACCAAAATTCTCTAAAGAAATTTTGTAAAATAAATTAATCCAAATAAAGAAAAAAAAATGGATCGTACGAAGTAAATTTAAAGTTACCAAAGCATTTTTAATAATACCAAAACTATTAATTATTCAATCTAAAAAAAATAAACTTATTTAAAAATAAAGAAAAGAAATACAAATAATTAATAATATATATATATATATATATCTCGCAAGAAATAATTGAAAAAAGAAAATCCGTTAAAAATTAACTCAATTCAAAGAAAGCTAAGTAATACTACCACAAGATTAAGATAGCTGTGATCTGCTTAAAAATATTTTAAAGGTCAAATCTTCGCAATCAGTAATAGTTCTATAAAAGAAACGCAAACGCCTAATATTGCAAAAAGAGAAAACAAATTCAACAAACAAACAAAAAGGAAACAATAGAAAAATATTTCATAAAACCTATACTTCAAATCCATACTCAGTAAAAGCTACAACATATAAAATTATGGGTATTGAACATATAAAAATAAATAAATTTAAAACATAAAACTAGAATATAGCTCATTAATCTTTAAGTATCTTTAATTACGCCATTTTAGTCATAAACTTACAATTGCCGCCCGGGTGCGGTAGCCTAGTGATTATGTTCGCGGAGTCGTGGTTTCGAATCCCGATGCCACTAAAGACACACCGTTTAGCCGGGGCTGATGAACATTAAATTTGTCGGGGCTCAAAGTCCTCCCATTGGCGTGGTGTGGAAGTTAGGAGAGAGGTGCCAACTCAGGTATCGTCCTCGTCACTTGACCGAGGTTCAAAGTTACGAGGTCCGCCACCAATAGGTATCACCCTCTATGAGTCAGAATTACAATTAAGAAAAATACATCTAAAAATTCTTAAAATTACAATAGTATTTTAACTAAGATTCAAAAATTATTAAAAAAATTTAAAAATATACTAATTATAAAAAAAAAAGAATTAATCTATTTCATAATTCTTAAATTAATCTATTTTATATTTTAAATTTGTTTTTGGTAATCAGCCTGAACACAAAGATGAAAGAATTTGTTTAAATTGTTTTTGAAAATTTGAAGATATATATTAACTAATTTAATATTCCTAAGAATAAAATTACAAATGTTTCTATTATATATTTAAGCATAAATTGTTATCAAAGAAAGAAACTGTGTTTATTGGGGAAAAAAAGTTATCATCTTTCAAGTCAAAAATATAATATAAAAATATAATCCCATTATTTACAATTTTAAAGTGAAATTTTAAAAACTCCGTTTCATAAAAAATTTTATTAAAAAGAAAGACAAATGATAAATCTGGGTTTAAACTCTGGCTTGCATTTATTTAAAAAAATTATAAGGTCATTTATATAACTAAACAAAGTGAATTTATTGCTTATAAAATTTTGTTCATAAAAATGCAAGTAAATATTGGCACGACTATTACTATCGGGTTCCCCCTGTGATATTCCTTTAATTTGTTTACATATTTTTATAATTATAAAAATACATAATTTTCTTTTGAAAAGAAAATCAATAAGATATTTAAATTTCCCATAAAACAGCGAACTAACAATTTTTAACTTTTTAAAATTAACTTGAAAAAATAATACATTGAATCTTCTATACCTATTGAATTGAACAAATTTTCAAAGTCATAACAATAAAATGAATAAATCTCTTAATCATCAGCAAAATTATTAATTTCATAATTACTTTTGATAGTAAAAAAAGTCTTATCAAAATTATCTATAGTCTTTCGTAAAATATTTTATAAGAATTTACCAGCTTTAGAAATGTAAATATTGAAGCCATTAGTCACAACTCTAAATTTAAAAGGTAATTTATGAAATTTAAGACTTAAAAAAATATGATGAAATTTTACAATATTCATAGAATAATTTATTTTCCCAAATAGCTTTAATTCTATTGGCGATTTCTCTGTCACTACCAGTAACTTTTATAAAAGTAATTTTATTAACAAGATATTTATTAGTTATAGTAGCGTAAAATCTTTTGGAAATACTAGCATAGTTACCAGGAGCCTAATCAATATAACAAATAACGGGCTCATCCTGTAAGTTATTTATAGAACTTGTTAGATTTCTAAGCTTAGAGATCTCCTTTGTCTTAAAATTCAAACATTCAATCTCTTCACGTATACAATATTTATAATCTTTAGAAGCTTCGGTTTTCTCCACGTGATTATTATAAAATTTTCCGATAAAGAGCCTATACAAACTTAAACCTCACAAATTAAAAAAAAGAAAGAAATTCAGAACGGAGAAGCTCTAACAGAAATCATAAGAGAATTTTACCAATCGTACTAATAATTATATTTCTACGTTCCCTGCCACATAATAATGCTGAATACTAAGTTAATCGTGATAAAACACGAACCAGGAGATAAAATCTAAAAAAGAATACATTAGCAAGATTCAAGTTTGTTTGTTAGAATTAATTAGAGAATGTTTCCTTCAGAATGTTTGACATTAATGCAAATCAAAAGACAAGATTTATTCAACGAAGTCAAAGAAATTTGTCTCAATATTTGTATTAATTAGCGTAACAGTTCCAAAAGAAGTATATAAAGGAGGATTAAAAATTCTAAATTAGCCCTGTTACTCATTAGTATCGTAAAAGCTCTTTAAACATTTGAAACATACCAGAATCTAATTCCTAAAAGAAAACTTTAGTTGGAAGTTCATTTAAAGTTTATAATTAAGAATCCTGGTTGCTTTTGTTGAACAAGTTTCTTAAATAAACACTTACGTATTCGTTCTAAGATAAGTTATTTACTAATGCAATGACAATTATCACAAAGTAACAATCTTTATTTAAAAATTAATGATAAAAAATAGCAATATTATATCAGAATATTTAAGATTGAGCGAATCTGTAGTGCCAAACTACTACTTATTTTCATTTCATAATCGTGTTCATTCAACATATTTTATCACAAATTTATCATTCGTCAGTAGGCAAGAAACAAGTAACAATTACTACTTTATTTATATAACATTCTAATTTCGAACATATTTAGTTTCTAAAAAATAATTCCTTCCTCTATGAAAATAAAGTTTATCTTTCAAATTTTTAAAATTTGCATTAAAATTTGCAAATTTCAAATTGGCATTTTTAATAACAAAAAATACTATTATTGTTGTTGTTTCTTTTAAAAAAATTCACCTGATAAATTTCAACAAGCTTCATGTGCTTATTCATACTATTATACATTTTTCGTTTTAGTACAAGTTTAAAAATTTAGAACTTTTTTAAAATCATTATTTGATTTCTATTATAAGATTCTTGCAAAGGATTCGTACCATTCCATAATGAGTGGCTTTGTTCTGTTTTCATTATCCATCATTTACCATAGGTAACTGAACTTAAATTATTTTGTACTGTATAATTACATGCAAATGATTTCAAGAGTAAATAAAACACCCATGTGTGTGTGTGTGCAGTCCGAACTCGAATACTACACCTAGTAACAATGGATGAATCCAAATGCGAAAAGGTAAATACAGCAGGGGTCCTAAGTTATTAAAACGCATGTTAAGTATACCGCAATTTGCAGTATTAATATATAGATTCAAAAATCGATATGAATTTTCTGCGTTACGTTTGGTTCTCCGGGTACTGGTTTCGTCATATATTCCTACTCAACATCTGCGATTCTTTGGTCGCTCGCTTTAAGGTTCGCAAGCACCATTCGACAATTTTCCCCTCATACTTTTAATTTCTCTTATTCGGAATACAAGTTTTCTTACGCAAATTGGAATTTCAAGGCACATGTATCCCACGATATATAAAGCAGAAAAAAAAAATGATAGATTATTACTATTGATGTCAGCTCTGAACAAATAACGAACCGCAAGTTAACGGATGCTGACTGTAAGTAGAAAATTGAGTGATGATGGGCACAAAATTAAGTTCGTAAGTATTTCTTTAGTATACAGTAAAACCTGAAGCTGATTCGATATAACGCGATCATTTTGTTTTTTCTTGCCATAATAACCCTGTTTCTTATTAGTTTTATTGTAAACTAATTTATTATGTGTGAATTCGTAGGCTATATCGATAAGAATAAACAATGATGAAAAATGAAAGGTGTATAGGAATTTAGTAATACTTTTGAGCACGTATTTATTAACACGTATGATACGCAATACTTATACGTGTTTCGTGTACGTACATACTGTGACAAACATACGCTTTTGCATATGTTTCCTTTGTAAATTAGGTTCGCGGCAGTAGATTTATTCGCTTTGGCTTCGCGTAGTATCGCAAGAAAATTAAATAATTCATCAAAATTTCTTGCTAATAAAAAAAATTCTACATTGCTTACAATAAGAGAAGAAAGAGCCAGGACATTCATCATAAAAAGTAAGAACTTAACATTTCAGTTTTTATTTTGATGTGTTATGTGACATATATTATATTATGCATAAACATAAAAGTAACCTACAATTACAAGTGTGGGTATAGATTTTCTTTGGGGTTTCTTGATCTACTTTCCTTATTTACAATTGTGACGTTGAATTATTCGCAATTTATTCTTCACTGACCTCGGAAACTTTATAATTTGAATTGCATAAAATAACAGTTTCTTCCCCACCCAAATGAAACGTGAATAGGTAAATTGGATGAAGATAGAAGTGAAGTTAATCGGACTTAATGAATGTAAATGAAATAGAAATGAAAGGGAGATAGAGGATAACAACTTGCTAATAGATGCATCTAAATAAGTATTTGTGTATCGAAGCTAATTATAGTTTAAGTTTTTCAATAAGAATCCACTATTTGTAGGAAGTCATTGAATTAAACGAGTGAATTGGAAGTTAAGAATTTTTTAGTTGATCCTAATTTAGGATGGATGAGTTCAGTGAGATTCGAGAGAGAGTGACCGCATCTATCCATCAACGATTACTCATAAAATAATTTAGTTTCTTCTTGTGTGTCTTCATATGAAGTAAAGTGGTTTTTGACTCATATATTTGACTGAGATATGGCTGAAGTGTTGAATAATGAACAAAGGGCGTTACAATGTGTTAAATTGACCTTGTTTAACGCTGTTTCATTTAGTGCTTTATTGTCCAGGAATACAGCTTAAGTACTAAACGAAGTCTTATTGTATTATTAAAAGCAAAAAGAAAGTTGTTTGACGTTTGGTGTTTAACATTATCAGTGTTAATAGTTGACAAATTAGACAAAATCGAAATTGAATTCTTACCATTGTTTAAATCAATCTCAAGCGATTTCATGGCTGTGCCTCTTGATAACTTTGACAAGTACCGAGGACCGAAAGTGGTACCAATATTTATACATTATTTACATGAATTTGTTTTTCAGATATTCCTTTCTTAGTGCCCCTTAGAAATCCCTCGTGTACTCAAGACGATACAAGTACCACTGTTTAAGAAACACTGGCTTAAATAAATAAAATAGAATCATATTTCTAACGCACTGAATTTGTTACACAGTTTATTCACCAATATATAAAATAGAAATTTTGAAATCTTATTTCATTTGATTAATTTAAACTTTCTTAATATAGCTAAAGTTATTTTATTTAACTACAGACTAATAAGTATACTAAATGTGAACTTCAGTATCTAACAGCTATTATTATTTTAGCATTTTAACAATAAATACAGTTAATGTCTGTGGGATGCATTTTATTATTTTAGATAATTTGTTTTAAAGGGGAAAAAATTCAATATTTGATTAATAGAATTCTTATAAATCATCTTTTCTATGTTTCATGGAAATAATTTTTATTTTGATTTAATTGACAATAAATTTGATCAGTCGTCTCGACAGGTGGCGCTACTTAGCTCTGAAAGATACAAATGTAATTCGAGAGAGTTCTAAAGTGAAATATATGTAAACCAAATAAACGTTTATATTGTGGGTAACGCCTGAATACTTCCAAAAAATTTTAACTTGAGTGAAATAAATCTCTGTATTCTCCCAATAAAACGTAGTTATTGTATTTTGTGTCATCAAGTAATTATTACATGCAAATTTTTATTCAATGAAAGAATACGGAATAAAAATTTTATCAAGATAGACAATAGATTAGGCATTGAAGGAAGAGATGAAAAGTGGGGGGAAGAACAATTATGTAGAACACGTGTATGTTTCTTTCATGTTAAAGAACAAAAACAAATTAAACTGCCCATAAGAAAATCCTTTAGTCTCTCAAATCAAGCAAAACAGTTATAATGAACATGGATTATAAACATAAGAACTCAGAAAATCTTTGGGATTGAAAGATTATTTAAATGAATATTTGTATGCAAATTTAAAAAAAAATTGTTAGTTCTCCTTTTTATTCAAAATAAGTTGTTTCCATTGTTATAATTTATAAAAGTTTTTAATGAAGCTCACATATTATTTTAAATAGTTTATGGATTCTTAAAAAGAGAATAATAAAAACACCTTAAACTTATTTTATCTTTTACGTAAAAACATTTATTTTATTTATACGAAATGAACAATTAAAGAAAGATTACACTCACACAAAATTCTTGAATGTTAAATGCATAAATATTTCCATATTAAAGTTAAATAATTTTTCACTCCATTTATTTTTAGAACAAAACCCCAATAATATATCAACATAAACATTTAGAATGAATGAAAAAAAAAAAACTTTTTCAAATCAATATTTAAGCTATTCTGAGTGAAACGTATTCTGACAGACATATAATTATTTAAAAAGAGCTCCCGATAGGCAAAAGCTTCGAAAGTGAAGCAAATAATTTATTCACCCTTATAATCTTTCCTTATACAGCGTCACTCAAAATAACGAGTTTTATTACTTTAAAATTTAGTAACGTCGAACTTAGAAGTAATACGAATGCTATTGGCCACGGACCACGTAATTCTGAACCATAGTCAAGTGACGAGGACGGCACCTGAGCTGACAACACACACTCTTAGTTTCCACATCAAATCAACGTAAGTATTTTGAGAACCAAAAGATTTGCCATGCATTGGCTCCTCTACGTGCCGAGTCTTTAATGGGATCAGGATTCGAACATACAGTTCGATAGAAACAACAACGATTAAGTATTAGAAATTATGATTACTTGGCTACGGCGTCCACCTTACGAGAGAGTCATTTTAGAGAATATTACAAATTATATATACGCAAATAATATTAAAATGCCCTCAATAATTGCATGAACGAACAAATTCAAAATTAAACATTTATTCTCAATCATTAAGGCAACAAAATGTCCAATACAAGATATTATATTTTCTAAACAAGTTTAATTTAAGAATTTAAAAAGAAATGAACAATTTATTTTTCTCCTAATTAGTCTATAGAGAAATGTCGAAACGGAACAATTGCATCCATGCTTCTTTTCCTTTTTTGTTTCTAATATTAATACGTACAAATGCAAAATAATAAATTCATGGTAGCTCTAACAATATGGAATTTTAAACATTGCTCTGTTGCTCATTAAAGAGAAATGAATCTTAATTTGCTCTAGAAAGTTATTGTAATTTTACGAAGAATTAGTTACTGATATTATTAATAATAGAAGTATATACACATGCATTAAGAGAGAATTTACTCTATAATCTCTATGATTTACTATCTCTCATTAAAAATACCTTCAAGAATGTCAACTAATTCGTAGAAATAAAAACATTTCTCATCTTCAAATTAAAACAATAGTATCCATATAATTCGAAACGGAGCACAAGGCGAATTAAATTTACAAGCAGACAAATAAATGTTGATAACTGAAATGCTACCATTTTGTCAGGTTGGTACGTCGTTGGAATTAATTCGTTCGAAACAACAGCTTTCCATTTACGAGCGAAGTAAACATTCCATTAGCTACTACATTTTAAGCAGGATCGAAAACTAATTTCAGAGAACTCACAGCGTTTCAGTTTAATTCTGTGATAGAGAACTTATATGCAGTAAAGACAGCCAAATGGAACATTTTCAAATACTAATCTGGCTAAAGTAATGGAAATTCACGCTGGGAAATTAAATAACACGAAACAAAGATGCAAAAGTTATCTCTTTATTTGCAAAAAATAAAGGTTTTTGAAGATTTCATCAAAATACTTCAGGTACAATGAAATTATTATGCGCAGCTTTAACGACGTAAATAAATTCCACAAATTTCAATGGGTAGTTTCCATTTTTTAATTTTATTGATTGCATTATATTGTAAACAACAGAAAGGATGTAGAGGGAATCATTTAGTGCTTTGTAGATAATTTGTGTCATATTTATGGACGAAACATATTAACACCAAAAACGAAAAAAAAAATTGAAATAAATTGTAATAACTACTCCCTCTATAATTTTGTGCTTCACCTTTCTGGCCCCACTGGTAATCCGGCTTTTCTTATACAGGCCAACAATTGATAAAAAATTATTTTATGCGATCTACTTCAATGAAATAACGCAGGCTGATAACATCAAACAGAGCATTTTTTGTAGTTAAAGTTTTTTCTTGTGTTTGACATTTTATTTCGTGTATTGTGTTAAATTTTACACAATAATACATAACTTTTGTAGTTTAAATGTGTTATTGTTGATTAATTTAACAGTAATCCGGCGTTTTAGTAAATCTGGTGGTGTTCCGATTCGATATTAGGTGGATTACTAATAGGGTATTGTACTTCTTAAATAAGATTTTTAAATGATATTACATTGGATGCTATTATTTTATAATAATATCTAACATTAGTGAGAAATACAATAATTTTTACTCACAATGAAAGGGAAAATAATACATCCGAAATAATTATCTTACAAATAATTTAATCTACCAATAAACTCAGTGTTAAGAGAATTTACCATAAAAAGTTACAAAACATTCTTGAACTTATTAGAACTTTTAATTTACACTATTACGTGTATTTAGTTAAAATTAAATTTAATACTTCAAATTATCTCTTTTATATCACTTTTCGAGTGGTCGGTTTCAGAAAGATAAATTTTCTTATGCTTGATAATATTTTAAAAGATTTATCATGATATTTCTTTTGATATCTCATGTAGAATACCTATTAGATAAAATGCAGAAAATTAAATTAATATTCGTAACTTAGCCACAGAATTTTTTTTTTCAGGCGAAAGAAAAGAACAAGTATATTCATATTTGTGATGTTATTCTCTTATAAGTTCTTTTCATATTAATTTAAAAATCCTTATCAATGTCGTAAAGTATTGATGTAATTCTTACGAATTACATAAATAGTAAGACGAATAGAAGTTATGTATAATTTGAATATGTTTTACACATACTTTGAGAGTGAGATATACAGTGGCCGCGGTAGCCTTGAGGAAATTTTAGAAAAGTGTGATTCCTTAAAAAAAATTTTTGAAAAAAACCACGAAAATATTATTAAATAATGGGAATCAAATGAAAATAAAATTTCATATCATTCTAATAAAATTTTGTTGAAAATAAAAATACATTGTCATTAAAACACATAATTTAATAAGCAATAAAAAAATTTAAAATGGTTGTTTCAAGTGCATTTGTTGTTTAAATTTAAAATTAAATTTTAATCAAAAAGAAAAAATAATTTTTAACTGGAATAATAATATTCTGATAATGTCACTCTAGTTCTATGTGAAATGTATTTTTAATGAGAAAATTGCAACAAGCATTATAAGCTATTATAAACACGGCCCTTGATAATGTAATCAAATAAATTATACAGAAGAATTTCAAATGTAAAAATGAAAGATATCCATAAGCATATTTGTCAAAAAGTAGTGAAATAAAAATCGTTGCTATATATATATATATATTAAAAATCAACATATTTAAAAAAAATAAGCAAAATAATATATTTAAATTTACGACAAATATAACGGTGATATAAATTTAATTTCCATTACACTTTTGATTCAATTGAAAAAAATGATTAACAATTATAGGTCAAATAAAGAGGAAACATTTAGCTTCTGAAAGTTCCTAAAGGTTTTAAAAATAATCATTCTAAAAATTCTAAGTAATTTATTCTATTATTTGATTTGTTAAAGGGATAAAATTAAAAAATATTTTGCATTTCATTTCCTCATAAATATTGATATAACAGGTCATGTAAAAATAATTTTAAAATAATAATGCAAAACAAACATAATATAGTTTGAGGAAATTTAGATGAAAAATTTATTTTGGTAATTCATAGAAAACATAATGCAGACCCAAATTCCCTTAGTCTTTGAAGTTGTTAAAGACAAGAAATTGTCAAAATATTATTTTTTAATTTAAATATTGAAAAGTTTGATATTATATTATATGTACTTTTATTGAAAATACAAAAGAAAAGAAATGTATACTGTAAGCATAGGAATAACTTCAAAAACATAAAAAAAATTTGATGAAAGCTGTCATATTTTATTTCAAAATTAAAATTAAGCTATCTTATCCAATAGCACATTTTCAAAATTTCATTTTTTCATGATTTCAATCATTTTCTACAGCATGATCAAATTTATTACTTTCAGTTCAAGTCTCATATGCTCACAGGGAAAGATAACTTTTTTTTTTTTTTTTTTTGAAGATGGAGATATTGTTTTTATTTTAAAATCTAGATAATAGCGAGTTTTATAAATTGATATTCGAGAGTTTACTCAAAATTCTTTTCTTTTTTTACTTGAAAGAAAGTTGCAACAAATTTTGTAGTTAGTTTAATAGACTTCACCTCTTGAACATTAAATCTTTTTTTTTTTGGAAAACCAGTTTAAATTTTAATAAGAAAAATCTATTTGTTAGAAGAAATGTAGAAATAGAAGGAATGGGTAAAACGTTGATAAATTCAAAAAGCATTCTCCCACCCGATTTCGCCATTTATTTATATCTAGTTCTTGAACGATTACTACAATAAAGAAAAGTTGAATAGGATACAACCATTTTCGTATTGGGGGATTCAGAAATTCATGAAGGAAAAAGAAAACAAACTCATCATGTTATCATACCCACACCCTCGAATATCAGTGCTGCAATTCGTGCCAACAGGCTTATGGCCCAGATTTTGAGGGCGAGGCTACACTCAGGTGTGGGGGTGGAAACGAAAACTGGGTTCCTGGGTCAAGTTCAGGGCCACGCTAAAATCAATAAGTATGAAAACATCACAACTTTCACCGCCCTAGGGAAGAACAGAGAAAAGGCCGAATTTCGATAGTTTTGAAAGATGCGAGTCAATCAGTTGGAGTTTAAAAGTCAGTTTTTTTACTCTCAAGGTATATACAAAAGGTGCTTTACAAATTTAAAAATATTTAAACGTTCAGAGTCATTAACAAATTATAAGAAGAAGCAAAGAGAAAGATCCCTTTTAAATGTAAAAAAAAAATTAATATTTGATTGACTAATGGTTAAAGAACAGTTTTAATTTTAACTCCTTATTTTTTGAATACCTGCTAAACTGATTAATACCATTGTGAGCATAACAAATATATAATTATAATTCTTCTTAAAAATAAATATATATAAGTGATTTATATATATATATATATATATATATATATATATCATTAAGTAATTCAATTTAAAAAAATAATAACTTTATTGTACCTATTTATCTCTTTTTGCTGAAAGTATTTTTCCCCCTTAAAAAATACAATGATATTGACATCATTCATGGATTTGAAAAGAAAGAATAAAAAGTTAGAACATAAATATATATTCATTTTTAAAAATAAAAATTTTAACACGAATTACTTAATTAACGAACATTTTAAAAAAAATATTTTTGCAAATAAATGTATTGAATTTTACATCATACATTTTACGATCTGTAGCCAAGAAAAATATAATAATTTCCTTATGTTTTAAAATATCACATGAATAAACTTTTTCCCTTCAAATTATTGTAATTTTTATAATATTTCCATAGTTGGTGCATGACGCCTCTGTGATATATTTAATTCGTTTCATCAAATAGATTTGATTATTGAAATACCATTACTCAGGAAATAAATTACTCTGAAGATTAAAAATAATACTTAATTACTCTTATTACGTTATTAAGCAACAATTATTCTAGAAAAATAAAGTAGAGTTGCACATTCTGCATGTATATTTTTTTTAAAATCTGTAGATACAACCATACCATTCCATGCAGTCACTTCTGCGATAATTATTTAGTTATAAATTGTAATGCAATGGATTCTAATTCATTTGAATTCATAGCTTCTTTTCGATGTTTTATTTTTAACAATAAAATCGTTTGCTTAATCGTAAATAAGAGATGATAAACTATTTTTAACAATCTATACACAATATGAATCAATGTGTTTACAAAAGAATATTGCAAATTTGAAGAATTACAATACAACACATAAGAAGCTACAACCTTTTCGGACAAAAATTAAATTAAAAATAACTCATTGAAGTTCACGAAATTATAATTCAATTTTAGAGAGCAAACTGAGAATGAATGGGAGACTGAATTAAAATTGGTAAGAAATACGAACGAGATATTCAGTGGTGCAAATATGGTGGATTGATCCCATATCAGATGAAGACCTTACTCTCAATCAGTGGCCTTCAAAGAAGCCTTGATTCAACTCCCGAAGATTTTTTTTTTATTTTGGGGCTACTAAAAAAGATGATTCCCCCCCCCCCCCTGTATTCCTGCGAATATTGACGATCTGAAGACGGGAATAACTACTGAGATTTAAACTGCAACACTAAATACGCTGAAGTACGTGTGGAATATGAGTTCTATCATCGATTACATGTTGTTCGTGCTTCAGGTGGTGGTCACACCAAATTTTTATAATTTTATAAACTTTAAACTGTCTTTTTGATTTAATTTGTCCCAAAAGGTTATAACTGCTTTAGTTTTGTCATTACAGCGCTTCAAAGCTATCTTTTAAGGGGATAATCTTTTGTAAACACGTTGTTCAATAGCGTACTTATTTTTAAAATGAAATCTAATTTTATAAGAGTGTTATTGTGATTTGTCCTTCAACATATTCTGTCCTCAAAAAATCCAAAAAAGAAAAGGAGTTTCCACTACCCTTACAATTTATCTTCATAAAAGCTGGTGCAAACATTTGAATAATATTAAACTTCACAAAACGTTATAAATTATTTTTAAAATTTAGATTTTGGGGAAGAAGAATAATACAACAAAACTATATTAATTACTGAAATCTGTGGTTAAATAATATGTTGGTTAATGTGGTTAATAAAGCTAATGTTTTATAGTTTTAACATGTGGATTGTCAGTAGTAAAAGTAATAAATTTACGGATACATTTCAATAAAGGAAAATATATTGCTTTACAATGCAAATGTCTGAAACAAAGAATATGGTGCAATGAACTGAAGTACGCATAGCATACATTCGTAGTCTGGAAGTACCTATACACGAGTATAAAGGCTGAGATAAAATATTTATTTTTATGGATTTGTTCAGAAAACAGTGGATTTTTATTTCAGCTAAGCGGATTTCACAAATCGAAAAAGCACGTTGCCACTCAACGCAATTTAAAACAGTCCCGATCATCTCAAAGCCAAATGTAATCTTCAGAATCGAAAGTCATAAGCGAATTTGTGATTCATAAAAGAATGTAAATAGTATATGTGGGATTATCACAAACCCTGTATCACATTAAAATAAACATAACATTTTGTTGATATAATCCGTGCATTAAAAATTATTTAATTTTAAAAAAATTTAATTATATTTTTGATTATGTGAAATATAAGATAGATTAAGTAAGTTTAATTTTTTTATAATATGTGAATAATTTTTTTTAATGATCATCTTTTATTTCTTGAAGCTTCAGTTTAAAAATAGATTGACTAGATAAGTGATTTTATAGGAAATTATTTTTAAAGAAGAAAAAATATCTTATGCCATAAGAAAAATGGCATAACTAACACGAACAGTCCTTTAAATTTTTCACTGTATTTGGATTGAATACTCACGAAACTTTTAACAAAGAAAGATCGCCAAGTGTCCTTTTCAAGGAATTCGAACCCCAAAATGTCAAATAAGCTCCATAGAACAGTTCTATAAATAGGAAAATACATGAGGGACAGTTCTGTTCAAATTAAAAACCATAGAAGTGTGAGTGTGTTAGCATAAAAAAAAGTCAGAGTGCGTGCGACATGAAAAAATTTCATTACATCATATAAAGAATATGACTGATATGTTGGAGTACATTAGAACTAGAATTTAAATTAAGATTATAGTACAGTTATGTTACACTTACTTCATTATATAATCCAAAATGAATTAATTTTAGTTAAAGAATATCATTAAACAACAGGTCGTCTAGATTTCAAAAACTCATAGATCGCTAAATTTATAATATAAGTATAGAATCTTACGGAATAATAAGGCAAATTTTCAATAGTTAAAATGTGGTCTTAAATAGAAATAACGTTTTCAATGCAATTCTATCAAGTTTATAGAAATGGAATAAAATTAAAATCCCGCTGAATCCATAAATTAAAAAATCCATGTCGTAAAAATATTCGTTAATTTAAGTTGTCACATTTGAAAGGTCTAATTTTATTAACATAGCTCTGATTTCCTAGAACAGATACAATTTATCTCAAGAATTAAAAGAACATGAAAAAAAAAAAAGCAGACGTTGTAAGATACGTCACGGAAGGGGGGGAAAAGTCTCATTTCTTCATGTTACCAGACAGAAAACAGCTTAAATGGTCGGCAGTTAGATAAACGCAAAAGAGCAAAGCAATGTGGCGGCAACAATTGGCTTTAATTGGTGTTTTTGCGTTGCCTTTGCTCTTTCTGTCTCCACATCATAGACAAAATTATCACCGGAAATAAAAGATCTTGGAGAGAATCCAAAACCCAATGCCATCAGGGTCGTTGCATCACAATCGAGCTGTAAATGCAGCAGGTGGTTTCTTTAGCTCAGCAAATTTGAATGTGAGAAAGTTGCTGCTATTGCAATATGTTAATACAATGATAGAGAGATTGACACTGCATCAACAGTTTTGTTAAGTGTTCAGATATAAATGAAAAAAGAAACCACACTTCACAATTCTATATCAAAAGTTCAGTATATTCCTAAGGCAAGTAAAATTTCAAAATACGTTTAATGTCAGTTATAACAAGTTAAAAATGTATCAGTGCAATAATTCTCAAGTAGGCATTCCAGATATCATTACTTTTATTTTATTTATTTATTTTCGGAAAAAAAGCTGATTTTCCTCTACAAAATCACAATAATATGATTTCCCTTTGAGAATACCTCCTCCTATTTTAACGTAATAATTGCTTCTTCACTCTAAAAAACATGCCCACTTCTTTCTTTATTTATTTTTGTTTATTTATTCAATTTCTTTTACCCGTGCCATACGCTCCTTCTACTCTTACTTGAGAGTCATAATTTAGATTTTCGTAATAAAAGTGTAATGGAATAATTTCGTAATGGAAATGTATAAAGTATTCTCTCTTCACTTTATAGTTACAAAATGTTTTCGTCGCTGCCAATGCCGAAAAATGTCACTGTTCATTAAGTCCAAACAATGGTGGACGTATTCCAGTAACTAATCAAGACGAACTTTTATAAGCAGTTCCTGATAACCAGTTCTCAACAATTATTTTTATTATTAACCAGTTCTCAACAATTATTTTTATTATTAAAGTTTAACATTATAAAATTTACAAAAATAATATAAAACTCATATCCTGGTGAAATAGCTACATGGAAGTTGAAAACCATATACTCCCTTCCCGTTCTAGCACCGTATCCTAGCTTGTTGTGCATTCTTTCAAAAATCCGGGACTTTCTTAAAACCCTGCGAGACGCGGGATAAATTGTTAAAAATCGGGACGTTTGGTCACTTTAGTGTAGACCGTTAGTGAAGTAGAAGGAACGTGTCGTTTCCGAAATAAAGCTTGTTGTTATTAAAAAGCGTTTGATTAGTTATATACAGTCCACTTTTAATTATTTTAAGAACAGCCATACCGATGCATTAACACTGTGGTTATATGAAACCTTCATTTAGCAAATTTTTAAGTTTTATAGAGACTTGAATTTGGAAGAAAAAAAGTGATTCACATAATTATTATGTCAGTGAGTACAATGGTAATATTAATCTATAGTCTGAGGCTAGACAAGAAATTAATTCGCCAAGTTTCAATGAGAGTTTGTTAAATTAAAAATAAAGGTTTCCTTAAGGGGAAAGTATTTGTTTTAGAACTAGAAAACTTTATATAAAGGACTACAGTACAATTTCTTATTGGAGCTAAATTAATTAGAACTAGATCCGGAACAAGTTAACAAAAATCAGGGTTAAACAGAGAATAGGAAAAAAATGAAAAAAATCAAAACATACTCACAGAAAATCATTTTTATACTGAACAAGTCAATTTCGAATATTTTCAGAAGGTAAAGACATCAACTTTGTATATAATAGAGATGCGCCTAAAATTGTAGTTTTATTGCATTTTACATTTAGACAATGAACCAGTGTAAGTAATTTGTCTTCGGAGATCAGTTGTGTAACTAAGGTTTAGCTGACATAGCACAAATATTTGTGAAGTCCCCCCATCCAAATGTCCTGCCATACATTCATATTTGTTATAAGAATTCAGTAAAAAAAAATAGTTTCATGCAAAATACGTGAATGAAACGAAAAAATTTTACATAAGAAGTTCGAAAAATAATGGTGCTCAAATGCTTCTAAAAAAATCAATGCCGCTAAAAAACTCCGGATAAAAAATATTCTCCATACAGACTTATCCAGGTTATCCGGAGATCCGAGTCAAAGGGGCCGAATTAACGAGATATTACTATTGTTGGAAAAAAAGCTAGCCGAAAAAAATATTTGAAGAAATATTTAATAATTTATTTAGAAATATGTGCAGTTTTGATATTTATTCTACAAAACTTGCAATGATAACCCATATTTCCATAAAAGAAATAATGCTATAAAATATCTGAAAAAATGAATTAAATTATTTAACAGTGAAGTACGTATCGATATATATTAAAATATAGAAAAATGAAACCTAAATACTTATTTTATAATTTAAGAGAGTAAAACAAACAACGAGTTCGTGCGTAAACGTGGTTATCAAACATATCTAGAATTGCAAATAATTGCTATTTTCTCGTTTGATATTATTCAATATCACGACAAACCAGTTACCTCTGACATAATAACAGTGCAATACGAACTTGTGTTCGACTGTCATATATGTTAGGAAAACACATCTGAAACAAAGGTAGTGTTAATGTCAAAAATTCGTCACACCCAAAAAGTTTCACAAAACTTATGTATTATAATTGCTAAAATTATATTTAGTTTAAATTCCTTATCACAGTAATGATCGCGTTATTAGAAGGTGCATTGGTATCTGAGAGATACACGATTGTTTGATGTAATTATGGGTTATGGAATGAATAAGTACACAGAACACTTAATTTGCAAACAAACATTTTTATTATAAATTAATTTACCAAAGGTTGATTTGTTAAAATTTATAGATTGTTTTGAGAATATGGCTACATTAGTATTATAATTACACAAAATTAAATAAATTAAAAGGATTTAATTACATAAAATTGGTATAAATTTTAAAAAAATTGAGATAGTAAAATAAAATAAGAGTAACACACAGAAGAAAAATAAAATTAAAAATACATACACAGGGATATACATAAAGGGGAAAACAAAAAACAGCATCATATCGTATTTGTTGGATTCATCTAATTCACATTGGGGAAAGCAAATCCACAGCGCTGAAGACATAAATACAGGGTGCTCCGAAAGTCCCTCTGATACATTTGAAAATTTAATATAAAATCAATTAATTGGTTTACAAGAGTGTGGTTTCGACCAAAATTCCCAAGTAATTTTAAGTTCCGTTTAAGCAAATTAAAAAAAAAAAAAAGTTTTTAATTTCCATAGATAGCACTGTGTCGTAAAAACAGCACAAACAAAACTCCTCCTCAAAAATTAAGCAATTTTTTTTTTCTGCAGAAACAAATGCACATCATTTGTGCAGACGCACGACATTTACACGCGCAGCCCAGATGCCCATATTTCAATATGTGCCCCTCGTGCAACGAGTCTCGAAACGTCATTTCTGATTTTCAGCGTCAAATTTAACCTTTTCAAATGTAATATGTATATTTATGGAAGAAATTCGAAACTATTTTTTTTACTTGCTCAAAGTAAATCTTTCAACGTGAGAAGTATTGTAGTTCAATCCGCATTGTTGCAAGCCAATTAATTAACTGATTTTATACCAAAATTCAAAATGGGACAGGAACTTTTGGTCCACCCTATATTGAAATTAGCCATAGGAATAGAAGAATGCATGATCAGAGTCCGTGAGGATAGTGTGTCGCGAAAATAAAAAAGTAAAAAAAAATGTTCTGAGAGATCTGACTTGACCATCGTAGTGTTAAATAAAGTCGCTCTCAGTCATTAAACAGCATCGTACACACTATTACAAATAATAATTTTGAGAGAACAGCATATGTCAAGTGGATGAAAATTTAACAGTTTCCTATTCTTCTCGTCACCATTTCCAAGAAAGATTTAAATTGGTTCTGTTTCGTTTAGCGTGAAGAGTAGATTTGATAATCCACACACAACCTTAAGTCGATATTCGAAATCATGATCCACCAGCAGCAGAATCCTACCACCTGCTAACTATGGTTCCGGTTATGATTAGTATAATTGGAAATTACAAGGACATCATATGTTTAAATTTATTAAACCTGTTTTCGTTTAATGTTGAAAACAGAACCTAAGCTCTAACTAAACTCTTCTCCTTTCTTGCACAGATATGTCCAAATATTAACACAAGTTCGTGTAATTATAGCACATATATCCGTTTATCATACAATATCTATAAGATTTTAAAATGTCCAATGAACATTTTTACTTTAATACAAAAAAGATCAGAATTGATATCAGCATTAAAATATTTGTGACGAATTACTAAATATGTTGTACACTGAAAAATGGCTAATCGATTCAAAAAGCAAATGATAGTATATTAAAATAAATTGCGCTGTATATATTCATGGAATCAGAATAAATTGATTATAACTGGAATAGATTATTATTCGAAAAAAAAAGCATTCGGATTTTTTTTTTTTTTTTATTTTCCTATGATATTAGAATAAAACAGACTTAAACTTGAAAAAAATAACTCAAGTATTGATTATTACTCCACGCTTTTTTTATACAACTTAAAAGGACGTTAACAAGAAACGAGTTAGACAGTTCAACAAAGAAAAATCATCGGTACAATGCAACAGTATGAGATCCCGTGCGGTCGTCAATTCCTAACAACCATGATTCAACAAAAGTAATTTCTCTTTCTTTGGGCCTATGATGAAACATTTTTTAGAACAAAAAGTTTTAGTCAGATGTCAAAATGATTCATACAATTCGGAAATGAGAGATACCACGTTTTCTGGATTACAAAAGCTACAGGTTAGAAGTCAGTTGCAGTAAGGGTATTCAGTCAAAATTTTATTAGTAATTTAAAACTAATTCCGTATTTTTTTAGGAGTTAAATCGGTTCGAATAATGATTTTTTTGTACATATAAAACCCTTTTTTCTAATCTATGCTCCACTACACCTCCTTTAATTCTAAAAATATTTTTAGGTAGCCATGATTCTGAAGAAAAGAATACGTTAAAATGATTATCACCTTCCCCTTTCTCCATTAAAAAAGAAATAGTTTTGTATAACAGAATTTCTCAATCTTTTTTTGGTCCGCGAACAAGTGCCTTTTTAACAAAAAGAACTTTACGAGGTAATAAAGAACTGCTACATAAATTAATTATAGCATTTTTACTATCATTTACTTGCAATAATATTTAATTGTAATTACTACATGTAAATAAATAAACATTTAAGAAAAATCATAGAAAATTATAAAAAAAAAAAAATTTTCACAAAATCATTGCATATAGAAACAAAAAAAATGATCCTCTGATTACAACAAAATTAAATAACTGCAATTTTTTTTTGTTGTTGTTTTTGTTTATTTGGCATATAATGTTAATAAGAAGGTTCTTACTACTCTTCCTCAATTAACTTTTCAATTGTGAGTTCTAAATTCGTCAAGCTAAGTCGGAGCGGTGAGACGAACAAAACCCGGTTTGTAAGTTTATTTTTTTATTACCGTCATATTCAGATGAAAATCTCTCTTCACATAAATATGTTGTTGGAAAGAAAACTAACATTTTTAATGCTTTCTCATTTTGAGACGGATATTCATTTTTTCATTTCAATCCAAAATTTATCCAGTTTAAAAAGGAAAAAAAAAAACTAGTTTATAACATAATATATATTTGAACTGAAGGAGGTTCTCATATTCTCTGTAACTGAATTTTTATCAACCACTATCAGGTGTTTTGAAAAGGTTTGTTATCCACAAATTCCTTTCACACAACGTTTTTTCCCAGATGGGAAATTATTCAAAACCATTATTTAAAGATTCTAAAGACTATATATAATTTTAATAAATTGAAATCCTGCTGCAAATTAACAAATTCGAAATAATTATTAACAACATAATTATTTACTTTATCCAACCAAATCTTTTTTTCTAAAATCCATCAATTTTATTAAATAAATGAACAGAATTTATTACAATTCCTTGAGAACTCAAATTTAAATAAAAAATATTTCACTTAAACATGCTAATTTTAAAACCCGTTCTCTATCACATAAATGAATTCTTTAAATTTTATTTATTTACTTATTTGTTAAAAATATATCTACTTCCATCCTTAATTCAAAATGTCTGATTAAAATCTTTCCTCGCGAGTGTCATATAACTCCTGTATGCAATAATAATTGCACCAGCCTCCTAATAAAATATTGCAAATAACCCACTGTTTAAAATATTTATTTTTAGAAAATTAATAATTTGTGCAGACTCCGCTAAAACCTCACTTAATTCTGTGGATAGACTTTGCACTGCTAAATTTTCTGTGGGTTGTACAGTGGGTAGTTGAATTATTTTAGTAACGTCCAAAAGTCTACCAACCATACTAATGCCCATTAGTACATAGACCTGCGCCGTTTAATGACATAAGAATTAAGTCCGTTAAAAATTTCATTACTTGTTGCGTATGAAAACCTATTATTTGCAACATAATAGTTTTTCTTTTACTTCTTCCAAAATAAAATCAATATATCTCACATAGCAAATTAATATGTCTCTTTTAAAAATATCGTATGCATCTTGTACTGAAAAAACCTTGGATTCTTTTACTTGGGGTATTCCACATTCTCTGATATATTTTTTCAATTCTTCTCCTAATACTATCGTTCAATAAGGGAATTGATTTATTTTATCAGCAGCCGAAGATCTTAACAAATGTCTGTTAAAATTAGTTTAATTAAATTTTCACCAGTGATAAATGATTTTTTTGGTTTTATTAATCTGAAGTGCAACGAGGTATGAGATTTTTAGCATTGAATTATTCTGAATGAACAAAGTTTGCTTAAATGATTTTTGTTTGTAATTCTAATTCTTGCTTTTTACTTTCAAAATATTCACGCAGTTTATTTTTCTACTCAGAATGTTTAGACTTGAAATATCGTAACATTTTTGATGGTTTCATAGCATCATTTACAAAAACGTTTTGGCAAATGATACACATTGGACATACATCTTCGTCCGCAGACTTGGGACAAAAAATAAACCTATATTTTAAATATTTATGGTTGTAGTGCCTCGTGTGGACACCTCCAAGTTCTGATTCGTAGTCATTTCTTAAGAGGTTGAACAGGTATTCAAAAAACTTCAATCGAGTGCCTTGTTTACGGTTATTAAGGACTAAAAAAATTATTTTTCTTAGTGCCTATGCAAGTATTAAACGTTGTTCAATAACTGCAATAAACTTAGCGTTATATTTTCTCGAAAGGATTAAACATATTGTAATGAACGTATGGAAATAAATAACATCAACCACTGCGAGACGGAATAAGTAACAAATATGAACACACTCCAGTGTTGCCAAACTTCAAAAACAAAAATATAGATTCTAGATCCTACATAATGGCATGAACATAAAAAATATCGAATAAAGTTTTATTAGTATTATTTTATGAATAAGAAAAAAGATTTTAAAACAGACAGGTAAAAATATACGAGGACCGGCCAACTTTTTCCGCGAACAAGCGATTGAGAATCCCTGCCGAATACGATTCATTATCTATTACATGGTAGTGAAACTTGTATCCTTTCAAATTTAAGTAACTTATCGATAAGGTTAAATTACAAATTAAATAATGATATCTGTTACACCCATAAGTGGATAATTAAACGCAAAGGTAACATAACTGTAAGTGCAGAAAAATCCACAATTAAAGTTAAACGGAAACATACATAACAATCAAATGCATTAAGCTTAAATTCAACGAACCATATTATATATCACTGTCATTATTCAAAATCTGAATTGACTTTAACATAAACATTCCATCATAATTAAAATTAATTGCTATAAATCTAGAACATAGTTTCTGAGGTTATATGCATGGTCCCAGAATTATGAGCATATACTGAAACAGTCTACATATATCAGAAAACCTCTCAGGCTAAATATTTAAATAATAACTTATTCTACGATTTGATGCACAAAGTTTTTGAAATCTGTTCCTGTAATAACTATATTAGAGTTCAATGCTTCTCATTTTATCAACAATTTAACAACAGGTTTTAGCATAACAATATGTTAGATCGCTAGAGATTTAAAAATTTGGAGCATAAAATGATTGCAAAATTTAGTTTAAAAGTTGAAAATGTTTATTTCGAAAATTCATATAGATTTCGCTTTTTAATACGTTTCTCTTACTTATTATGTAAAACTGAAACAGAAATTTGCAAAAAAAGAGAATAATTCAGATGAACTTTTTAAAATTATTAAATTATTTCAGATAAGTATTTTATAATAACGAATGAAAAAACTAATACGAGTAAACACAGAATTTAACATATGATTAAAGGGTTTTACATGATTATTATTTTAACACTTTAAATAAAGAATAATAATTACTATTAATGTAAAAAGACACTAGCTAAAGTAAATTAGAATGGTTTATTTTGCATATTTTAGTGAAAGCACTTTTTCGTTTATTTTTTTTTAAATATTTGTTTAGTTATTTGATTTGAAATCAGAGAGACAGAATTTTGATAATCATTTGAATCCGGTATAAGCTTTATATTTTATAATAATTTAAATAATTTTTTATAAATCTTACTTTTTTTCATTCTTGACATACTTATAAATTATTTACAATGACTAACCCAAAATAATAATAGTTCCATTACATATTGTAACAGTGTGTGTGTGTGTGTGTGTGCGTGCGTGCGTGCGTGCGTGCGTGCGTGCGTGCGTGTGTGTGTAAGTTGTTCATTATATCGACCCAAATTAAACATTGAATCAAATATAACAAAGTCTTTGTAATTTTCAAGCTTTACCATCGGTTAAAAACTCTTATGACGAAATAAACACATCTTCCGAATACTGTCTTGTTCGAAACTAATTTGAAGAGCTTTAAGACGTTAAGCAATTTGAATCATAAAGTATCTTTTATTCTTGAAAGTCTAGCGTTATTCTTAAGAAATGACAAACATAAAATAAGGTTGTCAGTTAACATCCGAACGAAATATCAGGTCACCAGATGGATTCCCAGAACGTGATTGCCACATAAAATTCTGTGCACGGTTTAAGAAGTGAACACATAACTTTCGATGAACCGGAAATTTCATCAGCTTGTTTTCGATCGAAATGGGATGGATAAGTTATTGGATACCCTGCGTGACGTAAAAGTTGCTCTTTTTCGCAAATCTTCACAGCTGTAGTTTCGAATTTAATGAAACAAGAATTGACAAAAGTATGAACCTATTTATTCGTTAAATTTCTTATTCTGACATATTCCAACAATAATATTGATAAGTTTACTTAATAATAGTAATTTGAGTAGAATATTCTTATGTTTTGCAGTTGATATTTTGAATCTAAAAGTAAATTATATAAAATAGACATACATTTATTTTCACAAATGACTGCCATTTTCAATATAATTTAATTTTAGAATATTGCAATTGACAATTTTATTTTACTTTATATAAAAATCTTTAATCTTTAAGGCAAAAAAGACCATATGAAAGTTTTCAAATCGACAATTCAAAGAATGCAGTAAAATTGCCCTTTCTTATAAATTCATTTTGTAATGAATTTTGTAAAAAATATTAATCTATTTAGAGACGAAATTAATTAAAATGTTTTTTTTAAAATATGAACTTATTTATTTTTTCTAGATTCCCAGACAAACGTAGGGATTCTTTTTTTTATTACATATAAACCTTTAAAAACTTTTTACATATTTAATAAAGCCAAATCATCCTTTTTAATTTTATAATTTTCTAAACATACACACACACTATATATATATGCATGCATGCATGCATACATACAGAAAGAGAGAGAGGGAGAGAGAGAGAAAGAGAGAGACAATAATAGAAGAGATTAAAAAAAGCTTACTTTTTTTTTCTCTCAAATTAAAATAAAAAAGAATTTTTTTAATTGATTCTCACGTATTTGCTACAGATGGTACTTTGTAGGTATTCATTTAAAACGTGACAACACCCGTGAAAAAGTAGCCGAAAAATAAAAATTAAGCAAAAAAAAAAAAAATGGTGTAATGATTATCTTAAATGAATACACTTACTGAGTGTTCAAAAATAATTTCAGGTACTTATGTAACGATTTAAGAAGTTCTCAATATATGATTTTACAAAAATACTCTTTACTTTGTTTTTTTTTTTTTTTACTTTTACCTCTAGAAACAAATCTGCAACATAATCTGCAAGAGAAAACCTCTCTCCTGTAAGCTATCATAACATGTGATTCAACAGAAAATTGTTTCAATCCCGAGTAGAAATTCCTTTAAATTTTACAGAGCAAAAATGTTATTATAAACAAATACTCGTACGTCTTTTGACAAGCCAGATGGCTCTGCGCCGTTAGACGAAAAACACGCTCACTCAACTTCCTGAAACTGGAAAAGAAACACCCTTGGAAGAATAAATTGGGGCTTTCTCAATTTATCTCAATAATTATTTATTATCTTTTATTACATTTAAAATGTGTCGAGTGCCATATATCATTGAAATTACGTATTTTCTAAACAAAACGCTGTTTAAATACTATTTAATTTTCAAGAAGTAGAACGGGAAAAAATAATGTTAATTATAATATAAAGGAAGAAAAAATTTCCGAATGTGTTAAGATGATTCAGCACTTAAATAGAACAGTAATTTCGATAAGAAATACTAGTTATCGAAAACTGACCTTTAAACAACATTATAATCAAATTATTTCAATAATTAAAAACGTTACTTAATCGTGATTCAAAAAACTTCCATACAATAACTTTCCCCCTTAAATTATTATTAATTCAATACATTCACACAGATAGAGAAAAACACATGAGTCAGAAAAATTTTTAAACTATGAAGAATGGCTTTTTATTATGGAATTTTTTTAGAGCAGATGGTACAATCTCACAATTAACTATCAAAATCATGTACGAAACAAAAGATTTATCTGAATGATACAATATACATTTAAGGAATCTTTTTTTCAGAAGCATTAAGTCCCAGATAAGTATTGCAACTAATAATTTATGCCTTCTCATTTAGCCAGTAAATTTATTTCGCGGACAGTTGATAATTCATTGATATAAACCATTTCTATTTCGAAGTAAAAGAAAATGCAGCTCATTAAATTTGCAGTAAAGGAATTCGACGGATTCGGGAGAAATTCAAAGAATGTTCGTGAAATAAAAGATCTAGAAAATTTCGAGCAGCATCTCTTTATAAATTATTTAAATACATTTTTTATACTAACAAAAAATTTCAACAACAATTACTTTGCGAAAGTTAAACGAATTGCATATAATTCGATTAATCCATTATTTACTTGTGCGTAAAAATCAACGAAAGACGGAGAATTCATTTAAAAAGCAACTGAAATTTCTATAGATCATTTTTCAGCTATCACACAAAACATGTTTTCAAATATACGTTTTTTTTCACTTGTTAAATATTCATACGAAATAAGTACTGTGACTCTCTCTCTCTCTCTCACTAAGAGATAATAAAATAAAAATCTTGTTGAAATTATAAAATTCCACTGATCCCTCAAGCATAAAAATAATTACTTATTTAAAAATATTTCATATTTTTATTTGATGCATTAAAAGTTATTTTTAAAAATAGTAAACAAACTTTTGATAGTATTTCTTTCATACTTAATACATGCTTTAAAACTTATTTAAAAAATTCAACTGAGTAAGTAAATATTAAAAAAAATAAAATATCGATTTCCATAAATTGTTCCTTTCTATGCTAATTCATTAATTTTATTTATATATTGCTAATTACATTGATGTACTTTGATTGTCAAACAACACTGCATTTCGAAAGTTCTTTCGGTATATTTAAATATATATATTAAGATACACATTCCATGACAAGCAACATTTTTTTAACATTATCTCTTTCGTATTTTATAAGCATTCCTTATAAAAATAAGTGATTTTCACTTATTACAGCTAGAGTCAAATATTTCGAAAAAGGCCATTTTTAATCTTCCGAATAGTTCTATAATTTTTTCCCAATTAAGTACATCTTTGTTGATACATAAAGTAACGGAAAATATCTTAAATAATAATAATATATGAATATATCTAAAATATTGAAAATTTATAAAAATAAAATAAAGCTCATATAATAAAAATGAGAGTTGATTTTCTTCTAATATAAATCATAGATCTCCAGATGTATCATAACAATCCCAGATAAGAAACTTTGGGATAAAAATAAACTTCCATAGATACCTTTAAGTCCCCAGGTATTAAAGAAGGGTCCAGGTAATCAAAATTTTAAATAATTAAATAGAGTATAAAATTTTATAACACGAAAAAAAAAAGCATATATCGAACTGTAGTGGTACACATCGCAAAGTTGGTGAAAGATGAATATTCTGGAGTGTCATTTCTTTGTATTTGCCCCTCGCGCGAGTGAGATAATGTTGACTTTTTACCCAATATTTTTCTATCGCAGTATATACCAATAATAGTGTTCGAATGATAAATTTTTTTTGAAATTTTTGCTTATTATTCGAGACAAATTATGTTAATTACAAATGATTTGATATAGCTAAAGACTTTTTTTTTTGTTTAAATCCAATGGACAATTTAAAAACTGCAAAAAGAACCCCTCAATATTATCCCAGTTTATAAAATAAATTCGAAATCGATTGCTGTGTCATAAATCTGATGTTACACGAAAAGTCATTTGCTTTGAGAAAACTCGCAGGAATTCTGTGCGGTACCCGAAGTTGAGAAAACTTTTGAAACTAGCATTTGTAACAAAAAAAAAAAAGATACAGTTCAAAATAGTGTTTTCCTCCATTTCTCAAACGAATGTCTAAGTTATTAAAATAGCAAATGCATTAATCTTGATTTTTCCTCTACATGTGACTTTAAATATTCTGAATATGTGTGATTTTTATATTTTAAAAACTGTCCGGGAATTAAGTTTTGCTTGTATGAATCAGTGCAACTCCCTTATTTTTGTATGTTGACCAATTTGTTTTAATATCTTGGATAATTGCGTTGCAAAGGTCTATTTACAAAGGTTCTGCAAAAGTATTCCCTTTTTTATAAGTTTACGTTAGAAGAATAGTCTAAGTCTTTGACAATTATTGATCACTTCAAAGATAGATAAATGCAGTAAGTACTAATTGTAATACCGGAATAAGATTTTTCAATCTATATTAACTACAATTATTATCTGATATTATATCAACCCATTAAGGGTCATAAAAAATTTTGATACCAACAACAGTTGATGACGTCAGAATAGATAAGTAAACAAGAGATTGCTAGTCTTGGCAAACAGGATCTAGAGTCAGATGTTCTGCCAAAAGTAACTTCCTCGGTAATGGAATGACCTTATAATGTCATTTTAACTAAGATGAATTTCCGCGACCCAAACCGTCTCTTGATAAGAAGTTCCGGAAATACGAACTGAATTATCTGTCACGGAACAAAAATACTTTGCATTATTAGCGTATTTGGTAAAAGTGGAATCGAACTCCTTTCTGCCATACCAAAATTGGGAAATATTTAACACTTATTATATAATACCTAAGATAATGCATTCTTATATAATGCACAAAAACATGGCCGGTCCGAGGGTTTTTACTCGGTGGTACTGCACAAGGCCCAGCGCCGCCGAGTGATTTTTGGAAAATCAAAATGGTTCCATTTTCTTTTTCTTTTAGGTTTTAGTCCGAAACCCGGCAAAACTCTTTTGATTACATTGATTTCTTTGATAAAATCAAAATTTATCGTTGAATAGTAATGAAGGGCAGTCGTTTCAAGTTTATGTATTTCAAGGAAAGAAAAAACCAAACTGCCAGGTATAAAAATATAAAATAATATTTATTTTACTTAAATTCCTTCAAAAATGATGAAAGGATGAATTACTAAAACATTCCAGTTTTACTGTTAATAATCAAAAGACAGGTGCAAAATAAACGATAACGATTTCAAAAAGGTTCGAGACATAAAGTTGAAACGAGAAAAACGGTATCTTTGAAAACGAGAGTTATTGAAAATTCTTTAGAACGATGTTTCCCAATCCTCATTGGCACTGTTGGCCGATTTCGCAGAAAATAATTTTCTACGAATCTGAAGTGAGCTTTTGTGGTGATGAAAAAGTTCCGTACTCAATACAATTATTTTTTTTTATAATCCCATTAAAATATGTATTTAAAATGCTATAAAACTCAATCTTAATGCAGTTCACTCGTGTTGAACAGGCTTCGGATGAGAGACCCCGGCTTTAGAAGATAAAGGAGCAAGTATCTGACTTATATATTTCGTTTTATTTCTTCTGAAATATTATTAGATCTGGAACGTACAACATGACTGCATAGCAAATGAATACTTTTAAGAGGGTTTTATGATATTCAAACATTATGGCGGGCATTATATCTATGAAACATGTAAAAAATAATACAGGGAAAATAAAAGTTTATCAAATATCGCCAATCCATTGCGTTCTATCCTCAAGATTATTATTTTTTGTTTGAGTAAACAAAGTTTTGTAAAATCATGACACATGGAATGTGTTTTTACAACCAGTTAACTCACTGAAACCACTTCAAAATTATTTTTATTTCATCTTTAGTATTGTATTGGTATTGAGATAAATTAACAATGCAAGTGCAGCTCGATTAAGAAAACAACTCTTTCACTAATGAACGATATTGTCAGAAACTAACATTGAGATGAGTAGATTTTCGTGATGATTTCAAAGGATATCTATCCTGAGCACGTATTCCACACTATCCGGAAGACGAAAAGGGAAAAAAAAGTATAAAAAGCTTTTAATAGAATGTATTAAAATAATTATTATTACTAACAAGAAAGAAGGTGAATAAGATAACGTTGATTCAAATTTTAACTATGTTAAAAAACAGCAATGGTCTAATTCGTTACATCTGATGCTACACACATTTCAACTTTTAAAACTGTTGCATAATAAAGCTTATAAAAATGCTAAATTAGAGGATCACACTCACACACAACCAGGTTCATGACATTGATATGCCGAAATAAGTAAATATATGTCAACGCAAAGAATTTATGAGTTCAACCGTGTGTAGCGACCATATTTAAATTCCAACTTAGAATAAAGATGGAGTCTATGCATAATAATACTCCAATCCTTTTGGCACAGAAGGAACAATTCCTTTGCCAAAAACTAATACTGAAATGAAATGAACTAAGGAGAATTTAAAGTCAACGCCTCTCACGAAGAAATAAAAATAAATGAAAAAAAAAGGGAAATGTAGAACATACAGAGGACTAGAGAGCATATAAAAAAAATAATGGAGAAAATTCTTTGGAGTGATGTAAGTTTCAAACTGAAAAACAATTCTCAGGTCATTTGCCAGTCCCAGTTTTCTTTTCAAGAACAAACTCCTTCTATGTCTGTAGACAAAATCAAAAAATAACAATAAGCTGATTGATTTTCAACTAGAAAACTTTGCTTCAATTTAAATTTTATAAGGAAAAAAAACCTGGTAGTTTAACTTCCGTCTTTTCGGATTTAAAAACAGATATCCACGGTACTTCTTTTTCTCAATATAGTTTTGCAAATAATTATATATTAAATCTTTCTTATTTAAAAAAACTGATAGAATAATTTTAGAAAAAGATAAATAAAAAAAAAAAAAAAAAAAGTTAGAAAAACATATGAATTAATAAGGAGAAATTTGATATGTGGTTTACAAGTTTTATTTTAAATACAAATAGTGATAATTGAATAAAAGTTATGACAGAAAATTATTTCTGGTTTCATTCAGAGATTTAAATTTAATTGAAAACTAGCTCTTTTTTTACACAACTGAAAAATGTTCATTTATATTTTAATAATTGCATAAAAAATAACTAATACATAACTTTTGACAGGTAAAAGAAATGAAGCAGTCACGGACAACCTACACAAAAATTATCGCTTGTAATTAAAATATGACTAAATAAATACAATCATATTCCATTAAATAATTTCTCTTTATTTCAGAATTATACTTTTTCACAATTTTTATATACATTAGAGCATTTTACTTCAATTATACAACAATTTTTCAAAATGGTAATAAAAATAATGATTGCTTACAATTCTTAATTTCCATTAATTTTAATCGCGAACTTAATTACCTCACTATGTATGATAACGACAAATTAATGGAATTCTAATTACAATAATTTGCCGACAGGGAAGAAAAAAACTATCGATTTTCCAACACTTCGAATCGCTATTTTCATTCGTGGTTAACTTGTAGATTAAAATACGGATATATTTGGAATATTGAAAATAATTAGTTGAGGCGAATTTCTGTTCGATTACTGAACTCGTGAGATATTTTAAACTCTCTTATTTTTTCTTATCATATACATAAAGCTTAAAAACTTATTTATTGTATTGTTGCTAACAAAAAAGTACATTTTAAATTAAAATTACATAATATAAGCTAACATAATGTTTAAAAACTTAAGTTCAAAAACCACAATTTATTTGAGAATAGATTCAAAAGAATTTGGCTTCCATTGCTATAGTTATAGTTATTGACTCTAAATATAAGACTGATAAATAAATGACTAACAACAAATGGAACGGTATGAAACAAGAAAATAACGACGGATGAAATGTATGTATTTACTCTTTCCTTTTTTTTGTAGCATATGTTAAACTGAAATTAGCAAATAAAATTTCGATTTTCTTTTCCAGTCCAGTTCTCGAAAAAGTATTATTATTTCTCTCCAAAAATATTAATTAGCGTAAAGGAAGTGTACTTCCGAGCTCAAGGATACACAGAAGCAATTACTATCAAGAAAAGAAAATTACAGCTTCTAATTCTAAATGCATTTTTATTTTCACACGTAAAATATACAAAGTACAAAAACGGTGTCAATGTTAATCACAAAAAAGAATAAAAACAGACTGTCCTGCTATAAAAATCAATTATTAAATCAAGTACTACAATAAGAGCAAAAGATAAATTATAAAAGTAGACAATAATATTCTACTCAGGTATTAAATTAAAAGCAGACGATAAGATATTAAAATAAACATATCATAGCAATGAAAATATACCTTAAGCAAACTGAGTGCAATTATTATAATCATAATGTATTATAAAGTCAATCTTTTGACGTAATCCCATGTGACCTTTTTTTTATGCCACACATTTTTTGTTGACGCCATTTTCACAAACCGACATATTAGCATATGTTAAACAAATTAGCATAAGTTAAAATGAAATTATCAAAGTCAATTTCAGTCTTTTCCTCTATGTGTTCTCTCATATTTGATTCCGCCATTCTGAGCATAAGCATTTCGTAGCTGGAGAGAGCTCGTCATCTAATTTACGTTCCACGTAATGAAAGAGTATGATTAAATATCATAATACCAAAAACGTTTATTTGCTCGACGAACTTTTTTCATCTTTAAGTTATGTCTCATTACATATTTTAACCATGAGAAGAGTGAAAGAGTTAGTAATAACTCTAATACAGGGGTCGCCAAAGTGGTCTATATAGACCCCTAGGGGGTCTATTTAACTACAGTAGGGGGTCTATCTGACCCAAGGGGTCGAATGGGGTTCTATTGGGACTCGAAGGAAAAACAGTTCTTAATACGCAAATCACACATATCTAACTGCATACGTAAAAATTTAAAATATTTTTATAATTGACTTAATATTATATTCTTTATAGAAAATAAAATAATAAATCAGAAAACAATCTGCCCCTTTTTTCCTTATGTGTTTTCGTATGTATACCGTGACGTTACAACTTGACCTTGTGACCAGTTTGTGAAACTTTACGAAATGGCTCAGCCATTTATGCTGGCGTTTCCAAGTTCGTATATGGTTGAAGCCGGTTTCAGTCACGTTAATTCAATTTTAACTAAAAACAGAAATAAATTAAATGTGGAGCTTCGAGGGGATTTACGGTTAAAATTGACTAATTTCGAACCCAATATAGCGAACCTTGCCAAGAAACACCAGGCACACTCATCTCATTAAGAAGTAAAAAATCTGTAGCTACTTTACTTACTGTTTCTGATTTATTAAATATTTAGACTAATATATAGTTTTATTTTAATTACCTGAAAATTACCTTTGTGGGGGTCTATGGAGATTTCGAAAAATTATATAGGGGGCGATGATCAAAAAAGTTTGGCAACCCCTGCTCTAATACCACGATGGGGTGCCTTCCTCCTTCCCAAATCGTTATCAAATGAGAATTGGGACGATATCTCCTAATGTACTGCGCATTTTCGCTTGAAAGCATTATATTAACGAGTATAATCTTGACATTTTTGAAAATGTTGATTCCGTCCCCCTTGATATAGTAATGTTTCTAACATGCAACAGAACTTCATTTGCGTTTTAGAAGATGCTTCATATTTGTGGAACTTGCTATTGCGATTCGAACTGTAAATCCTTCCCAATCCAAATCGTGCGGAGTGCCCAACATACAAGTAGAAAGAAAGGATAGAAACTAAAATTAATTTCTAACATCCAGTATTAATTATCAGTTAGTGCGGAACACACATACACAAAAGAAATGATAATTATACAACACATAAAAATTGTAAGGTTTAGTAATTTGATAGCTAGTTTAATTAATGTAATAAAAAAGTGCATAAATAAATTTTTACGAATAAAAATTAATAGTGCTCCTGTCCTCCTGAGTTTTTTTCAACAAAAAACACATCTAAAATTTCTTTCATAACAAATAACTTTCAATTTATTTATTTTTGGTCTTTGAGTCATTTTCTAAGAAGATATGTGTATGTGGGGGGGGGGGGGGCACACACATGCAGTAGTACCTCTTGCAAGGAACACCTCCATTTATGAGACAAAATGTCTTATTTGATTACATAAATAATCGAATGACAAAAAAATTAAGTTTAGCTCTGTGGATAAAACCAGCAAAATTGTTTTCATTAATTCAGTCTCTTTTTTTTTTTTTTTTGTTAAAAAAAATAATAAGGAGAGAAAGTATGCATTATTCTTAAATAATGCTATGTGATGATGGTAAATATTTAATACTTCAAATATTTGAGAAGAAAAATATTGCGAAACATATAAAAGCACGTTATTCTAAGGAGATTAAATACTTCACATAGGGAGCGGGAAGAATGTGCAATGACGTAACTCACCCCCCCACCCCCGACGTTAGGGTGAGGTCACCAAAAATCGATAACGTAGTACTACACAGAATGCTCTTTGATCTGGTCATTCATAATAGAACTGAATCATTCAGAGTTAGAAATTCTTACTCATTATGAATACAATTTATTAACTAATTATTGCTTGAAAACTTGAAATGAATTTATGTACGTTTTGACTATCAATCATACAATTCACTTTTTGTTAATAACTCAGTTTTTTTATATATATTTTTCTCTCACAGAGATATAGGATAAATTACTAAAAAAAATGTTTTAAAAAAAGGAATAACACTATCATACTTTTGCCTTATTTTAATTTCAAAGCAAGAGTTCTGAATAATAATACTCATAGCAATGCGTAAAAGTATACTGTTATTTGTTCATATTTTATTTTTCCAAAAATGAGTAATTCTAAAAATTCCAGATTGATGATACAAAAATTCTTTGAAACTGTCAGAACTTCAAAATATTTCCCAAAATGAATATAAATGTGTCTGTTGATTTAATAACAATATATTATCATCATAATTTATTCTCATATGAGTACGTTTAAAAACATTCACGTTTAAAGTGAATATTATATTCTACTGCCTCCAAATATATAAGCTCTCTGAAAAAATTTTGTTTTTTTTTATTTAAATATTCCTCATGGGAACCGAATGTGATTCCACATTCACAACAAAATGTGTCGTAAATTTTTTTAAAAAAATTTATTGCATCATTTAACAAAAGTAAACAAATAGGTTTTTAAAAAATCTTGAAAAGTTAGAAGTTAATGTTAAAAACATGATATGACGCATGTCATGAGTCACTTTTCACATTTTTAGACTAGGAAGATTACAACAGCAAAACAATAAATGACTTGATGCACAATGCTTCATTTCAAACAGCATATTTGCATTCAGTGCTTTTTTTTTATTAGCATGTTATGACTGAATTTTACTGAAGTAAATCAACAACTTCGGATTTAAAAGAAGAAATAATGAAAGAAGAAATGTATTTTTACTCTACAGTTTTAATTAAATCTGTCGTTCTCAAAGAAAAAAAAATATTGTTAGTCTACATCGTTAACTCATTTACACATTTTATAATTTGTCAGAAAATATTTTAAATGGTGTGTATACATAAACGAAAGAATAAAATTTAAAATATTATAAATGTGTGTGCATGTGTTTGTATGCAACACATATCATGCACACAATTACTTGATTTTAATAAAAGACTAAGTTTTCAATAATTTGCTAGGTTTTCAATAGTAGCATTTGTTTTATCTGACACACAGAATAATAAGAACAACTATGCGTTCAATTAGAATGTTTCTACAAGCTTTCAATGGAGAAGTGCGAAAATAAAGAAAATGAGGCTCTAGTATAAATGGCGCCATTCGTCTATACGTTAGATACGCATTTTACATATATATTCCTTTTTCATTCATTACATTTAATCGCATACAACGATTCAATATGGATTTCAGAATTTATTGTCGTTTATATCAAAATTTATTATAGTTTATATCAGTGGTTGGAACTAATATGTGTTTGCATGCCACATAATGCATACCATTTAATAATAACCCAAGAGCATTAAATACGCAATGCCACAATTTTGGCCTTTCCTCTTTAAATGTATTTGTATATAATTCCATGAATATGAAAATGTAACATTACACTAAAAACAATCAATGCAGAACCAAACGTCAGAAAAATAATGTTTATCTTTTAATTTCCTATTTAAACAATGTTTTGCGAATCCGTATCTCTCATCAGAACCATTAACAGGTGCATATTCTTCAGAGGAGTAAAATAAAGTTTAAAATTTTGTTTTTTTGAATTAATGAAAATAATACATTATATTGGTTTAAGAATAGAAGCTTATATTTTTAACTATAAATTGCCCAAAAACGATTAGCGAGAAAATAAAGAATCAAATCAATTATTTTTAATTATTGAACATAAATCATTCAGATAACAAGATGCACCACACATATCAAGAAGAACGGGAAAATGTGCTGGGAAATAAGAGGGAAAAAACTGACCATTTTTGAATTATTAACATTCTACAAAAAAGAGGTGGTAATCCAAATAATAATAATAAACCCAATATTCTAGATTATACAAGTATTACGAGGAAAAATTATATTTATCATTTTTGAATATCATTTTCGAACAGAAAGAACAGAAAAGGATTAGCAGTAAGAAGCTATAACGTTTCAATTAGTTTTAGAAAAAACAATAAGCAGAGAGGGAAAAATACACAAATAAATCGGACTGCATATAAAAATAAAGAGGGTGAAATACCCCCTTTATAGATAGTTTAATTTAATCAAGCTAACTTTGCACGGCAGGAGTAACAAGCTTGCCGAAAAGATTTCAGAATACCGTGAACATTTTTCTCGAGGAAAAAAAAGGATTTATTTCAGACAAACATGTATCTCACAACTTCCACGTGATTCTGTGAATGTATTTTTACAATTGTAACAATCTTATGACACCTCCTTTTTAGTTTTTTTCTTTGAGAAAACTACCTCACATTGAGATGCTGTCAACATAGATTTAAACAAATCAAGACCTGGCATTTTGAAAATCAAACTTCAAACCATGAGTGACATCTGTCTCTGCTCGATTTCATGACTTGTGATTTGAAACTTATTTTCAAAAAATTATGTTTTCATTTCAATACACAATTCAAACTTCTTACTGGTTTGACATATGCCTGATACATAATACCGAATTCATGTTGCTATTTAAAATGTTATACTGTGAATTACTGAATGTATTACTTTTTTTTATTTTATGTTATTACTCGTAATAAACTTACTTTTTTATTATACTTATTTTTACCCAAACCTTGAATTTTTTTAATCACAGTATAAAGCAAACCGAAAAGAAGCATTCTTTCAAAAATTGCTATTTATGCCAGTAACTACAAATATTTATTTGTTTAATCAATATTGTCTACAAAAATAAAACGGTTAACATATAGATGATCCGAAAAAAGTAATAAAACACTAGATTAGTATATTTATTACATCACGACTCAGAGCAAAATGTTAATGGCGAATAGCGTAAAACGATAGCGAAGAAACTAAAAATACTTTTCATTCAGTGAACAAAAATGAATACGAGATTCCAATACTGCTACTAATGCTGACAAAGCATATGTTTCTCTTTTCATATATATTTCAAACAATAGTTAGACTCCTTGTAGCGTTTACATAAATATATTATGTATTTAAATACAGAATATATATTATATGAGGATTAACTGGTCGAAAATAGCAATCGAATTTTGAACACTTCGTCACGTGACAAATCAATAACGCTATTCCGGCTGTATTGCTATAGTAACTTTGCAGCAATGATAATGACTATTTCGATTTGATAAATCAACTTCATTTTCTGACTTGGATGCTTATTTAGTGGTTTAAATTTTTAATGAAATTTAAAACTGGTTTTCAATTTTTTTTTTTTTTTTAAATACTACAATCTTAAATTTGAGTATAAAAAGTAAAAAAAAAAAAAAAAATGGTATATTTTCATTTCAAAATTAAATTCTCCAAGCAGCAATTTAACAAAAAAATTCTGCGTTTTTCAATGCGTTTGTTGTGTTTAAAAATATTTAAAATCAGATAAGTTATCCTATACTATTTTTTTTCCTTTTCATCGCAAGTTATTTCAGGTTACTGAGCAACATTTCTTACGTCATTTCGTCATATGTATCTTTAACGATGTAAAGATTCCATAAAAAAATAAAGTAAATAGCAAGTAATATACTTTAATGACGTTCGGCAGAAAGACGCCAAGTTATTTCCTTAATTATTAATGGGGAATGCGTAACTACATTACACATGTTTCGTCCAATTCTTATGTAATTGAATGCTATAAAACTGATATAAACCAAATTCCAAACTGATCAAAAGAAATTTGAATATGTTTGAAGCAATGCAGGTTATTTATTTTTCTTGAAATATTATTATTATTTTTTTTTTTTTTTCTTTTCATCGCAATTTATTGAACAAAAAATATTCAACAAAATGTAGTTTTAAGCAGATATAAATATTACATTTTAATCATTATCAGAAAATTATTTTAATTTTGCTTCTAAACATTGGAGTTTAAAAAGTCCACATTAATGAATTAATAAAACTTAACGTAATTTATCACTGTCATTTAACTCCTTTGCAGAATTTTTATTATTTTTTAATATAAAAATATGATAACAATCAATTTTATTACACAGAGTTATAATCAAAAAAGTACAGTGAAGATTTCAATACTAGTTTAAAAAAGAAGTTGATGCAATATCTATGTAATTTTGTACAATTAAATATTTCATCAATAATTAATTTGATTCATTAGTGCAATTTAACTATACATGTTCAATAAGCATAATTTATTATAATAACAATTTGTAATGCTCTGCAGTGTGTGGCATGTTAACATATATTAACAATAATTGTAATGGACAATTAAAATTGTTTAAAATTAATAAAGAGTCTCTAGGATCATTATAAAGAATTTGAGTATACTTGAAGTGTGTAATTATATCAATAAATTGATTAAAGTATACAAAGGATAACCTATTTTTAAAATTATAAAATGAACTTTCATAAAGTTAACATTTTCGCCTTGCCTCCTAGATCTGCTTCCGATCTTGTGAAAGTACTATTTTGTTTAAATAACTATTTTCAGAAGCAAGTCCAATGACAAAAAAAAAAGGGGGGGGGGTCTACCGGCCAAAATGTAAATCCATTTTTTTATTTGGAGGATCATCCAGGCGTTGATCCGCAAGGTTTTGCATAAGATTTAGAATGCTTTTATTCATTTCCTCCACGAATGCATTACATTGTAAATCATACCGAACATTTCCTCAAGGCATAAAACTCTAACAAAAATTACAATAAATTCGAAATGCGACTGAAAAACGTTCTGAAGAGCGTCGTGCATTTTAAATAATTTTCCTCTTTCGTAGTTACCCATTTTGAGAGCTTACTCGAGTAAAATGACAAATATATATTGCTTTGGTAATATTTACAGATACAAGAAAATGCAACAGGCTTCAGGAGAATACAGACATGCTCAGAAATTAGTAAATGCTGAGAGAAATGAAAAAAGAAATTTGATATTGTCTTTGCTAATTTCATTTTAACATGTGCTACGTTTCCCCCCCTATTTAAGTTATCGAAAAAGTAGAATTATTCAAAATGAATATTAATTAATGTAAAGTAGGCGTACTTGCGAGCCCCAGGCTCCACAAAAGCAATAACTATTAAGAAAAGAAAATACCTACTTCAAATTCCTAATGCATTTTTATTTTTTCACAAGCAAAACATTCTAAAGTTCAAAAACATTGCCAACATTAAAAACAGACGATTCTGCCATTAAAATAAATTATTAAATTAAATATTACAATAAGAGCAAACGTTAAATTGTTGAAGTGGCCAATAATATTCTGTTCGGATATTAAAATAAAAGCAGACAATTAAATATATCTTAGCAATGTAAATGTACCTTCAGCAAACTAAAAGTAATTATTATTATCATAATGAATTATAATGTCAATCTTTTGAACCTAACATCATGTATCCTTTATTCTACGCACACGTATTTTTACTGACGCCTTTTTTTCTAAAACAGCAGCATGTTAGCACGTATTTTTTTTTAAAAAAAAATCTTGAGCGGAAATAATTATCCGAATCATGGTGCATATAATATATGAGTATGAGTAAAAGTGAAAAAGAGAAAGAGAATTCAACGCATACTTATGTACGAACTGTAAAAGCAATGTTTATTTCGCTTATCAAGATTTAAATATTCTGTCTTGTTCCCAGTCGTTAGTGGCCGCGGTAGCCTAATGGTCATAGGCTCATACTCATGGCTGACGTTGTTCCCGTCAAGAAGTGATGCCACTTAAGACCTGCCGTGTATCAATACTGATGCACATTAAACATATCGAGACTCCAAGTTATTATCATTGCCGTAGTATGGAAGTTTGAAGAGGAGATATCACCACAATGTTGTCCTCGTCACTTAACAGATTCAAAATTATGAGATCCGTAGCCAAAGCCATCGTAGTTTCTAAGTGCGACGTTCACACAAAAAAAATTAAAACAATGAATCCCCGATAGTTATTTTTTTACCTCGACTTCAGATTTCATATATTTTCATTTTAAATTTTATTTTATACTGTGCACGTTACACAATTTTATAAATTTAGATATTTATACAATATTTGTCGCACTAGTTATAGCATTTACGAGAAAATATTTTAATACTTAGCAGGAATCATTAGCTTCAATAAAGCTATTATCAAAAATCTTCTTGAAATGCATTAGAAATGAAAAGTATCGGCTGTCAGATTATTTTAAAAAGCACCTGACTTCTTGAGGATACCCCCCTCCTTCCCATCCTGTTGGTTACAAGTATTTCAATATTACCCTAAACAATTTTTCATCATTTAGTTATTTTTTACCATTTTATTGATATAATTGTTTCATTCTGTTTTGAACAGTTCTTATCATTTTGCTTTTGCCTTTATTCCACACACACACAAACTAGAATTCTTTTAATTCCATTAACATGCTAAATATGAAAATACACAAAATGAAGATGTGAAATGTTTTCAAATATATGAAAAGAGAAAAATTTTAAACCAAACGAATTTACTAACAGTCCTTCAGTTCAAAAAGGTTTTTTACGTGAAAGACGATGTGATATGAATGGAAAATCAATATCCTCACTTCGCAGTTGCGAATTTCTCAATTTTTTTTACAGAAATAAGCACACAGGCATTTCAATCCATAAAACTAACTAACCTTAGTACCTTTACAAATAAAGTCTCATCAGTTATTCTTGTCTTGTCTTCATTTCCAGCATTATAAATCATTCAAATTTATTTATATTCATACTAATCGCTAAATAATTTCAAGAGAAAGAGGCATTTTTTTTTTTTAAATTCCAGCAATATAGAGCATACATATTCATCTTAATACTAATTCCTTTCTAAAACAGGGAACTATTAATGTTAATATTGAAATTAATGATATATTTGATAAAGAATAGCATATATCATTACAAAAATGTATGTTTATTTTTTACTTGAAATATAGAAAAGTCTTTGTGTATCCTTTTAACAATGCAAAAAAAATATTCTTCTTAAAAAATTAACTTTTTGTTATATTAAATTAGATTTCTGCCACGATTAAAGAATTGCATAGATGGAAACTTCTTATCCTGAAATAGCGGGGGGAGAGGGGAATGCATATATTTCAAGCTTAACATACGAACAATTATTATACTATTATATTCATCACTTCCGTAATAAAACGGATCCGTCTATATTTGCGGTTGATCCAAGCCCAATCAATACAACTTCTTCACAAATGTTTTCCAAAATATGGCCTAACTACTGTATAACTTTGAACATACAAACAAAAAATTTAAATATGGTTACTTACTTTCTAAACAGAACCGAGCGTCTCCTTTTCAGAATGTATCACCCTTAAACCAAATACTCCTATAGCACAATTCGTAACTTCTTGTTCAATTCTTTTTGCGGCAATCCACAGCACAAAGTATAGAAACGGTTAGTTCTATGACAAGGATTTTCAAAAAGCGCTCGCAAAATCTTTCCACACGTGTGTCATCCGTAAATCAACAAACGCGGTTTTACACGCATACGCGGACACTGAGCATAACAAACATTCGCTTGGCACCAATTCTGCGTTGCCAGTCAGCGTGCTCACTATCGTAAGGGTCAAAAAAAATAATAATATCAAACCGGGTTGCTAGAATCAATAGCTTTCTCGCCCAGACTAGAAGATATTGTCGCCAAGTTAGTGACTGGCTTACAAAGAACCCCACCTATGAATGTTATGCAATGTTTGTTATGTGTGTGTGTGTGCAGTGCTTCGTCCCTTTTTCTGAGGCCCCGAAAGGTCCGTGCGGGAAAGGAAGAAAGGGAAGTAGACGCGCGAAAAACATTTGGGGGAAGGTCAAATGAGATAAATTGTTCAGAAATAGCGTTCTTTCCTTTGTGGCGGGAAGTTCATTGGCACGAACTGGGGGGAAAGGGGCGCCTTTTGAAAAATAGTTACTGAAGAATAATTATGTAATTTTTTGAGTAAGAAGTTTATCAGTTGTCTGCAATACGTTCTTTTTAACTAAGAAGATTCTAGCTTATTTTTAATTTTTTTTGGCAGGAAATGAGATGGAGAATATAATGAACCTATTAAATTCACTCACATTTTTTTGTTTTCATTTATGCAAGTCCCAATAAAGAATCGCATATAACACGTTGATGAAATAAAAATTATTTACAGGGAATTAAACAATGTGTTATGTACAAATTTACGTTTTACCATAGCAACAATATACCTTGTCATTCGCGATTTAATGTATTAATATTTTTAAATGTTTTATCATCTTGTGATATAATATTGCATTAAATCAATTATCAAGAATATCTATTAGGATTAACAGATATTACAATAATCTTAATCTAATCTTAAATTATCATTTTATCTATATTCTTTATACACTACAAGAACAGGATTTTTGAAAATTTCGTCTTTTTATGGTTAAAAACTGTTTAGTTTTTTATAATTTTATATCATTAATATAGATTCAGAAATATATCATGGAAACAATGTTTTAACGCAAAATCAAAAGCAAAACTACAAGTAATAATAAAAAAACCCGAAATAATTTGGAAAAGGTATTTAATTAATCATGTATATCAATAGTCCAGGGTTGTATTTCCTATAAGATTAACTACATTGGAGCCTAAGGTTTCAGGAAAATTCGGAATTCATTTTACATAATTTGATTAAATGTTTGAACCCCCAGAGACTAGCAAAGGATTCATATGATCTTGCAACAAATTGTACATGAATGTTTTATAAAAGTATTCCTTGCTTATGACTTTACATTTATTATAGAATTACACTTTTTGTATAACTCTATTTCCATTAAAATATTGATATCTGTATTAATATTTTAAGATTAATTTTTATCGGCTAATTCTTATGGCTGACATCTTTAGCAGACTGTTAAAGATGAAATAAGAGAAATATCAGTTCAAAATTTCGTTGCGTATATTTCAGCATAAATAAAACTAGGTTTTAATTTCCCCCACCCCACCTTATTAAAAACTGCTTACTAGGAAATAAACAACCAAAACATTTGAGAACATTAAAAGATAAGAAGCAAAATATTTGAAATCACATAAAAGCATTTTTAGATAAGTAGTAGATATTTGGCATTTTGTTTCGAGTCATTGTGTCGTAATCAGTACCTTGTTATTTCTTCGAGAACTTTCGTTTCATTTTGTCAGTATCACAAACAGAAAAAAGAAATTTAGAGCAAAGTAAATTTTAAGTGTTTTTAAGAAATATATCATCATTAATTGGATTTAGCTTATTACTTCGAGGGGAAAGTGCCAATTTATAATATATCCAAAATCCATCTCGGATAATCCATAACTTCCTAAATTTGAACAGTTTATCCATTTGGATGTTCTTAATATATTCATGTTTAAAAAAAAAACCAGTGCGTGTGTTTGAAAGTTAAACATAAAAGATCCTTTCCGTTCACAGAATTACATATACATTTCCTTATTAAATTTCTTTAACAAATTTTATTGTTGAAACATTTTTAATAATATAGCGTACAATAGCTTCATTGAAATAATTGAGAGAGTAAAGCTTATTGGCGCAAGAGCCAGATATGGCTATGTTGCGTCAAACAAGATTTAACTGAGGTCTAAACGGGAAGAAATTGAAGAAAAGAAAAAAATTGGTTGACAAGATAAAAATAATTGAAGTTGAATCTGAAATTGACACGATGAATAATGAAAACTGTGATCTATCCTCTTCCAAATGAAAATAATAATATAAAAATATGAAGAACGTATAATTAATACAATGAACAATATCAACACAGTCTCGTTCTTCAACGCTGTTTGTTAGTAAATTATCAAGAAAGTAAATATTATACAAGCGCCAACCATCTCCATTTTTGTAGTCTTCGGGCTTGGGGCGTTTCTATGTAAACAAACACCATTCTAAATGACAGGCTATTGTAATACAATTCAAAAAATATTTGTTTTTGATACACACAAAAATAAATAGGGGTGCTAAGGCAAATTATTGTAGCCATTATTTGTAAAAATCTATTAAACGGCATAAAAACAAATTTGACGCATATTTATAAAATAGCTTTGATTGAATGCCGCATCAAATTGTCGTCGTCATACTGGATGAGACTTGGATTCATCAATATACATAAGAAACCAAGCAAGAATCAAAACAATGGGTTTCTTCCAGTGAATCTGCTCGAAAGAATGGGAAGACACTCTCATCAGCCGAAAAAGTTATGCCAATGATTTTTTTAGAATGTGAAAAGTATTATACTTGAGAACTTTTTAGAAAGACACTACAGTTAGTGTTATCCTACTCCTATTTCTCATTCCTAACTTGGGTATCTTTTTAATCCTTGTAAATGAAGGAGAGAGGAATACGCCCAACGATATAGTAGATCTATCAATTTTAGCAGTAATTAGGTATGATTTATTTTAAAATTTATATTTTTAAAAATGACAAAGCAGTATAACAAAACAATATGCAGAAAATTATTCAGGAATTTCAAATCAAGAATAATAACTTTTTTTTAGACATTTCACTTCTATCAAAACATTTTTAATTTCAAGCTATAATTTTTGGTGTTTTGTATTCAATTTTTTTATTTTTTTAAATAGTGTTTTTATTGTTCACTACTAATTTATCATTATTTAACTATAAAGCGTCATGTGTTTTGAACAATATTTATTTAGGTTTCGAACCATTTTTTAACATTTGTTTCCCTCAAATATCTCTGAATTAATTAAACTGAAAACCAAAGCATATATTTACTTGGCTATTTTATTTCAATTCGATCCAATTCAAATAATTTTTAGTCAGTATTTTGGTCAAATAATTTTTTTCCCATTCAAATTGTAATATTAAAGTTATTTTAGTATTCATAAGTAAATTTCAAAGCTAACTTGTGCATTTTACTTTTTACAATAAATAAAAATAATTGGAAAAATTTCGTAACATATATTTTTATTCGTAATCATCGCTGACTGAATTAATTTTCGATTATTTTCAAACGAAGGCATAAAGTTTTGAAATTTTCTCGAACCCTTTTTCACAACTACCAAAGAAAAACAATTGCGATAAAATTTAATTTATTAACATTATTTTTTAAAAAAAATAATCACACACACAGAGGATTCATCAATAGAAAATAAATTATTTTTCTAGGGACATTTTTTTTTAAATTCAAATACACTAACATTCAGAGAATTAAGAAAATTGTATGAAAAATGTTCCATGAAAAGATCATAGTCAGATATGCAATCCATTTCGTAACCAAATAACTATTGTCTTTTCAATAAACAGAAGATATTCATCTGTAATTAAGAGGGGGGGGGAGAATTTAATTATACCCACAAAAACATTTTTGTATTTTTATTATGCACTTTTTTAAAAAAAAAATGACGCAGAATTATTATATGGTCTCATCATATGAGAATGGTTCAAAAAATAGCTGAGTAAGAAGAGAACATGACCCATTGGGCATCCGAAATGCAAGAAGGATTGTGCTGAATATTCACAGTGGGGTGATGTTTGCGATTGTCACACATTCGTTTTATAAATCAGGCACAATGCGAAACAGTAAAGCGTTTGTTAAGAAACATGCCACACTCTAGTTACAAACCGCTATAGCTGTTTGTCAACACCTATTGACACACCCACTACAGCGCCCTCTACTGTCAATATTTCGGCACAAGGATAATTTCAGTGTCCATTGGTAGTTTTTCTGTTTTCCAAGAAGTTCATGAATATGAACCTTATGCATCCCAGAAAATCATTATTAAAACTTTTCTGGTCGAAGAGACCGTCTTCGCTTATTTTGAGTTGCCACGGTACCGAGTAGTCATGTTATGAGCTTACGGCTGGCGTTGCTTTTATCGAGACGTGGGTTCAAGTCTTGATATCATTAAGAACTCGCCATGTAGTGGGGGCAATGTGCGTTAAATCTATCTAGGAAACAAGTCTCCTCGTTGGCGTAATGTCGAAGTTTAGAGAAAGCAGGCCAGATTAGATGTCGTTCTCGTCACTGGACCAGAATTTAAAATTACGAGGACCTTCGACAATAGCCTTCGTGTTCCTTCTTTGTGCGACGTTAATTAGCAATCAATCGCCTTCTTTGAAGCAAATTCATCAGAAGCCATTCGCTGTTTAGTCAGAGCTAACCTATTAATAAATGTCGAATTTATTTTGTAAAGTTTCACATATAGCAGCATATTTCGGCCATACCAACTTGTAATGTTGGGTTATTCGCGATTTTCTCTTCACTAACATCGGGGACTTTATAGTAAATTGAATTGCATGAAAATTACAATTTATTCCCAACAAAAATGAAACATGATAAAGTAAATTGGATGAAGTTCGAAGTTAAGTAAATTGAATTATTAGAGATAATGATTTTTCAATGAAATAGAATTGAAAGAAATGAAGAGAGACAGAGGATAACGCTTGTTGAGAGATGTTTATACTTTGGATTGAAGCATTTTAATTATTGAAGGGAATCCTAATTATAACATAAAGATGAATCGGCTGTTTGTGTGAGGTGATTGAGACCAGAAGAGTGAATTAGAAAGCTTAGAATTAATTAGTTGATCCTAATTTAGAATTGACGCATTCGGTGGGATTCGAGAGAGAGCGGCCTTATCTATCCTTCACTGAAAAATAAAGTATTTTATCTGGCTCTTCCGTATCTTCAATTTCAGTCTCGCATTTAATAACTGTTTGTTAAAAGAAACAATATCCGTTGAATTAAATAATGAAGAACGGCATCATAAACTTGCTAACACCACCATATGTCGTAAGAAACAAGCCTTTTTTTTGCCGCCCTCGCATTATTCATTCTAAGAAATTCCTTTCCTCATGTCATAGATTTTCCTTCACGTATTATTTATTAATGTTGTTAGAATGACATGATAACATAAATGAAGAATTATTTATCATGACGGTACAGAAAACATTTGAAAACTCAAAAAAACGATAATAATTAATAATTATTTTACAGTCCAATCAATCAACAACTTCCATTTTTCTTTTGTTCATATTTTAGATGAAACAAAAATGCATTCAATGAGTTTATCAACAGATCTAGAATATTTCCCTTTCCCCAAAAGGCAAAATTTAAAATAATTTTTTTCGTTTCCAGATGTCTAATGATTTTTTTCCTCTACATTTCCCCTACTGCCTGCTTAAGACTCCCTAATAAAAAAGCCTACATTTTATTTTTGTGTGGACTTTTTATTATAATATTAAAACTATCTATGTTTCATTTTGACTAACATTTTAGGAATTAAGTGATTATTATGGAATATTCCATAGCAGTTAGATCTGAAATTTAATCCGCGACCACTTAAATCGGATAACGATGGTTTTTAAACACCGTCTATCACAATATACTTAAAGTATTCATTCTCAATCCACCGCCCCTCCAAAAAAAATTTTTTTAATTATAACCAGAAGAACATTTTTATATTTTAATCATACACTTTTTTTAAAAAAAAAAATTAGAGTTTTGTACTGTAACACTATAATACTAATTTTTTTTTTTTAATAAAAAATACATTTCTCATATCACTGGTTTTACACCACGTAATATTTATTGATGCAAAAATGATGATAATAAAAAAATATATTTATCAGGACGACACAGATATTATTTCAAAATTTAAAAAAAAATTATAAAGGATTAGTTTTCACTCCAGTCAGTGAAGTTTGTCCTTGTCAATTTTTCATTCATATTTTAGCTGAGATAGAAATATTCTCTTTGAGTACATCAATATTTTCTGAATTTTTCCCCCTTCTCGAAAGAAAAATTAAGAATATTTTTCATGTTTCATGTGGACTTACAATATTCTGTTACAAAAATTCTTCGTTCCCTGCCCTCTCTTCAAATGATTATATTTGAAAAGAACAAATTAGTGAAAGCTATGTGAGTGTTACAAGTAAAACTTATTATCTGCTGGAGTACGAATGTTATATATATATATATATATATATATATATATATATATATATATATATATATATATATATATATATATATATATATATATATATATATATATATATATATATATAACACACACACACATATATATATATAAAAGAACAAAACACAAATTGTACATACCACAACAAATAACAATTCTAAGCATCCAACACAAAATCAATACAATTAATAGATTTAAAAAAACTCACATATTTAAAGAAATCACTAAATCTAAAATTTAAAACTTAAAAAACAGAATAAAATAAAGAAATTATTATAGAACTCGAAAATTTGTATGAAAATGCCAAGATGAAGAAAAACAAAATATTTAAAATAATAAAAATAATGTAATTATTAATACTGTTCCATACTTTGGAAGAATGGAATAATGTGTGTTCATACCAATAACTACTGATCAAATCATAACACTTCAGTGAATTACATTATAAAAATGAAGGTAAAAACTAAATACCAGCAAATTCAGAAAATCAACCATAGAAAAAAAGAAGGTAAGCATAGTAATCACCTTCAAATTAATTGCAAACAGCCAAATTATGCATAACTAAACATCCAAAATATTATAAAACCAATAAAACTGTGTGTGTGTGTGTGTGTGTGTGTGCGTGCGCGCGCGCGCGCGCATTTTATATATACACACATACAGGGAATAATAAAACTCGGCCGCACAAATTAAACTGCGTGACACATTTCAAGTATAGTCATTATCAAAAGATTGAAAACCCTTGCATATATGAAATAAAACAAAATATGAGGTCAAATTTACAAACGGAATTCTGGATTTGTCAACGACGCACATGTTGATGACAAAAGTATCATGATGAAATCGCACTCAACTTTCTAAAATGTTGATTACATAGCATGATGTTTCCAGGATCACCAAATCAGTAGCCATAAATGGATAGTATAATCGAGAATAACATATATTTTCTTATTTCACGATCTGTGAAACAATTTATTCCAGCGCGTCAGCAAAATATTTCATTGTGCTATTTTCTAATTACGATTTACCATTTATAACCGTAAGAGATAAAGAGAGCATATTTTTCTTCATCATTATCAATATATTTTTTTATGTATGGAATGTTTTCTCTTCTAAAACGACAGCAGAGAAATGTCGACAGAAAATTATTTTAAAGAATATTCACTGTTAATTTATAAAAAAAAAAAAAAAAAAAAAAAAAAAAATGACGACAAATCACATTAATTCATTGGATGTCGGTGATAAAACAAATTAATCGTATTTTTAATTTATATACTCTTAGCTCAAATCGATTGCATTAAAATGCTAATAAAAGTTTCTTACGTTGTAAAATTGTTGGGAAAAGTTTGTCCACTGTCGGAAAAAAATTGACATATTCTTAAAAACCTCATAGTGGACGGTCGAACAGCTCAAACAGTGATGGAGGGGAGTGAAGTTAAATCCAAGATTATTCACTCCTCAAATAACGGAATATGTTGCTGCGACAAGTATTTAAGAGTAATAATGTGAAAAAAAAAGAATCCTCCGAAGAATTGAAGCTTGGTAGAATTCTGTAAGGAAAACCATTCACACGCAGAGGAAATCTGAAAATAAGCCCGCATTTTGCTACTGAATATATTCATTAAGATTTTGATCTATGAGAAACTGCCCTTTTCACCGATGATTGTAAATATAATACTCATATTTTTTTTCGGAAGCGATATAATTGGTGAAATTTGGCGGTGCAGAAACGAAGAATTAAAAATCAATAATGTTGTTCATACAATGAAGCATGTAGGTGGAAGAATTAGGATTTGGAGCTCAATATCAGCTGCTAATGTTGGGAAACTAACTTTCATTGAAGGTACGATCAGACGTTTCAAATACATCAAGATATTGTAAAATAACATGCACGCATCTGTAGACAGTTAACAGCTTGAAGGCAGTGGATCTGCATAACGATCCAAAATACACAGCAAAGACTATAATCAAATGGCTCCTTTACTAAGTACCTGCACAACTCCATACCGCTCTTTAATGGCCAGATTACAGTTCCATTGAACACGCATGGGATGAACTTGATAAAAATGCAGTATCCGAGATAAAGATTCCTAAAAAAATACATTTTTACAAGCATGGTCTGATTTTACGCTAGATACCACAAAGAATCGTAATGCCTCAGTGCCTAAGAGATCGCAAGCAGGTACCTCAGTGCCTAGGAGATATTAAATTATTTTCAATTGCAAAAATTACGCTTTTTTTTTTTCATGTTTTCCTCGATGTAAATGCACATTTTTGTATCATATAATTTTCATTAAATCAATTGTTTTTCATTTACCTGTTTGAAGTGCTGTTTTTTTACATTAATATGTGTGAACGCAATTTGTATTTCAGTATAAAAATATTACTCATATTTTTTTGAGGATGTATATTGACTTTTGCGACTGACTTTACACTGGTGTTCAAAATTAAGAGAATTTGCATATTTTGTAGAATTCCATGAAAAGAATTGAACGAAATATAAAAATACTGCTTCGAAACAAAGATGCAAATCTTGTACGTCGAATACATAAGCGTATACGTGTATGGAATCGGAACTAATCGAAAAACAGGATTTATAAGAGTGCGTGCCAAAATCCGTCTTTCGTTCGCTAGCGCATTTCGCCGAATTCCATGGTGTTTTTTTTGCAGCAATTGCTTAGTTTAAAATTCAAACAGTAAAACTGAGTAACGACCAACGTTTAGATGATGGAATGAGGTGGCGAATTGTGGGTAGGCTAAAAGTAGGCCAGTCTTAAATCCAGGTTTGAAGAGAATTCGATTTAACGTCCAGGTCGTGTCCAACTAATGGAAATAGCTTAAAGATACGGATCCGTCGAGAGAAAGCCTGGGCAAGGTCGTCAAAGAGCCTTGACGGCCAGAGAAGATCATCATTTGTCCATTATATCAAGGCGTAACAGGCATGCTTCTCCTTCTCAGGTCTCTCATGAGTTGTATGCGACCACAGGAACCCGAGTTTCAGGGTGACTGTTTCCAGAAGATTTCATGAAAGAGGACTGTTTGAAAGAAGACCTACTGTTTGCGTTCGCTCAGTTCTGAGAACAGGAGAGTTCACTTAAAATGGTACAGAGATAACAGAAATTGGAGCAGGGATCAATACGTGACCGTTCTCTTCACTGATGAGTCCTAGTTTAGCCTAACCAGTGAGTTTCGCCGTACTTTCATATAGAGAGAACCAGGAACCCTCTACCTGCACTCAAATGTCCAAGAAATCCATCATTACGGCAGCGGAGGCTTGATGGTCTGGGCAGGCATCATGTTGGATGGCTGAACATACCTCTATATCTTTGAAAGAGGCACTGCAATTCTTGAGAGGTACAGGGAAGAGGTATTGGAGCCCTATATCCGCCTTTTCAAGGGTCCAATTGGTTTTAATTTCCTTTTAATGGATGACAACATGAAGTCTCATAGAGTTCAGATGGTCGACGAATTTCTGGAAAGAGAGGATATTCGCCAGATGTATTGGCCAGCCAGATCTCCAGACTCTAATCCTATAGAGCATGCCTGGGACGCTCTGGGGGGGGGCAATTGCAATTGCCACAGGAACTCAAAAGACCCTTATTTCCAGCTTAAAATCCTGTTGTGAGACCTATATATTTGTAAGAGGGGACCATACTCCCTATTAATCCACTTTTTTAGTTCTATTCTGCAACTGCTGTTTCATACCTTACTACTCCGATGAGTGTTACGCACGATAATGCGTGTGTATTATAACTGTTGAATGACTATTTTTTTGTATTATATCAACCCTATGTACACACCAAATTTCAATACAATCTGTTCAATAGTTCTAGAGATAATCGATCAAATCGGAAAATTCTCTTAATTTTGAGAACTAGTGTACATGCATGCATACACACACACACACACATATATATATATATGTGTGTGCGTATCTGTGTGTGTAATGATTTATCTTTCATATGTAATAGTTTCCCTGAATAATAATTCAATTCTCAAACTTTTCTCATTCTCTCACATAAAAGTAAAGTATTCATTCATATTTCTTGATACCATTCCTTTTTAACTTTAATTTGTGCAATCACGCACACGAGAAACCTGCAATGTCAGCAGTTCCCACGAATGCAGAATTGTAGGGATGATTCCAACAAGACTAACTAGACTAGAGATATTTTTAAATTTCTTGATATTTTGTTTATTTTTATCTACTTTACCAGTGTGATTTATAATTTAACATTACACGCACACACATACACATATATAGTGACCGATCCAGAAAAAATTGATAGGGGGAAAGGGCGCAAAAGCTTTTTTTCCTTTAAAAAGTTCATAAAACTTAATTTTATTTATTTATTTCGCTTAATATCCATGCTTACTTAGTCCTTAAATTAAATAAGAAGTTAAATAAAAATTAATTGTTAAATTTTAATTCAGGAATCAAATTCAAATTGAGAACTAAAAACTTATAATACGATAAATAGCTTGGTCCTGTGCTTGGAGACTATTAATAAGTTAGAAGTAAAACAACAAAATAAATGTTTTTAAATTTGGATTGGATTTCCTGTACGTATATGTTTTTTGTCTGTTCGTGATATTAGTACGGAGTATGTAGGGGGGGGGGGGCCCCTGTGTCCACCCTCTGGATCGGCCCTTGTATATATATCCTAAAAATGCTCTAAGGTGTACCAAAATTTCAAGTAACAGATATCACGTAGGAAGATACATTAACAAAAAAAAGTGGTTGAATTTAAAAAACAAGGGCATGAAGCCCTTACGATTTCGATAAGTGCATGTAGAAAGCATGATTAGGAGTCACTAGTCGTTACTTTTTAAACATGGATTAAAATAATGAAAACCGTCAGGAACAGTAATGTCAACTTGGCGGTGCTCGCACACGTTACGGGTAAATCGTGACAGCGTCAAGGTAAGAGTCGTTATGTATAATAAAACACGTAAGAATAATCTTTTCTATTCATAGTTCTTTAATAATTATAGCTAAATTGCATGAGTAATTAGCCTGCGAATAGTCCTAAATCATTTTGTGTTTATTAAGTCGTAGTAAGACAACAGTTACAAATCGTATTTACTTGTTGCATCTTGCAATATACCAAGAATAACAATTCACACACAAACATTATCCTTCAAGTAATCACCAGATCATAAACATCTTTCTATTCAAAACGTTTTATGAATATTCTCTTTGAGATATTCATTATTGTTGAGAGCCATGTAAATGCGAGTATTTTTCTATCGCGAATTCTTTCCTATGATCAGCTAGTCATCAGAAGTATGGACTACCGTTTATAAGAAATTCCGATTTTCTTTTCAGCTTTTCTTTTGACGTTTTCAGTGCTATAGTATTATCATCTCTTTTTTTTTTTAATTTATTAGATAATATTTTTTGTGGCAACGATGTAAGTTATTAAGGTTTAACATCAAGACATACGAAAATTCCCTGTATTTAATGATCAAAAAGCATGTAAAGTTCATGTGTTTAATATCCCTACATTTCAAATGAGTGTAACATCGTAAGCATAACTCAAGTGAAGGCTAATATTTCTATACTAATTTATAGCAAATAATGTATACAGGATAAAATAGAATATATAAGATAGAATAAAGGATTATTGGCGTATGCACCAAACACACACACATACACAAAATAGCAAAAAATATAAAAATATATATATCTAGGAATAGACAGGGTTTTTTTTTTTCGTTGGTTACGGGGATAGAAGCCCGTGAGGGTTAAGTTCCCCGAAATAATAGTTGTCGCTACTCGAAGAACACACTATCTGTATCTCTTCTTATCTTTTTAAATCTGAGTATATATTTCAGAATAAATCATACAAAAATATTATTTATTATTTTTTCATATTATTTCTAATTTTCTACATAAAAAGTATAAACATTGAATGCAACTGAGATGTCACATTTTTCTCATTTAGATATTTGGATCATTACTCTTTCAAAATTCGCTTTTTAGATATTCTGAACGAATGACTAAAAACATGACTGACAATTCTATTATTATTTGGCGTGATTCATAAAAATAACGGTTTTTCCCAGTGAAACCGCGCCACAAATTATTCCGACGTTGTCGGTTGCATCCATTTCCCAAAGCGTCGAATTTATTGGATGAATGGAGTCATGTGACATCATGTGAGACTTATCTACGACATACAGACAGAATAAGGCCACTTGCTAAAAAGATGAATGGTGCTATGCCCCTTTCGTTTATTGCTGTTTCTTTTCGTTCTCTAAGTCGATTACATCACTGTATTAGCTAATTCTCACAGTAACACAACAAAAACATTCGACATAATGTGGTGATTTACACCAAATGATGAAAAAGAAACGAAATTTGCAAAGAGTTTCTCATTTATATTTCATAAAATTCAGAGATGTTCAAATCTCGGGTCGTATTTGTCATAAGATTGACATTGCTCTTATGTAACTTTATTATGAAGAGCTTCTAAAGGATAACATATCGAAAAGTTTTGTGCCTCACTGAAGAATTAAAACTACACTATTCCTACGGTTTTTACAATTACATAAATATTTTCAAAAATCACAATAACTCCTCTCGAGAACAACTATTATAGAATTTAATGGATATGTTAATTTCCTAGCGCCTGTTAAAATTTTTCACACAACTTGTAATTTGATAAACCAATGCATATTTTAAACAAAAACTTTCAAATATTTGAAAAATATCTAAACTCTATTTATTTTTATACTTAATTTATTCAAGATTCGAAAAAAGATAAAAGGGAGTTGGAAGGATAATTATAAAAGCAAATGTGATGTTAATAAAATAACCCTCCATCTATATGCTATAGCTATTTAACATTTTTGATGGATTCAGGAAATAACGAATATCTATTTGATTTTATACTAAAGGATATAAAAATAATAAAGTTATTTTATAATAATATATCAAACATAAAAAAATAGTGTTGTTTCTCATTTTATTGTACTATGTAATTGAGATTATATTCATTTCAATTAAGCAAAATTGTTTCATTATTTGTCTTTATTCCTCTTTTTCTTTAATATTTCTACTGTATAGAAAGTTTTATTTTTAAAAAATATTCATGTCATATTATACTCTAATTACATTCCAAGGAAAGAAATTTTATTCAATAAATATGGTATCTATTTTATTTCTTGATCCTAGAGATAATCTACGATTAAACTCAACCTGCATGTTTGGAAATCTCCAATGCTCGAAAATTTTCAATGCATTTCTACGAGTAATTGTTTTGCTCTATGACATTAAAATTTAAAAAAATGAGAAACTAATACAGTATGATGTTCCTGTCTTTTTAAAAATTATATTAATTAAGAATAAAGAAAATCGTTCATTTAGAGATCAAATTGAATTCAAGTGCAATTTACGACATGCACTAAAAATATCTCATTATTTGAAACCTAACAAAACGAATTGTTTATCAAGAAGGGTGAAATTAAGTCTTGTGAGCTTAACTCCACATAATCTCAATTCTGTATTCAAAACTAGACAAAACAACAATCATGCGCCTTCAGTTATTTGAAGCTATAGTGATTGGAATTTGAGTAGTACTATGTAGAAGTGAAGAAGAAAAAATTCAAGACTGCATGGAATAGTAATAAAATGATTTTGATTTAAAATAAATAGTAAAATTTATAAAAGACAGTTAAATAGTTGAACTTATAATAATAATAATAGTAATAAGATATATATATAAATAAACATGTGAAATCCAAAACAAAAGTCTTTCTTTTTCGGTAAATATAAATGTGTTTTTTAATTAAAAGTCAATTAAAAAATTTTGGAAAACAGTATTTATTGTGGATCAAATTTACTTTTACCTTTTCCCGCTTTCTTTTCTTTTTATCTGCATTTCAAAGAAATCTCAATTATTTAGAAAATTATATATATATATATATATATAGAGAGAGAGAGAGAGAGAGATTTGTAACAATTTTACTAGAAAAATAATTTAATTTCCTAATTTTTCCCATTCTCTAATGCAAAAGTAAAAAATTCATTATTTTATGATGCAATTTCAGATTATCCTTTGATATATGAGATCACGCACTTGCGGTTCTCACGATTGAAGACCTGTAGGGATTATCCCTACTGGGTTGTTGGAAACCATTTAAGTCCCTCAGAATCCCTACATCTTATACCACGTGATCTATTACGCGTGTTTGGGAAAAATCTCTTCCACAAAAACGGAAGTAAGAAAAATTCTGTCCCTTCTCATCTCTTCTGCGATGTTGTGCTGTACATTAAAAGGCGGAGTTGTATATCCAATTGTATATGTTCTCTCTCTCTCTCTTTCTTAGCTAATGTGGAATAATTTGAACTTCGCCTCGACTTATTTTAATTAATTAATTAATTTGCTTAATCATTATATATATATATATATATATATATATATATATATATATATATATATATATATATATAGAGAGAGAGAGAGAGAGAGAGAGAGAGAGAGAGTATATTGCAATATTTGAAGAAATACATAATATTCTTCAACAATATAATATATTTTTCTAAATCGCATTCAAAGGAAATTCAGAATGATTTTATTGACACCCATTTATTCAACCATATTCGATGCGGAATCTTCTGAATAAACCTCTGTAAAATATTACCTAAAAATTAATGCCTGGACTATGCTAAGATAAATTTCATATCATGCTGATTGGTAAAAAATATGTTACTTTTTATCCACAAGAAATTGAAAACCTTCCTGAGTGAAACAAACAAACAAACAAAACTGATCATGAAACTTATAAATCTTTAAGTGAATTCAGTGTCTCAGTTTATGCCTACGTATTTATCACTTGAAATTAAAATTTTTATCAAGAATATTCTACAAAGCTTCATTTTCAAAATTTTAAACTGTTTTAGTGATCTTCCTAACTAGTAATGAAAATATATTTTCATTAAAACTATGTCAAACAATAAACTCATAATACTTAAATACACGAAATAATGCACGAAAATGATCCATTTTAGGATAAAAAGGTAAAAAGCAACAGAAAATTAATATTAGAACAATAACACAATTGACAGTAAATTAAATACTGGCATTATTACAGGGACATGCGTTATAAATTATTTTATACAATGAAAATTCTTAGTTTGAATTGCAAATGAGTTCATAAGAAATAGTTTTTCATGAATAGATTTTAAGATAAAAACTCATCTCCATATTTGAAACTCTCATGAATTATTCATAATTTCTTACGGTTGAGACAATTAATCAGAAATACAAAGTTATATATTTTTGAAGAGAAATAATTCTATTATATTTTTCATTTTCGAGAAAAATTCCCAACCTTAAACCTAGAAAAATTTACTCAAAAAATATCAAAAAAGTTTAGTATGAATGTATGTATAAACGAAAATTAACTTTAATTTAAAAAAGGATAGATACATTGTTTTAAAACATTATATATTTTAAAACATAAGAGTTTTCTTTTTTTTCTTCCATGTACTCGTATAGCAACCAGATATATATAATTCGTCCATAATTATATATTTATATAACACGTATAAGAATGTTTTATATTTGCTGAAGTTTCATATTATGGCTTAAGAATTTGAAATATGAATATATTACTTAGAAAAATGACCATATAAATGGAAAAATGCAGTGTTAAATTCGATTTGATCAAGGTCTAACAATTTCTGCAGTATTTGTTTGATTTAATAACTAATTCAAAAAGTCTTTATAAAACTATTAAATTTTACATATCATAACAATAGAACTAGTTTATAAAAGTCTAATCTTACATTGCTTACTTAGCTTAGCATATCAATCTTAATCCTAATTACTTTTCTAAGAAATACATTCGAAAAAGCGCACACACATAGGAAGATACCTGCTTCATAGTTCTGAAAGAAACCCGATATTCAAAGTTTCTTTTTAAAAAATGTTTTGTTTTTAGTACATATACAATTAAAATCATTAAACATCTAAAAAGTGACAAGAACTACGATTGATTTTTTTTTTAATATTGATAACATCTAAATTAAATGTTGATAAAAATGTGCTGAATTTCATTAAGTATTCGGATTTTACAGTTAACTATGCAAACACACTATATTTTGATAAATATATTGGAACGCAAAGGCGAAAAAATTGAATTAATTGATTCCTTTCATTTTTCCAAAGCTCGGATTTTAAAGCAAAAATGCCCCCTCCCCTTACTTTTTTTTCCTTTTTGAAACAAGATATTTTATTATAACCTACGAGATCGAGACCTTCAGCATATCGTTTTCCATATGAAATAAATACCTGACATTCCATTAAAAACAGTTTCAAATAATCTGATACTGCTTTGGAAAATAAAAATTACAATAACCAATTTGCTTCCCTTTGAAAACAATCTTTCTAACTTAAAACTTGATTTTAATTTTCGCTCCATCATAAAATGCATTTTTTTCCCTCGAAAATTTGTGTTCGCTCTTTAAACATACCACTCAAAAGCATATTGATTTCAATTTTGATTCATGCATTGTATAAATATATAAAAACATAAACACCAAAGAACATGAAAACAAAATAGAAAATTCCTGTATTAAATACAAAAACAGGTGGCAAAGAAAAATGAACGAATTACTGTTAAGTCGCAGTAAAAGAAACAATACTTCTTGAATTTTTTTGCGTTCTTTTTGCTCAGAAATTATTTCGTCACATCTGCTTAGAAGACAAATAACATCTGTTTAGAAATATGCCTCATTAACTTTAGATTGACGTAATTATTATTCTCATGTTTGTTAATTAATCAATTAAACACTGTACATTTCAGCATAAAAAAGCAATTTGTCTTAATAATTGTACGAGTTTTTGCAAAATCAGCGCTGATTGCCTAATTAATATAATGAATGTAATGAACTGTCTGTCGTTTTTTTTTTTAAAAAAACATAACTAATTATTAAAATTTATTCTAAAATAAGATTCATCTTGTTGGTTATGATTATTTGCTATCGTTCTGGTAGTTTATTCACTCCCCTGAAAATATCATGGAAAGGAAATGGAAATGTAAATATAAAAATAAGAAATCAAATTCAGAAGTTAGTTGAGGGAAAATACGCGAATAGCCCGCGTTACAGAGTGGCACCCAAACAACGAGTTTTGACACAAAACCAAGCCTTTTGGCGAATTCAAAAGCAGTTTTCTGAGGAATTCCAAGTTTGAAGCCCGTATTTATGGAGACTAAAAGTGGATTTATTCGGTCATATAGCATGGTATTTCAACTTAGATGTCTAACTGATCTTCCATAACTTTGCTCACATTGCAAGGAAAATTCATCTGATCGAAATTTCGTGAACCACCTTCGGCAGATTCAAGCTGCTACAGTAGCCCCTCCGAACAATTTACACAAATGTGTTCTGATTTCGCCACATTGCTGCCATTTTGGAATTCGTAAGGCATACAAGTTACAAATGCACTATACCTTTAGCCACGTTAATGATACAAAGGTTTGACGTAAACTGAATCGCAAACATAAAATGTTCCTTAAATAGTGTGAGAAGGTTCTATCATCCCTAACTGTTTTTATTCGACCAACTACAAACAACAAAGAGTGCATGCAAAAGTAAGTATTACAAAACGATAGAACTTTCTCTTACACCCATTACTAGTTGAAATACCCGGCGTTGCATATTTACACTTTTTTAGCTGAATGTTTCTCAGTGATTAAAATATTAATTCTAGAGTTTAAATTTTTATCAAATCTCTACCTATTTTTTATTAATACGTATCTAGTACAGCATCATCTTAGTGTATTTTTATAACTGTATAATTAATTACAGCATAAAAGTATTTAATTAAGAGTAGTATGTAATAATATGAATTAAATAATTTCTAATAATCTTGGAACTTCTTAAACATTTATAAGTTATTATAATACTTATCATAAAAAGTTATATTAAAAATTATTAATAATAAAATAAAATATATTGCAAAAAATCAAAAAATGAAGATGAAGAAATTTTGGTTTTCGAACATGTGGTTAAATTAAAGTATGTAATTAAATGTCATATAAGATTTATTCAGCAATGAAAACTCTTTTCTAGATATCCACGAAACTGTTTAGTGAGGAATATGTTCAGTTCTTATTTGTTAATTTACTTAATGGGATATAGAACAACAAAGGTTATTATCCCCCACATGTTCAGCTCTTATACAGTTTTGCAATGATTTTCATGGAATTGAAAGAATAACTAAAAAATTGAAGAAACACAAACTGTAAGCAATGTAATAGTTTCAAAATAGTTTGGTCCTCAGACATGCTAAGAAGGAAATTAAGAAGCTATAATCTGATTAAGTCTCGACACAAAATGGCAGCCTCACAACTGTCTCAAATTTCTGAACAATCAAGCGCTAGTTTCAAGTCATTTCTTCGATTTCTGATTGCATACAAATTAAACTAATACACCTATAGATTTTTCTTAAAATATTACATTTTTATATGAATGAATGCCTTTTTATGTTATAAAGTGTTTTAGATGAATATTCATGAACTGAGATGAAATGTATTTTATCGTGATGTTTTCGTAATGATGTTCTTTGGTATTGGCGAAAGGAGAGGTAAATGCTATGAATTGCACTGCTTCTAAAAGAGGAATAGCTGTCAACTAGCATTGTAGCTTCATGCGGAACTTGGAGTACGTCGATTTAAGTTTTGTATAATACATGTCTTCGGGGAAATTTTTTTAACAGCAACTCACATATCATACTTTTCTCTTAATGAATAATTCTGTCTACCTCCAGGTAAAGCTTATTTTAGTTTTACCTTTCAAGTAGAAAAATCGCGAATTCATTTAGTTCAGTAAAATATATTGATTTTAATTCTTATTTTGATTTGTGTGAGTTCGACTACCAACGACTTTTGAAATTAAAATAGCTAAATTGATAAGATCAGGCTTCATAAACTTGTAGTAATGACACTAATGATTAGAAGATTTTTATAGAACACGTTAACATTTATTTGAGTTTTTTAAAATTTATTTATAATATTAGTTTTAAAACAAATTGCTCCTGGTAATCGCTAGTATATTTTAAATCATGCTATTACGAACTTTTGTTAATAGTTTCATTCAATTAATCAGAGAGAGCATAATTATATACTCTGCGTAATCGCTATCTAATTTCTTTAAATAGTTATCGAAATGTTGAAAATAGAATATTGCCACAGCATTGCAACTTTCATAATACTTTTTGTGATCTTCGAAACACATCATTTTTATGTAAATTAATTTCTTTTAAAACCGGGAGAAGAATATTATACATAACATTATATAAATGTCTAGAAGAATACATATATCACTACCCAAACATTATTATTCTTTTTGATTAAGTTTTTTTTTTTAAAAAAAAAAATTGGATTTATAATGCAACATATGCCTTATTTACCATTATATATAATTTGTAGGTCGGGGAAAGGGAATAAAAGTGTTTTCGACTTTCCCAGCTCTGAACTCTGAACTTCCCTTCCTGGCGAGGGGTCGATGTCCTTCATTACCCTGAGACCTAGTGCAGTGTACCCAAAATAAAATATTGTTTATGGATTCTATCTGTTCACTCTATCTCGCTCTCTCTGTGTATGTCTATCTGGGTATAGAAAAACATGTTACATTGCAGGCGATTATGAAAATTTGAATTTGTTTTACTTAAAATTTATAACAGAAATATCGTTTTTGATGAAATTTTTGTAATACGAAATACAGCTCAATTACGATAATGTGTTTCTATACTAGTACAGAACCAATTAAATTCAAATCAAACCACTGTTTCGATACTAGTAAGAAAACAGTTATAAAATATTACTGAAGGCCTGAAGGAAGAATAATGATATTCGTATTTAAAAATGAAAAAGGCATGTACATAAGAGAAAATTTGTTGATAAAGACCTGAAAATATAATAACAATGCGCAATATGGAAAACAGTATTTAGAAAAGAGTAATATTTTGAAGAAAACCAATAAAAAAGCTGCAACAATGAAAAAAGTTGAAAAAAGGCATTGGGTAAAATTGTGAGGAAGGCGTAAAACAATATGAATGCTATGTAAAATTGAAAAATGCCAGGGAACTTTTCGGATGTAGTTCTACGATATAAAAGTAATTTCAGAGGATTTTTTTCGAGCAATGAATATACAGAAAATGGTTCGTGCAAGTGTGTTTTGAATACTAAAAGAGATAGAACAAAGTTAAAATTAACTGTAGTAAATAATTTGGTAAAATTAAGTATCATTGAATTGAAAAAAGCATTCAGCAAAAGTAAAGCAATAAATTATTCAAAAATATAAAAGGTTTTTGAAATTTCCGCAAGGACAAGACAGAAATACCATAACAAATGGTATATATAGAATACGAGTAAGAATCAAGAAATGAGGTAAAATAAATTAGAATAATAAAATATTTAAACCAATTTACCATAAAAATATAACAGATGTTTGTATTAAATTATTTAAATACATAATTTTCCCCACATCACAATAAATTAAATTGTTATCTTTTAATATTATCATTGTGACTCATATATACATTTTTGACAGCACATTACAATACCTACAAATCCCGAAAATAATTCATAAGAGTTCAAAAAGTATGAAAAAGAATTTTTCAAAGTTTATAAAATGTAAACAAAATGTACTATTAGAAAATTTTAAAAAATGATGCATTATGAAATCCGGACTTAGTTACATATGAAGTTAGAAATATAATTATTTCACTGGAAAACTTTTGATGGAAATTGCTTAATAATTACCTCAGTATATGGCATTTGGTTCCTTCAGTGAATCAAATAGATCTAATCTATCTCCTCAGCTTCAAAATAAATTTTGCCTCACTAAATGAAGTATCAAAGAAGTTCACATTTTATTTATTTTCTTTGCAACGAGAGCAAAATCCTCTAGCCTGAAGACCAAAAGAAAGAATTAGAAAGTTTTAGTTTCCAACTACGTGACTTGCCGCCTCCACACAAAAGATAAGCCGAATTTGTTTGAATTGATTTAAGACAGCTGGATAATAAAAAAGTAGTGTTTTAGATAGGTTTTACGTTGAAGAGAGTACTACTTAATTTCTAAGTGATTATTTTCGGGAAATAAATACATATTGAAGAAAATGATAATGAAAAATGGAATTTACTAATATTCAGGAACATTTGCATTGACCATGCAATTTATGGAAACAGAGCTTAGAAAAAAAAAGTGTGAAGAATTATTACAATCGACAGTTAATGAGAAATTATATTGCTAAAACTTAAATAATAATAAATAATTGTTAAAATTCAATAGTATCTTTCACTAACAATGTTTAGAAGTAAGTAAAATACATAAAAATATGACAAAGAAAACATAATTATAAGCAAGAAATAATATATGCTTTTAACTCAGTTTTATGTAAAGTTATATGTAAATTAAGCGATTATAAAAAATAAAATAAAAATAAATAAATAAAAACTTTTCTTTGAACTCTACTTGGAAAATGCTACATTTTATATGGTATGCGGAGTCAATTAAATACTTCCATTTAATATAATGTAAAAGATGAAAAACGGGTTTTTTTTTACTTTGATTAAATATTCGCTTTATTTGATATTCATTAAAATAACTTTGTTAAAACCTTTAATTATTATTAACTTGTGAATCTTACTTATACAAGAATAAGAAGGAAAACTTATATAAAAATTTTTTCTTAAATATTAGATATCAAATTTCTGTCATTCCAAAATTACATAACATGAAAAATCCAGTAAATAAATCTATATAAAGAAGTTTTAAAAAATTTCATTCCCATAAGGCCTTAATATTAAAATAGACATAAATATTTAACATTGTATTATGAATTATAGTCTAAAAATATATGGATAGTGTAGGAACTTTTATTTACTTTCTAAATGAGAAAATTTTGAATAATTATTTTTTCATGTTTCATTAAAATATTACTCTTGGAGCTTTTACATTATTATTAGACATACTTGTTTTAGCCATTGATCAACAAATCAATGAAATTTCAATGATATTTTATATTGAAACATAATTGGATACATTCTTAGATCAGAGACTTTTTATACAGAAATTTAATACGAATAATGAACAGTAATAATCAAAATTGATACTGATCAAAGCACAATAAATTTAGAGTTTTTTTTTTTTTTTTTTTGAGAACATCAAATAATATGCAATTTTAAATTGATTTTCAATATAAACAACAAAAAACCAAAATAACGTATTCAATTGATATAATTTTTAAAGATTATAATAGAAGTATTAATATTCTAAGATAATTTTTAAGACACTTACTGACACTTCGAAAACTGTGAAGCGTTTTAAACACATTCAATGCTTCTACGAGAAATTGTTTCTCTATTTTTCACTGCTTATCAACAACTGTCATCATAAATCAAACAAGTATGTCATCCTTTCTTTCCGTGATTTCTATTTATAGAATGTAGCTACAATCGTGTAATAACAATGAATAAAAGTTTAGAATGCCTTACCTTGTGATAAATGTCTGAACATTAATTTTTACAGTAAAATTTAAGACAACTTAAAATATCTGGGGAAATAATGAAAAACTTGTATTGCTTAGTAAAATAGAAAACACTTCCTTTCTCGCCTTTTAAATTTTTTATTTTATAATCGACCTGCGAAAGTCGTATCTAATTAGCTTTTATGTACCAAAATTGAAAAGCACTTAAGAAAGTCAATGTAAAAACATTTTAAAAACTGCTTTTAAAGTATTTATTTTCTTGCGAAGCGTATTGTCATATAAAGGAAATACCAGAAGTTGATCTATGATTCAATTGATTAATATTTAGTGTTTTTATTCAACAAATTTACTAAATAAAGTTGAAACATATTCTTTTCCCCCTTCAACAAGAGTTCGAATTTTTTTTAAAAAAAAGACGTTTTTTTTTCTGTCGATCTTAACAAATAAGATATAAATTCTTCATTAGTTATTATATTCTTCTATTAAAGTCGAAACTGTATCAAGATGTATAAAATTTTCTTTCATTTTTTGATTGTTAGTCTGAACAGTATTCTCATGTATTTAAATGCGATACATATCTTTAAAAATCTAACTTTTAAGAATTATCAGAAATAAATACGAGATGGTGAATTAGACATAAGTCTAAAATCACCCACCTATGTATCTCCCTTATTTTCTCTGAACCATCAACAAAAAAAAAATCACATTTATAAACCTCTTATCACACAAAATTTGTTTGAACATATTACTTATATTGATAATATCCCTTTATATCATGGGCAGGTAACAGTTACACACACAACACAGATATATATATATATATATATACATACATATATATATATATATATATATATATATATATATATATATATATATATATATATATATATATATATATATATATATATATATATATATAATTTTATTATTATATAATACAAATTGTGTTATTAAAATTTCAAGTGATCTCTCTTAATACGAAAAGAAGACTATTAATTACACAGGCTCGTAATAATACATATATACAAGGTAATAATTTTTTCTTTAAAAGAAGTAACGATGATAGTATATTGTACACATCTTCAAAATTCATATTAATTATAAAAGGGGAAAAAATTAAAATCTCCAATAACAAATAATCTAGAAGACTATTAATTTCATACTGAAAAAGGAATGAAACAACGAAACGTCATAATAAAAATTGACAGTAAAATCAGCAAAAAAAAAAAATAATCTTTAAGCGTGTTCCAGAAAACTGACATTTTAAATAACTAGTTTCATTAAAATTTCATATTTTCATATGGAACATATGACAAGGAAAAACATCATTAATAAATAGAAAATCTCATTAAAATCAAGACTAAATTTGATGCTGAGTATTTTCAAACAGAACGTTTAAAGGGTAAAAAAGAGAATACCTAACGTGTGTGTGTGTGTGTGTGTGTGTGTGTGTGTGTGTGTGTGTGTATCGACGGTGTCTTAAGTAGAACATCATAATTTATTTTTTGATATAACGAGAATGAATGAAAATATCTCATGTCAAATTTTTGTAAAATATTGCAAATGCATTATATTCACAAAACTTAAATACTATTTTTGTAGGAAACACTTTACAAAATAGCTACAAATCTAATTTAATAAGCAATGCCGCTTTATACATGATTTATCGCATTATAAAAAAATTGCGTAAAATCATTAAAAAAAAAATTAAAAGCTTGCTTATCTGTCTCACAAACTAAATTGCAGAAAAAAAGGAAGCTCGAGTTTAAATTGTTAGCCTATTTAGCATAATGATAAATTAATACGATTAAATACTAAGAAAAGTAAAGCTTTCACAATTCGCATAGAACATGAAAAAAAAATTTTTTTTAATGTTTGTTATTGATTACACGATTACCTTAAAAAGAAAATACAAAGTTTCTACCAGGCACTTAAGTCGAAAATAACTAAAACACTTTCCAGAATATTTCGATTAACTGCGTATTCTCTTTTGACAGTACATTCTGGATTAATTTATTCAAGAAGGAAGAAGACAAGGGTGGACAAGGACACCAATTATTCTTCTCTAGCCATATGCAGCAGAACAGAAAAAAAAATCACATTTATATTCCAGTTGAAGCTTGTGTGACACAGCTGAAAAACATATGCTTCCTGTGGAAACACAAGCTGCCTAAATTTATGCAGCTTATCAGTCTGGCTTTGGGTACATTAGGTGAATAAACAATAAGCTTTAACTCTTGAATAAAATCTCAAACTCTGGTAAAACGAGTATACTTGAATTATGTCGTATCCACTGCCCTACTTTTGGTGCAAAGGTGAGATGTTTAAGTAATATTTGTACAAGAGAGAAAGAGGAGGCCTTTTTCTCGTTTACAAATCAAAGTGCTCATAAATTTTGAAACCAGCACACGTTTAAAGAAGATAAAATGAATAGTTCATGAACTCAAGGGGCTGATGATTTTTTTTTAAAGATTTTATGTCAAATAAAGAATACACTTTTGAAATCTTGTAAACGTAGATATGATTATAATACAGCTATTGAATTGTTTTTGCGACATAACTTTAATTTTAATAATAGGAAAAGAACATTATCATCAAGTGAAGCATAACAAATAAATAAACGAGTGAATTTAAAATATTTGCTAAAATAAAATTATTTTATTTGATTCAATATATATATATATATATAGCAAAATTATTCTGAAAATTGATCATTAACTTATTGATCACTTACTTATCACAATATTTTAGAAAAAGAATTAAACAGGAGAGAATATTTGTCTCATAATGAGATCCATGATTATTATTTTAGCTTAAGTATTATGTCTATGACAGTAAATCATTATTTGATTTAATTCATTGTTTGCATGATACCAAAAGATAAATAATTGCTAATTAAATGGTACCAATGTGTAGAAGTTTCTCAACGGTATCTTTATAAATGGGGTATATAACTAAAGCATATATTCCAATATAAAAAAAAATATGGAAATTGTGCATAACATTTCTTTCATCGTGTAAGAATTCTATGTCTCTGACATACAATTCTTATTACAGAATTAAAAAAAGATATGTGATACAATCCTTATTCAATCGTTTCATTTTAATGTAAATGCTATATACTTTCTCAATGTTGCAAATTCTTAAGTAGCTAAATACAGATTTTTTTTTTATAAAAATCATGCATTTGAAGGTGCATATATATTTGCGAGCCGAGCCGTTAGCAAATGTATAAGCATCTTTAAGCACTATACGAAGAAGCGGCGAACCTTCTGTCGGTGTTTAGACGAACCAAAGGGAATTCGCAGTTCAAATTAGGTTAGTTTCATTGCTTTTCTTTCAGCTAGCGAATCTCCAGGCTCCATCGCTTATTTTACCTTATGCCCTCGTGGTTCATAATTGGTTCTTTCCCTTCCCATTGATTGCTGGAAGGGAAAGAGCCAATCACGAAAATTGTAAAAATTATTTCAATGAACAATCACGATTGGTTCGAGAAAAGTTTCGGCTCGCAAATGTATTCGTACCTTTATATTTCTCAGTGTCAAATAAAGATACTGAGACCCTTGTTCTTTCTCGTTTTTTTAAGCAAAATGTTTGAAGAATGTATACAAAAACATACACGAGTGACGTAAAGATATTCACTTACAAGAGAAGCATTTAGACTAGGGATAACAGAAGAAAAAAAGGGACAAGGTTCGAAGAAACTATTAATTAATATATGTTTTTCCGAGAAAAATGTTGTGTCAAGAGCGTTGCTTACAAAGAAAATAGTCCATTAAAATTTATTATGCATATTTTTACTTCATTCTCCCTATTTTATTAGCCATCTAATTAGTACCAAAAATAAAATAATTTTACTTATAATATTGAAATAAAAAATTCATTTATCCATGCATTGTACTAGTTATTCAATTTTTTAACTTATTTAAAAAAAAAAAACCAATTGTTTGAAATCATATTTAATGTCAATTTTTCGAATTGTTAGTAAAGAAAGGAGCTACATCGTCAATAAAATTTTATTTGTTTTTGGAATAGTTTTTCTTGTTTTCGTGACTTTTTAAATTGGCGCAAATTCAAATGCCATGCCGTAAGAACTTCAGATTTTATAGTACAAAATCACACGATAGAGGCAAAATATAGCACCATTCACAAATTACCGAAAAATTGAAAACACGAATTTTATACCGTTCAGAAAATAATACGTTCATTTATTTCCATGACGAAAATAAGACGACAAATTTGAGATGAAATATTCGATGACCAATATCTTCAAAATTTATGAGCTTATCCACCAGAGTGACTATTTATTACCACAATAAAGCTACTACTCAACAGTAAAAGTACCATCACATTTATTTTTAACCAAACGAAATCCTAAGAAAATCGTTCCAAATGCTCTTCATCAAGTCGTAAACATAGGCGAAGGAGGAGGAAACATTTCCCCAAGCAATCGATAGTTCTTGCTAAAGAGCAGAGGAAATAAACCGCGAAATTCTCAGCGGTCCTTTCGAATTGTAATTGCTTACAACGCGACCAACTCGATTTGGGTCGATATCAACATCGATGTTCGGATTGCATTCTGAAAATGGCCTGTGTTCTCAAACCCCTATGGATAATCCAATGTTAAATAAAGTTCATTTTTGGTGGAATATAATATTATTTATATACGGGTAAAAATTTCAAAAATAGATTTTTTTTCAACAATTAGCTTAATAAATTAAACAACTGTTTTTGGTTAACAACAATCAGTTAATTTTATGCAATTTCTTCGTGCATTTATTATTGAGAATAGAGTTTACTAACTGATATCTATTTCTTCATTATTATAAACCATTATTCATAATTTGATACGTTTTTTTTACACTATTTATACTTTGTTTCATATTTCATCTAATTCAGGATTTTAGAGTGACATGCACGAAAACATGGGTCAGCACAAAGAGGATCGTTCCACTCTCTCCTCTGCTTACGTGACAAATACACATATTTCTTATGTTTATGTTTCTTTGGAATTGAGCGACTTTACGTCTGGGAAATATCTTCCAGTAGCCTCAGGGGAGGGTATAAGTTTTGAGCCATTTCCTAACTCAATGGATATTTCTTGTCCGTAACAGTAGAATAAAACGATAGATGAGAGCTAAACGGAAATTCAAATGACTGTCTTTCCCTCCTTACTTTCAACACATCACATAAGAACCGAAAGCTCATAGATTAGGAAAGTGATGGAAAATCTTCTGATAGTACTTCTTCATTCTCTTCCTCGCCGTAGTACGTCGCCATGTATTGGTCGGAGAGATCTACGCCTCCCATGGAGTCATTGTACCACACTGGTGAGGTCTTCTTTGTCCTATACCACACTGACTTAGTGTGACATCACTGACTTACCACACTGACTTAGTGTGACATCATTGACTTACCACACTGACTTAGTGTGACATCACGGATGCTGCTCAACATACAAATTTTCTTCTTGTCTCTAATGCTTCAGTTCCATGAACTTATTTCTGAAAGCAACTTCTCCAGTTTTCAATTTTTTTTTTTTGTTATGACCGATTTTGGCAAATCATCAACGGCAGATCAACTCAAATGTTTTAAGTGCATTCGTCACTATTTGCACAAAAAGAACTCAGAAGGAACACCAAAAAAAGAAACATGTTCATGCACTAAAATAGTTCTTTACTAACTTTAGTTCTAAACTAAAACCTTTTCCCTTAGAAATGTGACCGAGAGTAAGAGGAAGAAAATTACCTTTGAGGCTTCCTTAGCCTCAAAACTACCATAAAACTTTCACCAAAGTAAACGATGTCTATGGCTTTGTTGCTATGGCCCCAGAGCTAAAAAAAAAAATCACATCAGACTGTAAAACCATACAAAGCATATACGAAGGAACTACATCTTTAGACGCATACCCCGAGGAGGGAAAAAAATTTTACACTTCGCACGTCTATAGGTGCTCTATTCCCGATTCAGTGAAGTGTACAGAGCGCGTCTGAACTATTAGGAAAATTCTGAACTGACAATTATGAAATTTTAAAATATGCATTTCACAGGCTTTAAAGTAGAATGAGATAGTTAAATGAGCATTTCTAATAATGAAAAACAGAAATGTTGCTTTATTATTGTTTAGCATCTTAACGTAATTAAAATGCTACTGCGACAACAATTATAATCTGATGTCATCCTTAGTTTTGTTAATTTTCGTTTTCAATTTATTTTTTGTGCTCTAAAATCGAATGTTATCCTTGATAATTTCTCTTTCCATCAGAGCTAAAAATAATTTCTCACATTCGATTGGTTTCAACTCTAAAAATGAAATTTCCAATATAGGGTTACAAAAAGTCAAACACTGCTTCTAAAAACACACAGATTTATTATTTTAAGACAAAACCAACCAAGTTAAATTTGCGGCATGATAAGCAAAGTAATTTATATAAATAACATGAATAATTAATTAACTTTTAATATAAATTATATACTATTATGTATAATTAAAGCCATTTAATCAGTAAAATAAAATTAATCAAGGCACATACATAAATATATTATATAAGTTTTTATTGATTAATATTGCAAAAGTAATATTAATCATTAAAAGCTTAAAAGTTAAAAAGCTCTCAAAATACTTTCCTGGCTAAATTTTTGCTTCAAGTCAAATTTTACACAATACAATAACTCATACAATTTCTAAATTTACATATAATATGCTTTTTATATCTGATATAAATACACATGATATTAATTATCATTTACTTTATCATTATATTTGTCATCATTTTATTATAATTACACATTTATAATAATTATCCAGAAATAATTATTATATAAAATTAAGAAGTTTCATGAGGATTTTCAATTAAGATTTCGTAAGAAAGATAAGATAATAGCAATAACATCAAATGAAAATATTTTATAACGAATTTTCAAGCTTTTTATGAAAATTCTCTTATTGATAATACATGATCGGCGAATTCTAACTAATATAAATTTCATGTTTTCCTGCAAAATGCAAACTTTTCCACTACAAAAGCGTTTTTCTTAGCTATAGTGATAATGACAGATTAAAAAAAATGAATCACGAAATCACGAATCAGTTTTATGGATAATAAAATAAAAAAATCTACTCTAAAGAAGTATATATATATATATATATATATATATATATATATATATATATGTATACTCATGGACAAAAAAATTAGCGCACCAAGAAGGAGTCGTCAAAATGAAACGAAATTTTATATGCGTAATGACTACTTTGATACATGTAAATGATTAGAAAATCAAAGAAAAAGGATCCTTTATTTCAGAGAAAAAGGCAAAAGAACGGATGATTTAATATCCTGTTGAACCCCCTGTAGCGTGAATGCATAATGCGATACGATCGGGCATTGAGGCATACAAATTCTGTATGATGTCTTGAGACATTTCGTTCTATATTTGCTGTAACCTTGATCTAGTTCGTTCAAACCCGTGGGATGCCCAACTCGCCGTCCCAAATAATCCAAGGTATGCTCGATTGGAGACAAATCTGGGGATCGGGCAGGCCAAGGAAGGGTAGTAACAGTTCGGAGACAGTCTTGTGATACCCTTGCCGTGTGAGGCCGAGCATTGTCTTGTTGAAAAATGGCTCCTGGGAGCCGTTGCATGAGTGGCAACACATGTGATTGCAGGATGTCATGGACATACCGCTGGGCTGTCATGCTACCAAGGATCAATACTAGGGGTGACCGTGTATTGTAGGCAATGGCATCCCATACCATCACACCAGCTGTAGGAGCGGTGTGTCGCTGTAAAGCAAAGGCAGGATTTAGACGTTCACCATGGGGTCTCCTCATACGAACACGATTGTCATCACTGTTGAGACTGAATCTGGATTCATTGCTAAAGACGATCTGGTTCCATTCCGCTGAAGTCCAGTTTCCTCGTGTGTGGCACCACTCCAAACGGAGGCGTCGATGGGTGGGCGTCAAGGGCAGCACACGTAATGGGAGCCGCGATCCCAAATGTCCTTCAGCCAGGCACCTTCGTATGGTTCGAGAAGACACAGGGGCCCCTAGTGAAGGTGTTATCTGTGCCTGGATGGCGGCCAATGAAGCAGTTGGCTGTACGCGTGCATTTCTTACGATGGGGCGGTCTTCTCGACGACTGGTCTGTCGAGGGCGTCCTGAGCCTGGTCTTCGTGTAAATGACATCTCTCGGATCCACTGGTAACAACACCTCCTCACAACACAATCAGAGCGGCCTAATTGACGAGCTACTCGCTTATCTGACTACCCAGCTTCCATCATGCCGATGATTATCCCCCTCTCAAACTGCGACAGCTGCTCATATTGTCTTCGAAAACGGCGTAATGACATGTCTACCTCAGCTTCCTTTGTAAACGATTCAGCACACTCAAACAAGCTTTGGTTACCTGTTTTATACTCTATGGAGAACGAGGTTAAACACCCTCTACCAGCTATACGTAATGCGCAATCACGCTGCATTTCTAATCATTTGCATATCTCCCCAACATGTACCTTCTTGCCAAGTTTCGTTAAGATCCTGCAATTATTTCTTGGTGCGCTAATTTTTTTTGTCCATGAGTGTATATTACTTTTGATATCACATTATTTTTATTTAAATTTACTTATATTCAAATATCAAGTTTTATAAAATGAGAGTCTTACATAATCTTTGAAGTGCGATAAGTAACGCTTTAAAAAATGTAAAATAAAAATTATTTTTAATTATTTAGCTTTTGCTGTAATATAAACATTTTACTTTTTTAAGTATGTGGAAAGATATTTCATGTTTAAGTATCATTGTATTTAATTTATGCTTATGAATCAATTATTAATTCAAACTCAGAAAAAAATAAATGCTTTATATCAAGTAATGCTCGTATCTCATAAAATGAATTTGATTAATTTAATTCATTGATCCAAATTCATTAATTTGTAACCTAATTTATGAAAAAAGGTGTTTTTAAGTAAATAAAAACAGGTGATATTATAACGCTCTCACTAACAATTATTTTACCTATTAGTACTTCAAAACGAAAAAAAAAACATGCTTTTATAGAATGAATTAGTTGAAAAAATATTAACCAACTCGTACATTAAATGAAGTAAAAGATATACAGAAGTTCCCATTTAAAAAAATTGTAATTTTTTTAGCAAAGGCTACTTAGTTCGTTCCTGGATTACTTTACAGAAATAAATTTTATGAAGAAAAACTTCAGCTTTTTTTTTTTTTTTTTTTTGGAGAACAACAAGTTGAATTAAAAAACGAATTACTTTATGCCAACATTACCTTCAGCCAGATTTCATCTTGCTCGAAAATTTGAAACATGATTTTTCAATTTTAGCCGACTTGTGTTCAGTAACTAACATTGCATCTGTATTTTTGTAGCTGCATAAGTTTTCCAGAAGTTTCTACACAATATTTCATGACTTTTCAATGAGTAACCTTGATTTTCTTATGTAATCATAGTCCTAATCTTATAAGCAAACATCAGAGCGGAAGCATATTATGGTGTGTTTACATAGATCACATTTACACAAAAGAACACTTGTTTTTATAAATTGAAGAACCTATACATATAACCACTTTGAGTGCCTCTGTTTGATTTTACAGAGAATGGCGGAGAAGTATGATCCCTCAGAACAGTTCATTTTATATTTTATTCACGATTCAAATTCAGTTCCTTTTATTTTTTCTATTCTAAGTCTTTTTCACTTAAGAAATATACAAATACCTAGTGATACTCGTGTAATATTTGGATTACGTTAAAATTATGCTTCATTGTCTTCGATTTGTGTAGATTAGATAATAGGGAATAATTTTAAAAGAAACAATTACTGCAGCATAGCTTAGAATTGTAGGATAATTTATATATGTTGCTAGTTCATGAATTAAATAATATTTAAGACAATTTTTGATTTCAAGTGCATCGGCATTTATATATATATATATATAAATGCATAAGATTTATGATGCTCGGCAAAAATACAAGTATAAGGCAAGACTTAAAAAGATAGGAGGATAAAACTTCTTATGATTCCCATTTTTAACTTATGTTCATCGCGCGCGCATATTAAATACAAATAATTTTATTTTAAACTCCCATTTTCTTTAAGTATAGCTTGCATCAAAATAAATGCTTTCTTACAATGTATATAAAGAAAATTTATATTTTCCTAACTATAAAGCCAAATTCTTCCATATGATCATAATATCTTGTGTCAAGAAGTGGATAAAACCATTCGTACATAAGCTAAGCCATTTATAATTTATGAATCTTCTTCATCATTTTCATTAAGAAAAGTAAAGTAAATTAATTAAAATCTAATTAGCATTTGCCTTGCAATGTTAAATTACTACTTGCGCACAATAACCACAACAATCCTATTACGAACTGTTATCTCTAATGTTGTACGTCCACCTGTAGAGAGCGGCTTGTAAGAGGCGAGTGTAAAATGTTACTCACACAAATACCCCTGTCAGTGGTAATCGAGCGAGTTGATACTAGAGGATCGTAAAGTAATGCAATAAGAATAGTTTTTAAAAAAATATTGTTGTTTTACAACCAGGTCTGTTCTTTGTCTGAGGATTAAAGACAACATTAATACTACAATCGAAAGATTATTAACTAAAAATTTATTACTAAAAAGTAAGAGTAAAGAAAACGTGTTTCTACAAATCAGAAATAGAAGTTGAAAAATTTTTTCATTAAAAAGTTAGTTTCCAACAGAATATAAAAACAAAAAAAATTAGTGCTTATTGTAAACACAGAATAACTTGAAATAGTGAATGTACTGCGCTTTATATAGAGTGTTCCATACAAATCATATGTTACCAAATTTATTGAATAAATGAACATCTTTCTTTTTAAGTGTTTGAATACAAATAAATACCTTTAAAATATGAGTAAGATATTAAATGAACGTTACCTTTCATATTTACAAAAAAAAAAAAAAAAAAAAGAGGTAAAAAATAGACTCACATTGCTGTGGATTGTGGAGGAGCCATCCACTGTGTCCAGTTCGAACTTGAGTATCTTGTCTTCATCCTCATCCTCCTCTGCTAGAGGGAGCAAGTAAGGCTCAACCGTTGTGCACAGTGGGGGGTACTCCTTCATCAGTTGGCGGTGCACCGACACACACATCCAGAGAAGCACTTAAGAGACTGAAAAATATAACAAACATTTTAAAGATTGCACTACAATATTGTTTAAAAAGATAAGTGACGAATTTCTATATGCATAAGTTTTACTAGCGGGAAAACATGAAACACTATCATCGCAGACTATCATTATTAATATAAATTTTCAGACAAAAAATAGTAATTATGACAGCGAGTCATGTGAAGTAAGTGTCTTTGAGATCCAAAAACACACTTAATGAGAGAAAACAATAATACGATAAAACGAAATTATTTACTAAAAATAAGTATTTATTGGATTAATGAGTTCAATTAACATTACACAAAGAGCTATTAAATTCGCACTTAAACGGTTAAATGATGGACATCTTCACCGTGTTTCTTCAGAATTCAGAAATAAAAATACAGAAGGTGTTACACATTTTTAAAACGATTTCAGCACTATTTAATTATTATTCAAAACATGAATATATTTGTACTTAATATCCCTTTCTCTAGACAATAAATTTACAACTTGGTTTTTAATATATTTGAGCGTTTTGCACAATATCTACGGAATATTGTTTTTCATTATTTTTTAGAGATTTTCAGAAACTGCGGAACATTGTAAATTTGACTACAGAAGAGTTTTTTCATGAGACCAAAGACACAATAGTCCAACGAAAATATCTGGAGACTTAAAAGGATTACGTACAAAAAGAGGTTTTTTCATCATACAAAAGATACAATAGTCCAGTAGAGGAAATGTATGAGACTTTACAGGAATATGTACAAAAATTATACATGCAATACATGAATCTATCTCTTTTTATCTAAAGGAACGCAATTACAGAGTTTAGGTATTACAGGTAGCTTTGTCTAGGTGTAACTTTACTTTTTGAAAGACTTTGGATAAAGAAATGGAATTTCTTCTGCAGATATTTAAAGAGAGAAATATTTTTTTTGGATAATAAGAGTTCATTTTGATATTCTCTCTCTTTTTTCAAAATTTTAATTCCCTAGCGTATGTAAATTCTGTGACAGTCATTACTGAAACTTTTCTTACATCCGTGAAACAAATTTATACCCCATTTTTTTCCTTATTTTATATCATAAACCGACCTTCTTTCATTTAAAACATTTAAGTACAATCATGCTTCACAACTAAGGGTAATTAAGTATTTTTAAGAAAAAATATCCTAAAGTTTTAATTAATATTAAAAATAATCGAGATAAAAACTTAATTTTTATTTGTTATTCTTTTTTTGATTATTATCTGTATTAACACCATTCAGAGTTATATATTTCTCCCAGCATTTCTTGACTTTTCGAAGGTCGTCATTGTAGAACTCAGAAGATTGCGTCAAAAACTGATGTTTTATCTCTTGAATGACATTATTTGTCAAATCTCTGACCCAGCAATGGCTTTTTGAGTTCTGTGAATAAGATAGGTTGGTTGATTTTATTAACGTCACACTAGAAACAACACGAAGGTTATTGGCGAAGGACCTGGTAATTTTGAACCACTGTCACGGGAAGAAGATGACATCTGAGCTGACACTCCTTACTCCTAACTTCCGCATCAGTTAATAAAAAAGGTCGCTCGGCGAGAACTTAAGGATATGGCGGATGTGGCAACATTTCAAAGCTATATCCTTTTGAGTCCTACAACAACTCTACCACGAAATGAGTGAGCAGGTGCACTGCAGGTAGGAAGACAGATGTCTTTAGTGATCATCCCTCGCCAATTCTTGATCAAAGCATCACGCAATTTGTTCCAAAAATCAGACAACACGACTTATCCTGCAGTGGGAGGTGAGACACAGTACCTCCATGCCCCGCTCATCTGTTTGGACCTTGAGTCATTTTGAAAGATTCAATCTTCATCCATATATACCAGGCTACCAAAAAATCCTTTTCGTCTTGCTCCAAAAGAACCAACATCTCCTTTGACAGAATCCGCTGTATTTACATCTGAAAAGGAGACAGTAATCGTGGTATCCAGCGAGCTGACATCTTTGACATGTGTAACTCTTTGTGAATTATTTTATACACACTGTCGTTTACCGAACACTGTAACTTTTCAAAAGAAGGAACTTAATAACACTATGAGCCTTTATCTTTAGCATACTGCAGGATACTTCCATCTACGGCTACAAACAAATCAACATTGATCTTTGTAATTTACAACACTGTGTACATGACAATCAGTTTATATGCAAAATAAATTTTATCCAGATATCGAGGTTATTTCTAAAAGTATATATATATATATATATATATATGTGTGTGTAGGATTTTCCAGATAATTATCAAAGAATTAATTTTATTTTACAATGTACTATAAAACCAATTCCTCCGATACTCGATAGATGACATCAAGAATCAGCGTCATGTGATAGCTCATGCAGCGCCACCTATTCCTGAATGAAACTGAGCGGCATTTTGTTCTCGCCCTATTTCCCCTCCACCTTCCGTTTCTCTTCTCTTTCGCATTACCCGCGTCGGAAGTAAAATCCGAATGCCAGAGCGCGTTCCAGCGCCCTTCGCCGATATGGGTTAAATGAGACTGCCATCAATTTTGCTCCGATGAACTGGTCAATTCGTCGTCTCATGGTGTACATATTTCAATCCTTCATCTCTCCATTTAATAAACAAGTAAAACTACTGCAAGCATCGTCATTGAATTTCTACGAAAACAACACGGAATCCGGAAATGGAATTGCCACCCTAAACAACCAGCCCTTTGCGTAAGAGCAAACTATAGTAGATTCGGAATGTACAATCTCATCATCCCACAGCATATATATATATATATGTTTGTGTGTGTGTAATGATTTAACTTAATTCCCATTAATTTTTCACTTAAATAATTTAATTTCCTAAATTTTCCCATTCTTTCCTTTAAAAGATAATGTTCATTTATATAGTTCCTGATACGATTCCTTTTTTCTTTTTTATTTATTCAATTACGCGTTCTCAGAAATTCGCAGAATCAACGTCTTCCCATGGTCCAGACCTGTAGGAACCATCCCTACCTGACTTTAAGTCTACACTTAAATTCCCTTGAAGTCCCTCCATTCAGATCATGTAGTTTCTGACGTATATAGTGAAATTTCCCTAGTATAAAAACCAAAACACAGCGAAAAACGCTCTTCTTGTGCTCTTCTCTTCTCTTACTTCTCTCTCTTGCTCAGACACCCCTCTCTCTGATGAGCATCTGAGATTATTATGGTAGTTTCACTTCGGCTTTTGGTGGCCGAAGCCCGACTAAAGTCTGCTACAAATAAAATAAAAGTATTTCGGCCATGAATTGAACGTTTCATTTATGTTGAACAAACATTTAAGTAAATTCGTTTCATACACACATAATATATATATACATCAGTGGAGGAGAAATGACGCATGCGAAGAGCGACGAAGAAAATAGTGTAGCAACTGACCAGCATGCCCGAGACGTGACTGCCAATGAGGCCGGCAATGGAAGTGCATGTTGTATGGGCGTGTGGGACTCTAAATGCCAACAGACCGTGTATGGGGAATAGGTCATATCCCTCTAAATGGTTCGACGTTGGTGTTGCATGTTCAATGAAGGAATTCTGAGTGTGAAGGATGAAGATCGAAGTGGACGTCCCTCCACATCCGCGAATAAAAACAACACTGCTAGAGTACAGGATATATTGTTACCGATAGGAGCATAACGGTGTCAGACGCGGCGTCCTCACTACGTATTAGGCTGTTCAGATACATCCAAAACGATGCTGAGGTGGAACAAGCTGTGCGACAATTCCTTGCATAACAGAACACCGAGTTTTACCAAAGTGATTTCCTTCTTGAAATTGATTTCGAGCTCCGACTAATGTCTCCATGTCAGATGGGAGTATGTCGAAAAATAGTGCAAGGTATATAGTTCACGATGACATGCTTTATTATTTTTTGGGAATAAGTTTTCCTTTCCTTACAAATTTAAGTAACACAACATAATTATTAAAATTTATTTATGTAAAACGTTCCAAAATTGTGTAAACACCTACTGTACTCCTGTTCTGTGTTCTTTTACGGAATAAAACTTTTTTACTCGAATAATTTGTCGATTCGGCAAGTTAAAATAACTCAACTTAAATGGAGAGAGTACGGAATTTTATTTTTACAGTTTCAATTTTGCAGAAAAAATTGACTAGATTCACATCATACACGTTTATTTTATTTAGACTTTTTTTTTCTTTCGCACTTAACAAATTTCTGAAGTTTTATATATACATTTCGGAGTAGCACTTAGCAGCTCTAACAGATGATTGAAGTTATTTTTATAATAGAGTGAAAAAAATGTAATGATTAAGGGATAAATAAAAGATTAATAGATATAACTATCTACAATACACCAATATAGTCTAGTCTAGTATTTTCAGGAAAAATCCTCACTACTTTCTGGAGTAAATGATGTGGATGAGTTGTTTTCCATACTAAATCATTAAATATATAATGTCTTTTATCCTATAAAAGTCTCTTTATACATTAAAACTGATAATAACATGAAATATGCAATTTTGACTCATCAATTAAATTTCATCAGAAACCCCTTTTCTAAAATCTCTTATGCTTCTATTTATATTTAATTATTCATCAACGCCATAGAATAATGGAAAATTTTGATACATATAATCCTTTTAACACCACAACAGCTGAATAATTCATTCATACGGGAACAGTTGTTTACGATAAATAAATGAAAACAAATGCTATGTTTGAATTTAATAAATGGAATAAATGAAGGTACGATTAATATTCTCTTAAGTATTTTAATTAAACAACGTCTCATAACAAAATTAAATAAATTCATTTGAACTTAGAAATTGTTTCATTTCTCATGTCATTAGAGGAGAAATAGAAGCGCGGAGGAAATAAATAATAAAAACAAAATATTTGTTATTTAAGCGTAAATACATTTTAGACACGGCGATTAGCTTTTAGGATTATTCTTTAAAAATTTAAATACAGCAGAAGCATTTACAAATCGTTTTTCATTAATTTTAAGCAATTCATACGAGGGCGGCTCAAAAATCACCCGTGTTAGAAATGGGAATGGGATAACCAATTTTAGTATAGTTCATCGATCAGTTTTCCTTTTCCTAAGAAGTCCATGAAAATGACGCCCTTCGTATCCTAAAAATTATCGCCAAAAGTTGTCTTCGCCTTCTTTAGAGAAGATTTAACGGAAGCAAATAATTGCTATGTTTGTTATTTGTTTTCCGGTGTATAAGGATGAATCTGGGTTTCATCAACAGTGGCTTTAGTTTAGTTTTTATTAACGTAGCACTAGAAGCAACTCGAGGGCTATTGGCGACGGATCTCGAAATTTTGAACACGGTCAAGTGACGAGGACGACACCTGAGCTGGCACCCCCTCTCCTAACATCCACACCACGCCAACGAGAGGACTTTGGGCCCCGAACAGATTTAACGTGCATCAACCCCGGCTACACGGTGGGTCTTTGGCGGCCAAGGATCGAACCCGCGACTGAACGAAAACCGCCGGCCGCTAGTCCACGACCTTGACCACTAGGCTACCACGGCCCTCATCAACAGTGGCAACTCGACGCTGATGCAATAAAAGCTAACTAATGAACCAGTGGCAGATTTGTCAGGGCGTCATTTAATGTATGGTAGCACACAGTGGTATACCTGCTTGCAATAGCAACGCCATCTGTCTGCAGAAACATTTGTTTTTAGAACCCCTCTCGTAATTTAAGAAAAAATAGTAATTATAATTTTCTAATTTTTTTTCCCTTAAAGAAAAATTTTCAGATAAAAAAAATCTAACTCTTAGAACTGTCAATAAAATTTGACGAGAACAGCAGAAACAAAACAAAACAAAAAAAAAAAAAAAAAAACCAGATAGGTGTCAAACTCTAAAAAAGAAGCATCATTTTTATCTCAGATCCAAGAAGTATTGACTATATTATCATTGTCAGAACAAAACTTCTAGTAATTTTTTTTTCTATCGGAATTTCAGACAAGGAATATTTCTGACTCGAAATCGATCACACATATGTTAGACACTATGCAACTTTTTCTAAGCTGTCAGTTTTAGACAATAAGAGAAAAAAAAAAATCGCCAATGATAGATTGCGTTTATATAAAAACGATACCTTTAATGCAATTTACTGACTTACAAATGAGATCAATCATTTTTAACTATCAAGACTTTATGCATTTGTTCATAAAATTTCAGATAAGTCCCCTTTTAAAATTATACAAAAAGAAATTTCCCCGATCTCATCAGTTACCCTATTATTACAATAACTGTGAGGTTACCAGCATAATCAAAACATCAATTTCAGTAAATGTCCTTTTTTTTTTTCTTCTGAAATCCACTCTGGTGTTCTTTATTCCTTATTTCTTATATAACACATAAACAAAAAAAAATGATACTGATGAATAGCATTACATTATTCCAAAAAATGTTTTTGAAGTTGTTTACAAGTAAATTTTTTATAGAAGTCCTTAACCCCAAGGCTGCATAATTCACTGATGTATTTTCTCTCTATTACAAGAGCAGAAAATCATGTCATTTTAATGTGTAATCACAAGACCTCATACACAATCATGCATGTAATACATTTCCCTATTCATCACACATTTTTTAGTTCCTTAATTTCAAATAGAAGTCTATGCCATGGTCTTGCATTCACTTTCCCCCACTTACCAGTTTTTAAATAATGTAATAGCCTGATTACATCAAGGGAACAAAAATAAATTTTCTCTAAAAGCTTACATTAATTTTAGATACAAATGTTTTCAACTCACTTTTTAGTATTACATTTGTTTGTATTCATGTATCTCTTAAGATATTACAGCCCTGGGATAATCATCTTCATCCATTCCCTTTTCATACAACAAACTTGAAGTTGATAAACCATTTAAATACATTTCAAGGTTACACACACATTAATACTAAAATAAATTAAATTCCATGCTCAACTAAATTTTTTATAGAATACACAAGATCAAAAATGTTACGAAAGATGAGATAAATTTATTTACTCTAATTATTGTATAAAGATTTTTCATATTAATCACCTCATAAAGACTGTCATTATTTGAACTGTCTCGCTCTCCTAACTTAGAAACTTATGAAAATATTTAGTTGCCCAGATAAATAAGAAATGATGCAGTTTCATTTTTCCTCATCATGGCGATGAGAGGGGGAGCGGTAAGACTCGAATCCATTATTCGACTTTAACGTTGCTTGCAAAAGATCTCACGACCATGACCACTAAGAAACCGGGGTTCCTAATAGTTTCACAAGAACTGCTTATACATATCACTTTATAAGGAATATTCACACTAATCACTTCATAAGGGTTATTTCTACTAATTATTCTCCCCCTCCCCTCCACACACATCTAGCAGCAGCTAACTAAAGCATTGTACCAAGCACAAGGGGAAATAGGTGCAAGCCTTTATTCTTCCATGTCTTAACGAATCATCTACTGTCGGGGTGGGGGTGAGTGAAGAACATTAACTCCAACCTCGAGATAATAAACTAAGAGCGCTATTTGAGAGACATATTTATCCAACTCACAACATACATAGACACACCTTACCTTACTCTTGGAAAAGATAACAGAGCCATCTCTTGGTGTATTCAAACAAATACAAAACAAATTCATACCCGACTAGGTGTTCGCAATACTGCAATCATAACACCCCTTGAAAAGAAATGAAATAGGAATTCCAATAGGAATACAATATTTCAAAAACAGTAATTTTCACATTAATTTTTACAATGAAAATAATCTCATTTTGATTGCAAAAAATATAGGTCACATCCCCCCCCCCAAAGTATATTTTACAACAAATTAATTTTTCAAATGTTTAATTTTATTTATTCAATATTGAAAATTTTTGAAATTTTAGGGACAAAGATGCATTAAAAATTTGGAGATCGGAAGAAAAATGTGAAAACAATTATAGTTTGGGGCTGTGATGGCAGCAGGAGTTAAACATTTTAGACATTTAGAATTTTTATCGAATCCACAGTGAACAAAATGGGTTACCTAACTGTCTTGAAAGAAGATGTTGCCCCTAGCATTGTGCTTTTGGAACTGTCACGAATTCAATGATAATGATCCCAAACACAAATAAACTGCGAAAGAATGGCTACTATATCGGGTGCCTAAGACTTTAGATAATCCTTTACAGTCCCCAGACCTTAATCTCATCGAACATTTATGGGAATATCTTGTTAACAAAAGTACACCAAAGAACCATTTCAAATAAGGAAGAGAGGGAAAAAAAACTATTATGAAAGACTGGCAAAAATTCTCCCCCGAACTGACAAAAAAAAAAAAAAAAAAAAACTGATAGTACTTGTATCTGTACCTAGAAGGTTATAGGTGGTAAAATCCAAATAAAAGTAGGCGAAATATTACTTACATTCTCAATTTTTTATCAATGTTTTCTGTTTACTTTTTATTGATACATAAAATATGATGTATTTCTTTATAAGCTGATTTATTTCTTGATATATGCTTTTTGTTTTAATTTAATGTTGTTGAATTCTACTTGAATAAGCTTTTAATTCTCCAAATTTACTTTACTTTATAGCTCAGTTATATATCTGATATAGAACATTGTATAAATGAAAAAGGGCTGTTTACTTTTTTTTCTTTCACTATCACTATAAAAGTTGCCCACTAGAACGCAAGGATTATCGACAACGTTATTCTGAACGCTCAAGAGACTAGGATGGCTTCTGAAAAAATGCGCCTACCAGTTTTCCCTCTCCAACATGATAAACTTTGAGGCTAATTTCGAACTTTATGAGCAGTAGTAGCTTTCATTATTATTCACGAAATGAGTTTAATGAAACTAAGATTTATTGATTATTTATTAACGTTTCACTCTTAAAAGCAATATGAAGGCTATTGGAGACAGACTACGGAATTATGAACCACGATCAAGTGACGAAGATTTCACGTTCTATCGCCAAAAAAAAAAAAAAAACAAGACTTAGTGCATTTATAACCAGCATAAGCGATATTAGCATGAAGTAGGGGCGTGGCGATAGTAATGTTTTGTATCAAAGTTTTTACCCTTTTTGGCTTATAATGTAGATCCAGGATTCGAGATAAAAATCTCACCGAATGCATATATATTCGATTATGTCGGAAAGATCACAATTCGAGTATAACTAAGTGGGAAAAAACAATTTTTCTCGATATGCCTTGTTGAATTGAAGATATTTTAGTAATAAGATTACGTACCATTTTTTCCAAGAAGATTTGTTGAATATGAAGTTAACTGGTGAATTTGAAGTTGTTGATTGCATAAATTTTGATAATTCATGAATTTCTATGTGAATTATGCGTTTTGATAAATAATAATTTGATTATTAACAATTCATTACTTCATATACCATCTGTATATTCAAAACATCGAAAATTAAGAAAGTAAAAAAAATATGGAAGTAAAGAAACGTATATTCCATTTTTCAAAGATTTATCACATATGGATGGGAAGATCTTATATATATATAAATGTTAGTAATTTGCTGAATACATACATGATGTTTTTGACAATTAATGAATCTGTGTGTGAAGTACATATTTTGATATGTTAAATTTAATGGATATTAATAGTGATTTATTTGATATATATTTAATACACAGTTATAATTAAGAAAGTGGAGAAATAGAGAAAATGATACGTGAAATGAAGGCACAACGCGCTATTTTTATTAAATCATATAACAAATTACAGAGCTCCTTAAATATGCATACCATAAGTTTTTTGAAAATATAAATATATCTACATTGATTAAAACAAAAGGTAGACCCTTTTTAGAACTTATACGTAAAGATTATTTAGATAAATCTAGACAACGAAAATCAAATTGTTATAGTTGAAGTATATAATGAAAAAGCCATCGAATGGAATTCAAAGCTAAAAAAAAAGATAGTTTGAAACAGAAACTAGAGAAATTTCCCCAGATAATAGTCGACACTAGAATGTTGATAAAGAAAAGATTAAAGAAGTTGTGCGTAGAAGTGTTACTATTCTTCCTCAATCGAGGAGACGTTATTAGTGTTTTCCCAAAAGTCAAAGGTCACAGCAACGATACCCTGCAAGTCAAGCTCACTAAAAAGAAGCATGTGAAGGAAGAAATAAAAGCATGTTACCCTGGAAGAGTGAACATTCATCCCTCTTCATGGAAATTTGGCATTTTTATGGGGGAGGATCCCCGTGTGTGTTGGCTTAGACAGAATGAAGATATGAAGAACCTATCTAATTTTGGAGATTGGAAAAATGAAATTTTTTAGAGAAAAGAAAAATATGTCTTTTGGTCCAAGTGCTTTGGACTGTAATTCAATCTCAGGCGAGATTGACGAATTCATAAAAGATGATTTGACGTCATGGATAACCAAGAAGATATTGTTCTTGATCTGGATGATTTCTTTGGAGTAAGGAAGAAAAAGGAAAAATTTAAAAGACCCTTGATTCTATTAAACCAGAATCAAGAATTAAAGACGAGTCCTCAGTACTGGTTAATGCACGTTACGCCTCAGAAGAAGATGAACTGTGGTAGCTTATCACCATCTTTATATTTACTTGATTCTCATGAGAATCATGTTCGAACCATCGATAGAATCGATGAAACAAACTCCAAAGAAGAGTTTCGTAATAAATATCAACTAATGCAATATTTAAGGAAAACATCCCAATTGAAATATTTAGGAGCACTGATTCCCCAAATAAAATCACGAGATCCTACTGCAGTGAAAGCTAAAGATGCCGTATTTTTAGAGTGCGAAACTTAAAAAGAATTTATTGGCAGTTAAGAAAGTTGACGGAATTTCACCCAGAGTAAACAAAGTTTTCGGACTAGTTCGAGTAAAAACTACAAACTCTGAACTTTTCAAGCTGTTACAAAAGACTTTGCTTGCTGGAAGTGTTATCACAGTGGGTTGAAAATAATTCGGTAGAGAAGGCAAGAGAACCATTTGAAAACTTTGCTACCTGCGGAGAATAAACAGTCCTAAGGAAAAAAGAAAAGGGAGAATAGTGGAAAAACCAGGAAGATTTTTAGACCTATTATTCATTCTTTTTTTTATTTATTTTTTTATTTTGCGGGTGGAAGCCATTTGAATTTTTAGATATAGCGCTTGGATACGTTTGGTATGACTGAACCTCGGGCATTCCAATTTGGGTACGCTTGTTATAATAAGCTCAGATGGAAGGATATCACGTCCATCGCCATGAGAGAGTCGTGAGTATATTAACTCAATGATAATCAACGATAATCGCATCCAGCAGCTGCTATGGAAATAGTAATGTTTTGTACCGTTGTTTTTATCTTTTTTGTTTTGTAATGCAGGCCGAGAAGCATCGGAAAGGAGTTTTTAGCGAATTCAGATGCATTCGCTAATGTCAGAAAGACTGCAATATAATATGTAAATAATTAGTATTTCAATAGTTGATTTTTGTTCCAATTTAATGAGTCGCCCCCCAGTTATTTGTTAAAATTCAAAAAATGTAACATATACACACATTATAAAATATTTTCAATGCCCCCTTTGACTACTATACTGTATGCCATTGCTCGCAAATGCGTCAGGTGAGGAGCATAATTAATTGTTCTGCAATATATGGTGCAATCTACAAAGAAAATCTGTTTTATGAGCATTCCCCTATATACTATTGAGGTATCTAATGATTCCGTTAGAGGGCGCACCTGGCGAGGGAGAAAAGGAAGATTGTATATTGAAAGTAAGGGAGGACTTTGAGGTCGAGTGGAATAAGATCTCTCGCGGCTTCTTGTAATAATCACGATGGCAATCATGAAATAAATTATCTTAAAGGAAAGCGTCTTTCAATGGTGATCTGAAAGACAGAAGGAGAAAACCTCTCGACTACGAGCAGAACCGCTACAGCTATGTTATATTAATAGCCAGTTAAATGCTTATATTTGAAAAAATAAAAGTTTCCGCCATCCCACCGGTATTCTATAATATGCTCTAAAGTATAAAATGGTTAGGGATCCCTTGTCCTAGCTTAAACTTTTAATTGATTAGTGAAAATAAGTGAATTGAAAAAGCTTTTCATTCTTTGCAGAAGCACCATGAATTGAAGTCTAGAAGTTCATGCATTCTGATTTGTAGTAAGGGAAATGGCACTGAAAATGACACAATTTTCGAACATTCCAGCATTGTAACTACATTTGTATTGCAGCAATGAGGTTCACGCTCTAAAAAACCAATCTGAGAATGCTGATGTAGAGATGCTAGCAAACAATTTACAATTTTGAATAATATACTGTTCAAAAAGTAATTTTTAAAATTTTAAAGAGCTTTATTTTTGTTCAGTTTTCTTATATTTTATATGTAGAATTAACAGAGTTATGATAATTATCTTTGAGATAGACAATAGGGCTCGTTTTTGTGTGATCAAAGGCACTTTAGATTCGAATAAAGGTAATAATTTCATCCTAAAAATCTCGAAATATTAGTTACTCTTATTAACACATTTTTCTTCTAAATAACCAAAACAAATCTTCAAAAGTATTTTTCATTAATTTAGAAACGATTGTAGTATTATATTCTTGAAGATATTGTAGGCAAAATGGCTCTCAGAATTCCTATTTGCTTTTGTTTCAGTTTGGTATTTTAGAAAGTGTCCCCAAACAGTTACGTAGCTAGTTGAAGGGCAAGTGGGTTCATTTGTCGGAAGGCACAGCATCATATGAGGCCAAATTGATGTCACGAAACTTTAGAAGGAAATTATTTTCAATCTTATACGCATTAAAAAGTAAATAAAAACATTCGCATACTTATTAGTTTTACTGATTGCTGAAACTCCATAGCCAGTTGCGAAAAAACTTTAAGAAAATTAAATCTTATCTTGTCTTATCTGAGATCATTCATAATACAGGAAAGAGTGTCGGTCTTGGCTTTATTGAGGGTGGAGCGAGAGGTTACCCTGCGGCATGCATTTTGATGCACTAATTGATAAATTTTCAGCACTGCAAAGGGCAGGAAAACACTTAGTTATCTTTGAAGTTAATAGCTACATTAAAAGCATTATATATACTTGAAATGTTTTTTTTTAAACTCCAAACTAATTTTATTTTCAGGTTATTATATTATTATATACAAATTAATGTTTAAGTTTTTGCAATGTTGTATTTGAATAATATTTTTGAATAATTTTATTTTCTAACAAACATTGTTCGCGAAATTATTTTACTGCGGTTCTATTTTTGTAAAAATTTAATAAAGCTTTGAAAACATACATATAAAAGTACTTAAAAAAATAACACATTTAAAATGATTTAAAATAAAACCATGAATTCTTTTTCCAAAAATACTATTATTCTAAATATATATTTTTAAAATTTTTCTTTCCCTCCTACATTGTATTTTAGTTAACTTTCCTCAGTAGTTCTCGGGCGCTGAAATCCCTAGCTACACTCCTGGTCCCCAAAAATTTTAATTGAAAAAACAAATGATGTAATGATTATGACTATAAATGGCTTAAGTTTTAATGTTTATATACTAAATATTTTAATTATTTTTTAAACTTGTTATTATATGTAATATAATTGTATATTTAAAATAATTAACTTAAAATTATAAACTGGTTTATAAAATAGTTTGTTGAAACAAAATGCTGCATTCACAAACAAAATTTTCATATTATTGCATTGCTTTGTTATATAAATACATTAAATTAATAGTTATAATTTATGTGTAAATAATGCAGCTTTACTTACGGATAATTTTAGAATTATGAAATTGGATCAAAGGAAAATTTTCAAGTAAAGATTACAAAAAATTACAATCGTTTTACAATTCAAAACTATTTGAAGAAACATTACTAATCTTCCAATACTTTATAATAGTGTATGATATAATTTGAAAATAAAATTATTAAAACCGCAGTTAAAATCTCGTAACCCGAATCTATATAATCGTGGTGCCATCTATTGTCTAAATAAGTAACAATAAAGGCTTACAAATTTTTATACGCATTAGTTGAGAAATTTAAGATGATCAAATACATTAATATTTAACAGAAAATAAATTAAAAGTTAATCAATATAAAAAGATAATTATAAAATCAAGAAATATTTAATTTTCTAATAGCAACCTTTTCTAGTTTCCAAGCGATAATTATAATTATATTTTGTTATTGTTAAAAATGTATATATTTTTACTCTTATTTTAAATTAAATATGAGAAAAAGCCACTTTCAACACAGAAACTTGATTGTAACAAATGTTTAATAATATTTTATAAGTTTTAGTTCTAGAATCTTCTTTTAGTTCTTAATAAATCTATCGAAAGAGTAATAAGAACCATTTGAGTGAAAATTTCAGTAAAAAATTTAAAAGTGTAAAATATCTGAAAATTACTTTTTATACAAAACCGCATAACCTTTATTTAATGTATATTTACGAAAAATTAAATTACTGTATTTGAGTTACGCAATGATACTGCAACCAAAATTATTTTGATAAATGAATATCATAAAAAGATATATACAAGGAAAAATAAATTTTTACAATTTTGCCATTTTTTTTCAATTTATCGAAATATTAAAAATTACTATTATTTAATTATACTAAAATTACTAAATATTTGTATCAAAATACTTATTATTTGTAATTCGAAGAGATTTGTAATTTTTAGACTTTTTTTAATCATCATTATTATTTATTTGCGCAAACTAAAGACTTTTCAATAATAAATATCAGATTTAAATTTAAAAAAAAAATGGTGAGATAAAAATTAATCAGATATGTGGCTACTGGTAATCACCGTCAGCCTACTGCTATTCTACCACTATGAGGAAGAGTCAGGTATTTTGGCAAGGCAAGCCAGATATGTTGGCTCAATCAACATTAGAAAGTTTGACTCAACATCAGAAGGTAAGAAATATCACAAAGAAAATATTGGTTCCTCTCTCATTCCAAATGTATGCTTTCCGAAGCTACTTTATGTAGTTTCACACCATTTACTTTGGCTTACATAGCAAGAATACCCAGCTCTTTCTCATAGTGGTAGAATAGCAGTAGGCTAGTGGTGATTACCAGTCACCACAGATATAAACTCGTAATATTAAAAATTGCGAGATTATTTTCAACAAATAGGGTATAGAATAGAATATATATTCCGAAAGTAAGAATAAGTATTTGTGAATTATAAATAGATAATTTTTTTTTTCTCTTCATAAGACGAAGTATTTGATAGACTTATTCTTAAATTACTTTTTTATAGCATCTTGATTCCAACTTATGAAAGCCCAGTCTGAGCTTCAACGCGTCTTGTAAATTCTTGGCAGTCATGCTCCTCGAAGACGAACACTTTTTTAGAAGATTTAAATCCTAAATTAAATCCTTCAAAATTATCTTTTTTAATTTTAATGGTTCATTTATTGCCTCAAGACATTGATGCAGGTTATCAATTTCAATGCAGTTTATCAAAGTCAGAATTCGATGACCATTTTGAAATGTAAGAGGTACAGTAAATCAGGATAATATAAGGTATAATGTCTGATAGCTGGGCACACAATTCACTCTTTAATTTTGCTATTATGGACTTTTTCTGCACACAAATACAGCTAAACAAAAATAACATTCCCAATGACTTACGGCATACTAAGGAATATCAAATGCAAGAGCATAAATTCTTATCTTGATTCCATTTCCTTAAATGCTTAACCAGAAATGGATTCGTACTAGTTTGGCAGAAGTGAAATTTAATATTTTGATCCGTTTGTCATATACTTTATCAAAACGGTACTTTTAAGCAAGATTCTCCTTAAGATGGCTGGTTGCATTTTTATCGCATTAACAGAAATCTTGCAAATGCGATATCCTCCACAGATCTGGCACTGTACTAGAACGGGATTTTATCGTGCACTTCCTTTCAATTACCCCTTGAGGATCTTAATATAACGCTGTTTCAATTATGAATCTCTTACAAGAAATTAAACTTAAGTAAATTAGAATAGAATTAGTAAAATGTATTGAATAATACTTGGAATTGCATTTATAAGCAGAGAAAAATTAATAAGAGAATTAATGATAAAGAGTGTGAGCTGAAGTTTTTAACGAAGAAATCAGAATCTTGCCTAGAGATAAGAATTTCTGTTCTTTTGGAAAGACTGCTTTTATCTATTCTTCTATAACTATTCTTTCTATAACTTCTATAACTATTCTTTTTAAAGAACTATTCTTTAACCTGTTCTCTGATCCACTTGTTCTTTAGATTCCTCGAACCAAAACCACAAAAGTATTGAAATCAATTTAATACTATACACAATTGCAACATATGATTACTTTATACATTTGAAAAAAAATCGAATCGGGAGAATTTTAGGGAAAAAAATCACATTTTGTATTAAAGTATTATTAAATAGGAAACTATTTTCTAATTTTATCAAGTGATAGTGAAAATAAAGTATCTTTTGTGATTTCTCAGTACAAGTATTTTTAATGTATTTATGTATTCAAAATAAATAAATTCAAGTAAACGTCGGCAAAAAATGAATCTGAAGTTGTTTTTATATTATAAAATGTATTGTGAATTTTAGGCAAAAGCATTTAATAATTTTATAAAAAAAAATTAATTAAAAAAAGCCCACTTCTAGGGCTTTAAAATTGCCATATATTAGATATTATACTCTAGCTAAAACACACAAAATAATATATAAATATGTTTCATTTTTGTTCTCAGTATCTACAAACATTAAATACTATACATGTACAAACTTGTTTAATTATTTTCTACATTTTTAGTAAAAAGAACAAATTATTAAATTTACGCAGGAAATATATGAAACATTTAAATTCATATTCAACTCTTATTTGCTGTCTTCACGAGCAATAATAAGAAGTAAAGAATAAAAAACAAAATTTTTAAAAAAAATTCTTCAAAACTCATTCTTAAATTTAATCAAATTCAAATTGGTGGCAGTGTCAAATATTGCATCAATATATATTAATATACTGCAGCAAAACATCTTCGAGTAATTAATCTTACGTTATAAGTCCAAAAATACAATCAAAAATATTTTTGGGAGAATTATAAACGCATAAGAAAATTTTTTATGAATATAATTGTGCACATCATATAAATACTTTTTTCGCATTCTAATTAAAACCTAATAAAAATGCAAGAATTTTAGAACTGGTTCATAAATTTAAAAATAACTATATAAATTAAATTAAAAATAAAAAAAATACAATTAAAAGGCGGGGGGAATCAGTTCTGATTCCAAGTGGATATAGAAATCGATTACGAAGCAAACGTGAATAGTTCAAGAGAACCAAAGACTTTCCTTTCAAACGATCCCTTCCAGTTCGGAATCCTTTACCATTCCTTTAGTAATGTGGACCCACTTCTAAGAACTTTCTAATTCGGTCTACTCGTATTTCGGAAGTCGACCACCTGAAAGAGTTAAGTCCGTCTGTGCTCAACGTTATTCTTCAGATTGTAACCTAGCTAGATCAATTCGAGCTAATTCTTTGGGAAAATCTTCTGCCGAAAGATCTAGTTCTTTCGGAGTTTTATTTCTCCTCCATTATTCTTCTCGTTCCAACCTACCTCGCCTTTGGAGCCGTTCGTACAGTCCGATCCAGTTTAAAGCGAGCATTTCCTATAATTCCACTGGGGTTCGTTTTTCAAGGTCAGCGCTTTGCATTCCTACATTCTCTTCTCGCTGGCTTTCCTCCCCACCCCCAGCATCACATACTAGTTTTGCTTCAAATCAGGTGTGTCCATACCGCGAGCGGCCTGCGGCCCAGAGTACCTATGAATGCCCCAAAAAAGGAGTATGAAGCGAAAGAAATATTAATACCCACTGCAAGAAAATATAACTCCATAAAACTGATTTAAGGGTTATTGTGTCATAAAGGTCACTTTTGAGTAAGTTCACCCCCCAGGTACAGGAATTAGAAAATAAATTCAATGATTTTCGAAAGAATAAACAAATGTTTTATTTTTTTATTTTTCGACTCCATTTATAGACCATATAGATATGGTTCATGCAAATTTTCAAATGGAATGTATAGAGTCGCAATCTGACATCCAACTTAAAGAGAAATTTTACAAAGTTTCTTTCATGGATTTTTATAAATTATACTTGCCTAAAGTAAAATACCCGTCGTTGCACTATCTTTCATTATTCATATAATTATTGTTCGGAAGCATATACATTTGTGAACAACTATTTTCAAGAGTGAAACAATTTAAGAGTTAAAAAAATTTAAAACCAGAATCACAGATAAGTACCTAGAAAACTCCCTAAAATTTATTAATTTTATGATTTCTAGCTATCTTTATCTCTTTTCATAACGAATTCTCAAACATATATATACCCAACTCTTTTTTTTTACACGATTTTGAAATAATACGATTCACTAATATACTTTTTTTTACACGAGTTGTTTGTTCTAACACGAATCCCCCAATCCAGTTCGTAATAGAAGTGCACGCTTATTATCAAGTAGCAATGGCGAGTTGTTAATAGTTTTATTCGTAATTTTAATTTGAATTTTTATATGTTGAATGTACCTATAGAATGAATTTTAACTGCACTCTAATTTTAATTTTTTTGTAATAAAAATTAATTGATTTTGTTTTATAATTAGATTTCATTATTACATTTTTTTGCATGGTTTTTTAGGAAAACATTTAGTTTTTTCATCTAATATTTTCGACGTATGGTAAATTTGTGGAACACATGCACAAATTTACCATACGTCGCTCGTATTTTTTACACGAATTTTTATTGCACGGTTTTCTGAGGAACGTATATACCGTGCAAAAAAAGACTTGGGTGCATTATATATATATACACACACACTCTCTCTATATATATAAATAAATAAAAAAAAAAAACTACACTCCAAGAGGAGTTGTCCAATGGAGACAAAAATTGGTGAAAAGGAAAATTATGTACAGAATAGAAAATTATTAAAGTTTCAGAAAAATTGAATGATTTATTTTAGAGTTACATAGTATAGTTACAAAGTAATGAGCTCAATAAGGTGTTGAACCCCCTCTAGTCTAGATGCAAGCTGCCACACGACGTGGCACAAAGTGATAAAGCTGCCTGATGATCTCCTGCGGTATTTCTTGCCAAATTTGCTTCAATTGTCGGACGAGGTCTTCAACATTCCCTGGTAGATGCAGTCGTTTTCCCATCATATCCCAGACATGCTCGATTGGAGAGAGATCTGGATGGCCAAGGAAGTCTTTGTGCCGTATGTAGTCTGACATTATCTTGCTGAAAAATAAGGCCAGGGTATTGAAAAAGGAAAGGTAGCAAAACAGGTCTTAGAATGTTGTCGACGTACCGCTGTGCTGTAAATGTGCCTCTGATGACGACCAAAAGGGTCCGGCTATTAAGGGAAATGACAACCCTGACCATAACTCCTAGTTGAGGGATTGTGTGGCATGCAATGGTGAAAGCAAGATCGGCACACTGCCCTGGGCGTCTCCAAACATGTTTTCGATGATTGTCAGGACACAGTTGGAAGCGGGATTCGTAGCTTAACACTATATGTCCCCAGTCAGCATCATTCCAACCTCATCGAGCCAAGCACCATCGTATTCTGGCTCCACAGTGTGCAGGCTTGAGTGGCAGGTGACGTAATGGACGGTACGAGCGTAGATTTCGCTCTATCAGCCATCTGGGAATGGCCATGGTGTATACTCGTATGCAGGTCGCCCCACTGATGGTTGATAACGATGAATCAGACGCTGAGATAGCTGATCTGACAATCACTCTGTCCTCCCGAGTTGCTGTGGCCCTAGATCGACCGCTACCCTCATGACGCTGAAATTTGACCTTTGCCCACCCATTCTTACCAGCATCTTCTAATCGCTATATTGCTTCAACCCAAATGACGAGTGATTCTCCGATTCGCCCAACCTGCCTCTTTCAATCCAATGATACGACCTATTTCAAACTCTGACAGTTGCTGGTAATGAGCTCGAATCCTGAGGCGAGACATTTTACCACTCGTTGAAAGGTATCCTAAATCACAATGCAACAGAAAATTTCACCATCCGATTGAAAATCGCTTCTTATGTACACCTACTGAGTGCGCAGTTCGATGCGCGCGCTGTAGCTCCCGCTATTCATTTATTGGGCACCAAATTTTAATCATTTGCATGTTCGGTCCAAATGTCTTTGTATACGAAATTTCATTACAATCGGGCAATTCCTTCTTGGTGCGTTGTTGTTTTTTTTTTTTTTTTTGTTATAGTGTATGTATATATATATGTATGTACGCACACACACACACACACACGCACACGAACTATTGTTAATGTCTTGGAGTTATATTTAATTTTTGAGGTCCTAAAGAATTCGTTTTTTTTCCTATGCAGCCCAGGAAGTGAGTGATTGTTTATTAGCATCGTGCTGTGAAAAGCAACAAGATGGATATTGGCGACGAAACAAAAGAGACCGAGATTCAAAACCTTCGGTCCAGTGACGAGGACGACTCCTGAGTTGGTCCCTCCCTCTTCAAACTTCCCCATCATGCCAAAGGTAGGACCGGACCGAGACCAAATATAACAGCCTCGCAACACGGCAAGTTTTTAGCGACATCAGAGCTCGAGTCCACGACTCGTCGAAAACAACGCGGCCCGGACACACCTGCTTTGAATAAAATCAGTGATTTCTCCTGTCTCATGCTTCCTAGTTACACGAAGAATAATTTTCCTTTTTCGGTGTTGAATCTCTTAAAGATTTATTCCTGGATTGTGGATTCGCCCATATTTGTTCAAAGCGAGAAATACTATTATGGAATAAAGACGTCGGAATACCGATAACTAATTTGAATAATTCGAAACAGCAAAGAACAGGTTTCTGACAGACTGCTGACTAGCTCTTTAGATGAATTAGGTCGAAAGAATAGGTTGTTATTTCGATTCCTAATACTCATCGTGCCCATATTGAGTTACGAGATATGTGGTTATTGATAGTGAGGATCTACTTAGGGTATTGAGTCGAACCCTTATTTAAAATTCTACGGACTCGGATCCGAGACAATTTAGTACCTGTTAATAAACATTGCGTGTTTTGATTATTTTGAGATATAAATACACTCAAGTACAGTTTTTGCTTGGTTTTTGACTTTATTAATGACCGTGTTGATTTATGACTCCTTAATTATTGATTAATAATGGGAAATGGAAGTATTCTTGGGGAGTTACATTCTATTTTTTTTAAGTGAGTATTCAATTACATAACCAACCATTTTAATAACATAACTTGAATTGACAAAAAAAAAAAAAAAAAAAACTATGTAACTATGTAACTTTTGGAATTAATTCAAAAAGCTAAAAGTACTGTCAGAACAATTGTCTACGTTCAAAAAGAAACATAATAAGCTCAAAGAAAAGTTTATTAATGGGTTTTCTTCAACTCAACACTGTAACTTTGTGTGGGTCAAAATTTTAAAGCTTTTTTTCTCACATTTTAAAGCGTTCAATTGAGCTGAAATTTTCTATACACGATTGTTTTGGATGACAATACGATAATTTAACTATACTTGATAAAAATTAATTTATTAAAACTAATTATTTAAAGAATTAAGTCTTACTCATATTTCCAATGTGAAACAATTTAATATTGAAACCAGCAAATTCAACTATCTCCTTGTAAAATTTTAAGGAATGAAAAATTATGTTATGCAAAGTGTGAAGTTTTAAAGAAAACCCATGTTTAAAAAACTCATTTTTTATCCGTGTTCTTTATAATACATCAAATAAAGTAAAGTTTTAGTGCGAAAGGATGAAATCCTACTCCTACAGTGATGAGATGATGAGAACAAATCACTCCATCGATAAACTCGGGTCAAAGTGAAAAAAATTGCAAGCGAAGATACACCAATTAAGAAGTTATATGAATATATCTTACTTTATTTTTTCCAGGTATTATTTAATATTTTTCATCAATATCAACTTTTGGGCTTAAAATAGTTCTTAGTGCTTTGATTGTTCTTATGCATTAATTATTCAAAATAGTAAACTACCTTACTACTTAACGCGCCCATAACGGTTGTTAATTTATTGGAATCTCGAAACTATGTTCGAAACGTGTGTGATAGATTTTAAGGGTCGACTATTTTGTGCAATGGCTTCTTAGCTTCATTATAAAATAATGTACCATAACCTTTGCCAGAAATTTTCATATAAAAGTGCCTTTTTTTCGATAAAAGTTACTAAAATAAAACAATGTATATTGAAATATTAATTCAGTTTCTTGATGCCGTAATTCAATAACTTTAGAATAATACAAAAATTAAATGATGGTTTATGAACTTTGATTTTACCCTTAAAAATGAACTGTAAGAACGGCATTTTGGCAAGTTTAAAGTAGCCATATACTATTGGAAATAAAATATTCGATTTACATCACATTAAAGGTAAATTTTTTGCTTTTTATTTCACTAATGTGTTTTATTTAATAATTAATAACAAATATTTAAAATTAAAAATTTTGTGTTATACACACAGTCACATTTCGAAATAATGTATTCACTAAGTACGAATTTAAATGGTAATTGAGAAACATTTATAAGTAGAAAAAAATGTAGAACATTTTAAAATTCAGTGCGTGTGATTTACTTCAGAATAATATTTTCATTATGCAAATCCCAACATTCATTTTGTGTAGTGTAAATCATTATGTATCAAATTATATAAAAAATCTCAGTAACCACAACAATTTGATTGCTTTTTTTTGGGTCGAGATTAGATTTTAACTTTTATTTTTTGGTCTCCTTTCTTTAGATGAAAATTAGTTTAATTGGAATTCGATAAGCTTCGAAAAAAGAGGTGTTGACTTCTTCGAAAACAAGAACAATTTTTATTTTATTTATATTTTTATATTTTATCACTAAAAAAAACCGATTATCACACACACGCATGACTAGTGTATTTTCTTTAATCATATTTCTTTCATGCGTCATATACTTCTCCACTACGTTACAAATATAAAAAATATGTATCGCTGTCACGTAATTCTAAATAATAAAGAAAATTGACGCAATTCAGAAAAATAATTGCTTTACATCAATAATACATGATTTGTTTCTCACAAATTTCGTTGTTACTCTAAGATAACTATCATTAAATCGAAATATCTGCAAATATCATTTTCATACCAAATGGCCGTTTCTGATACATTTATTCGAAGTAAAACATCAAGAGCAGCAACAAACAATACGTTGTTACTTTTTGGAATGGAACGCGAAAATATCGTGCAGATTTAAAATGGAATGAAATGTTGCAGATGTAATTTAAGAAAGAACAACTAAACACACATTGAAGAAGAGCAATAAACTAGAAAAAAAGTTAATAAAGAAAGAGAAAATTCAAATCACCACACTTCATCATAATCGCGAAAGGTTTTATTAGTATAATAAAATTTTAATTTAAATCATTGCAGTGAAATACTTTTACAAGAAACGAAATAAGATACACATAAATCGATATATAAATATATTTAACAACTGCTATGCATGAACATGAAATATATATATATATATATATATATATATATAAATATAAATGCACAATTTACTTTTAAAATATAAAGCAAAATAAGTTTTTTCTAACATAATGATATGCACTGGCCTAACATAATGATATGCACTTGAAAACAAAAGAACATAAATTCTAGAAATTTAGAGCAATTATACTTTAAACAGTTATAGCATTTTTTATTTAATTTTAAAATCAAGCATTATTTACAAATAAAAAAAATACATTTTTTTTAAAAAAAATCTATATTTTGATTTTTTTAAAAAAAAAATCAGAGATTTTTCTGAAACACTCTTATATATGTCTTTTAAAAAGAAATATGACTTCCGTATTTGCAATACGTTGGCGAATCAACTTTTTTTAATTCCAATTACGTTGTCGAACACTGAAATGGGATTATCATTGTTTATTATCTCACAGAGAAGCAAAAAGAAGGCTATTGGGGACGCATCTCGTTATTTTGAGCCTCGGTCCAGCAACGAGGATGACATCTGAGCTAGCACCTCCCTCTTTAAACTTACATACAACGCGAAAGAAAGTACTTAAGAATTCGACCATAATTAATGTGCATCAGTCCCATTACACGGCGGATCTTCAGTGGCATAAGGGATCGACGAATACAATGCCGGCCACTACTATAACCACTAGGTTACTGCAGCCATACACTGGAATGGGAAGTAACACTCACATAAGAAGCAATCTTTGTTCCAACTCATATAGTAGCTCAGAAGAGGACCTAATACAGCCACCTGTCTACCTAGGTAGTCCTAAAGATACGCTAGGACTGGAAATCGAACTCGTTATTCAATTTGTTTCAAATTTAATCCTCAAGATATTCATCAGCAGGCCTGGAACATTGTGGTCAGGCTTAATCGTTCATTATAATGAATTCATCAATCAACACCAGCACATGACGTGTGTGTGTGACATATGAGCAAGAGTTTCTCCTTACTCTCCTCCAATATTTCACAGCAATCGAAGCTTCTCCATGGAGCCTATGCAGGTCAGTTTGATCACCTACAGAGATTTCAGCACAAATCATCAATCCACATCCTCCATAGCTAAGTCTTTCAACAATGCTAGATTGGTAGATATCACACCTTATTCTCACCAGATCAGCACATGTCTTGAATCACTTTCGAAAGGAAGAGACTTTTCCCTGAAGAGTACAAAAGCCCATTGTTTCAGATACGTGCTCTCTCGCCTAACGTAAACGAGAATTTCAGTGTTGTCGATTGAAAAGGACACACACATAGGGTTTCCTTGCATAGATTCCTCGCTTGTGAAACATCTATGCAACGTAGTGGCAGATTTTGACGTACTTGCACCGTAATTATTTGCAATGTAAAAAGGCACAATAATGTTCCTTCTTCTTCGAGCCGAAAGAGCTGGAAAGCGATCTTATGCAGGGAAGACAGTTTGGGACAAGTCTTCTTGATGCTGAATTTCTGATTCAAATTGATCATAGAATCTTTGGACCTACTAGACACTTCCGGAATCTAGAAGTATCAGCTTGCGATAACCCCATTTCTAACCATCCGATTGCCCGTTATAGCAAATAGAGTAAACGACACTTTCTAGACACGGGCAACAACTGAAGATCAACAGGCATTACAAAATTCCTCACAAATTACACAAATAGATTCGCAGTTTCCTTTGTGGCAGTGAAAGCCTAATGGTCATGATCGCAGACTCGAGGTCGGCGTTATTTTTGTCGAGTCGTAGGTTCGAGCTCAGATGCCACAAAAGACTTGCCGGGTGGCGGAACTGATACACGTTGAATCTGATTAAGGTGTCAAGTCCTCTCTCATCGTGTGGTGTGGAATTTTGAGAGGGAGGTGGAAGTTCAGGTGTCACCCCCGACACTTGGCCGTGGTTCAAAATTGCAAAGCCCGTCGCCAATAGTCATCGGGCTGCTTCTCAGTGAGACGTTAATAAACATTCAAAAACGTAGTTTCATCAAACTGTTGTATAAGTGTCCAATTTTTTAAAAAATAGACAGAGTGTTAAATATAATTATTTCCATAAGGTTTTAATGAAGTCATGAATGAAACATAATATAAAACTATTTTTACCTTTATTCACATTATTTTAATAGTGAGTGTCAAACAACAAGCTGTACCTAAACTTTTAAAGGTCCGTAACAATGTATTTATCTTAGATGTGACATCTCCTCAAGATCTATAAAAGGTCATTATTTAACTATTAAACTTCCTGTAGCTTATTTCAAGATAAAATTGACTCTCCCTTTTGAAAACAGACTTAATTTTATTTAAAATATTTTCCAAGCATAATTCTAATTAAAAAACGGAGATGAATTTAATGTTTGTGGCGTATCATTTAATATTTTTAATAAGTTCCATTCTCCATAAGAGGAAACATGAAGTTATATTTCCGTGAAAAAAAGTAGCATCTAAATATTTTTAATTTTGCAGAAAATCTTAAGATTAATTTTTTTTTTTTCATATTGAAAACTTTAATAAACAGAACTAAAATTTTTAGGAATAGAAATAGGAATTTCCAGAAAATAGGATTTTCCGTGAAATTTTAATTAACTCAAATTCCTTCAGGACGCAAGAAAAAAATATCTAACAAATATTAATTTCATTATTTGTTTGGTATTTCTTTCGTGGGAGATTGATCAGAACAAATCTTTTTTTTTTAAAACTTAATATATTTATAATATATTACAACGATATGTAATACATTTTCAACAAAAGTATTCCATGCTGTTTAGAAAATAAAGCTTAATTTTTAAGTATATATATATATATATATATATATATATATATATATATATATATACTGAAAAGTTATGAAAGAATAATTTAAAATATTTAAAAAGACAAAAATCCAGAAAGAAATGTAACAATGAAAGAAAAATAAATGAAAATATGGAACCCAGCAAGTCAAAAAGCAATATCGGGCTGAGGACCGATTAAGCGGGGTTAAACTAGTTTAATGGTACCAACCTTCCCCCTTTGCGACTTGGTAGGCTGAATTAGGAAATCCAAATTGCAAAAGAGTTCATGATTAAAAGATGCAAACAAATTCAGCGATAAAATCTACAAAAATAAAATCTATAATTCCTGGTAGGCTGAATTGGGAAATCCAAATTACAAAAGAGTTCAATGATTAAAAAATGCAAAAAATTTCAACGATAAAATTTACAAAATAAAAACTATCATTCTAAAAATTATCAACAGATCAAAATATAAAAATTACTTACAAAATTCAAAGAAATGAAGATTCAAATATGTGAGTAGTAAGACGGAATTTTCTTTAAGTTTCAAGATGAATATCACATACTCAAAATGAAAAAATATAACACATCATCACCATATAAATTGAAAAAAGATTTAAATCATTGTTTGATTGGTAATAAAATGTAAAAGGATGCAAACAATTGGTTGGTAATAAGTTGTATGGTAAAGGAGTATAACGGTCAAGAGAGAGAGTAAAAATGTAAGCTGTGTAAATGTAAATAAATAGATTCTTCACGGCTAGACCACTAACAAGCCGACTTTGTGGACCTATTGTTGTGTGGTGGATTTGAAATTGGATCACGATTCGCAAAGATGTTTAATATATTTGTGATGTATATAAGTATTTAAGAGATTTATTGAATAATCATGATCCAAACAGTTGTTGAAGAATTTTTTAATGTTATTAAATTTGTCTATTTTATGTGTGGTTAATTTGTTATTACGTAATAAAAAGCCCAATAAAATATTCCTATAAATGGATCTGTGTAGATTACTGTTCCAAAAAGGAATTTTGATTACATGGAATTCGAATCTTTCTTTTTTATCATAAATATTACTAATTAGTCTATTGTCAACAATTTGCAAATCAAGATCTATAAATTCTACTGTATTAGAATTAAGATTAGTTTTTAATAATTTGAGATAATTAGGGTAAAACGAAACATTTGGTTTAAATTCCTCAGTTTTACCTAAAATAATTAAATCATCTATGTAACGATAAAGAAAGTAAGAATCATTATCAATCTGTTGTAATTCATAAAAATGTAAATAAAAACTGGCCAGTCAATTACTAGTTGGACCTCCCTGAGGGAGACCCTGAATTTGCTTATAGAGATTTTGACTGAAAACTATAATAAGAGTATTGAAACACAAGTTTAATAAGAGTATTGAAATACAAGTTTAATAAGAGTATTGAATTTTTCACGTTTTATTGTTTGATTAAAATTATATTTACTGTATAAAATTGCAAGAACTTTAATTAAATCTTGAATATCTGTTGAGTTAAAAAGGTCTTCAAAATCATACCCATGTATAGAGAATACCTCTCGTTTCTTCATGTTCTTGACAATTTCAAAACTATTTTTAATAATAGCAGTATTTTCAATATTGTCAATAGATTTTCGAAGAATGGATTGTATATGTGATGGTTTGTTTTGATGTGTTTCTGGGATTTCCCATAGGGACTTCAGAGGGTATTGAAGTGACATTGTGTAGATTGTGTCTAATGTCTAGGGAAATTTTTGTATTGTGATGGTTTCTCAGTGGAATCTTTGTTTCATGATTTGATTTGTATGTGTTTTTAATAACTATAAATTGGAATAAGAGCTTACTATAATATCTTTTAGATTGGTGACTTATTCAAAAAGATGGTCTTGTACATGGGGGCTATTGCCTTTTAGGACATTCATTGGTTTTCGGACTTTCGTTTCAAAACAAATCCACCACACAACATTAGGATTACAAAGTCAGCTAGTTAGTGGTCTAGTTGTGAAGATATTGTGAAACATTTCTGTATTTTTACACATTTACACACACATATTTCACTCAATTGGATTTTAAATAATTATAACAAATAAAATTCTGATCATTCAATGTGATTTCTGGTCATGATTGGTTTATTGGTGGATTTTTATTAAATATTAAATATTCGATATTGAAACTTTTTATACTCAAATTAGTTAAGTACTATTGACTTCCAAAATTTATCTGGCAACAGTGCATGCTGGTGGACATCATCAATTAAAAAGTTCCTTAGCCTCTTGCAATCAGATTCATGATCACTTGTCAAAGATATGATCTTTTGAATCTTTGCCTTTACAACTATGAAATTTGAATTGAACTTCGATCAAAAGCACGGATTCGGGTATGTAGTTCTTAAGGATTTTAACTGGAAATATTTAATTATAATGTTTTATTGTTTCGAAAAAAATCTGAAATTTTTAATTGAATAATTTTTAATTGAAAATTTTTTAATTGGATATTTTTAATTGGATAATTTTAATAGATAATTTTAATCGGATAATTTTAAGAAGATAACTTTAAATGGATAAGTTTTAATTAAATAATTTTTTTGTTTTTTTTTTTTTTTTGTTTTTGAAAATAATTAATGATTGAAATATTTCGCCATTCAATTTTTCTTCTTTGTTTATTGGTTCTTTACTTTAAATTACAACTTGAATTTTTGGAGTTATCCAATTTTACCCAACAAGATGCATTGGGGGAGGGTTGGTACCATAGAACTAGTTTAACCTCACAATTCAGTTCCCAGTCTGAATATGCATGTTTTGTTTTGTTGGGTATTCGAATTATTCGATTTTTTCTTTGGTTCAGATTGATTTCAAATTTGATTCAAATTTTATTCATCTCTTAGTTTCAAATTTGATTCAGTTTCAACTTTTTTACTTAGTTCTATAAATGTTTTTTGTTTTTTTTTGTCGATTTTGGTTTTTAATTGTTCTCTTCCTTTTTTTTTTTAATATGAAAATATTTGTGTTTTATAATATATATATATATATATATATATATATATATATATATATAAATTTAAGCTGATTTTCAAGATTAAATTTTGAAACATAGATTCCTTTTTGTAATTCATAAAAATAGCAGAGACAAAATTGAGAGTAGCTAGCTGAAGAAAAGTTGAAAATGGTAAATGTTTGAACAAAATTCAAAAAATTAAGCAAATAAATTTTATTCAATATTTCAAAAATATTGCTGTTTTTAAAAAATTATGAAGAACTATTTGAGTTAAAAAATTACTGTTGCTTAAATTAATCTAAATTACATAGGAAATTTTCCCTTTTTAATGATATTTTGATAGAGGAAAATTTCCCTTTTTAA
>BMAW01129572.1:134287-149760 GCA_019974015.1 Nephila pilipes | reverse complement strand
TATTTTGATAGAGGAAAATTTCCCTTTTTAATGATATTTTGATAGAGAAAATTTCCCTTTTTAATAATCTTTTGATAAGAAAAAAAAAAAAAAATCAAAATTCATTCCTCTTCATCAAAAATTATTCAAACTTTTTTGAAATAATTTATTTTACTGCTCATTATGAAATGATTAAAAACATTTCAAACGAATGCATGCACAAAAGAAATGTCATTCATTTGTATTTTTGAGTTCTTCAAAACTAACTTTTAAGTTTATTACAGTGTTATTAAACTAGATAAAACCTGTTTACTATTTTCATCTTCATTAAATTGTTTCTGACGAGCATTTTTGCTATAATAAATCCTTATTAAAGGTTTGAAGACAGTAAATTTTTTTTTTCAAAACTTGCAGCTGCGTTCATTTATTCAAGAATAGCTGGAAGTGTTCCAACACTTTTATAATGGATAGGTAGATTTTGATTCCCCAGTATCTATTATTGGAAACGAAATCGTAAGATATAATCTATTCAGCTCGGTAGAAATGATCAAAACACTCTACTTGTACCTTTTATCCTGGACCAAGTTATTCCATTTTGACAGCATTTTGCGTACATGCGATCACTTCTGAAAATTAATCACGTAATAGAAAACAAAACATATTACAAAGCGATCAAAGAATTAAATGATATGATTATCTTAATAACAACAAAACGAAATATTCGCTTAAAAATAAATATCACAAATGTATTGAAAAGTTAAATTTTTTTCTTCATATATTTATTTAAAGCCTCCTGGATATTGAAATTCAGTTTTTTTTAAAGTACAAATATATATATGTACTCGCAATACTAGACATGTTATTTTAAAGGTCAATTGCACTTCTTTGGTTTTAATGTTTGTTACTTTTTCACCACAATACAAATAAAAGTTATACATAAATAATTCTAAGAATATTTTAGAATTAGATTTACGAATAATATAAATATTTATAATATTTTAATAGACACGAAAAATCAGTTCCTATTAATTATATGAATATTAAAAAAAAATTTAAATTTAATAAAAAAAATATGGGAAGATTTATTTTTAATTGTTCCAGAGAATTTGATAAATGACCAGATACATTTGGATTAGAGCAAAGTAACATTATTTATCTCGTTTAAATAACAGATAAATAATAATTTTGTAATACTTGTCATTTTTTCTAAGTATTGTTATAAAACACAGTTTTTATGGTTTTCTTATATATTTAAGTGAAATATTAACTCGGATATTCGAGATTTAAGAAATAAGTTTTAGAAATACTAGTAACTGCAAAAATAAATATTTCTCAATGACCAAAAAAAAACAGTATACAGACCCGAAAAAATGTTTTCAAAATCAAAAATTAAAAGGGAATGTTAAGAAATAATACAAAAAATTATTAATTAAAAAATACATTTCTTTCATCTATAATTTACGTGCAAGTTAAAGTAATGTCTACGATGCATTAATCAAAAGATGACATAATATAAAATTCGAACTTTGATTATTGTACACTATTTTTATTTGACAAAAGAAATAATTGATATATTTTTTTTAAACATTACCTTCCTTTCTTGTTTTTAACAAGTATAATAATGCAAATAAAATTGTAACACCCGCTGATTATTGTTTAATTCACCTTCCATTTTAAATCTAATACGAGTAATGTAGTAACTAAATTACTCAATCACATGAAGAGGAAGACAAATGATAACTAAATTCATTTTATTGGTATGTCTTAAATCAAAAATATGATCTCTATTTATCCATTCTACCTCAACACGTCAAGTCTAACGTCAGTTTTAAGGATTTGTCTTACCAGCATACTACACAGGTCCGAGTGAGTTCACTTGTGGTGGCAAAGGATTTTAGCGGTTTCCTTGGTTCTTTAACACGCCGAGAGATCCTGGATTTTTGTTCGATAACAATCTATGTAGGTTCACACACGTGTTATTAATCACGAATAACTTCAATACCAAATCATTACTTCTAACTTTCCAACCTCTCTCTTCTATTGAATTTTGTTTTGCATATATATATATATATATATATATATATATATATATATATGTGTGTGTGTGTGTGTGTGTGTGTGTGTATATGTATATATATATGCTACGGTTATACACATTTCCTTCTCGTTTTACGACTCATGCAACTTACGACCATTTGATCTAAGGACCACACAAAAAAATCGGTAATTTCAGGTTATATTTTTATTTACAGTACGTAATATTAAGTGTATATTATGTATTTTCTACATTACATACAATAAGTATATGTGTATAGATTTATTTTTTGTGGTTTATGCGCAATCTTTATCACACGCTTTAATGAAAGTAATACTAGACAATATTTACCCGACATACGCGCGCGCGACCAATTCCACGGACGATCTATTAGTTGGAACAGAATTCGGTCGTAAATCGAGGATATCCGGTGCGATTACTTTATTTATTTACACAAACTGATAGTAACAACATTATTATCTGTAAAACGTACACGAAGAGTAAAAGATGAGAGTTATTAATAAAAGTCATTTAAGTCTCGTTTTCGTGACACTCAATCTTTGTTCGTGCAGTCAGTCATCAAAAATGTCCTTTGCTTCATTATGGAACACAAATCAATATCACGTTACATATTAACTGCTTATCTCATTTCCTCGAATATATGATGTTTTCTTTATCGAATATTTTATCGAGAGAGAGAAGAATTTTAAAAAAAATAATAAGTCTTCAAATTAGGATCTATTATTTTCAGTCATAACTAATTGAAGTTATTTTGATTTGTTATAGCATGGAAAACTAAAGAAATTAAAGAACTTATAACTGGAATAATGTAATTCTTGATTAGATGGAAATTTTTACACATATGGTAAAGAAAAACTGTTAAAATCAAAGAATATATTTTATTTTTAATACTACACACATCGCTTTCTAGTTCTTGAGAGAAAGAAACTTTATTCAGAGCAAGTAATTTAAACTTAAAAACAAAGAATCTGACGAAATTGTTCTAAAAATATAGAAAACTAATAGAATTTTTCGAAACGAAATACAAACAATAATTAACACAATATTAAAGTCTTTGAAATTTACACTGAACTATGCAGATGGGGGAAAAGTTACAATAGATTTTTTCCTTCTTTGAGCTGCAAAGCAATATTTTAAAACGTAATTGTTTTTGTTTTTCTTTTAAATTCTTATAAAGGTCTCGCATTTAAATTAAAATTATTTTCAGCCATTTATATATGTTTTTTCATTTTAATTTTCTGCACAATTTAGAATGTTTGGGTAACTCTTAATTTATTTTATTTGGAGGAGAAAAATAGTTTAAAATCACTTTGAGCGAATTTCATTGCATTCCATTTTGTATTTGAAAATGAATTATCTCGTGGGAAAAAAAAGTTGCTATTCAAATTAAACAATAAAAACTAATTTAAGAGGCAGTAATTAGAAAATATTTTCAAAATTGTAGCTTCCTTTTCTGGTATTTAATACAGAAAAAATACATGACTATTTGCGGATTGTAAAAACAACATATAAAATTTAAAAAATTTTTAACTCATGAAAAATTATTTAAAATGATTTTAAACACAATCACATTTTAAACGACAATATATATATACAGTAGAGTATAATTATAATAATGAAAAATAATTAAATTAACAACTTTTAAGCGCAAACCGCCTCTTACTTTTCTTTCTTTCACCATAATGTTGAAGTATACCACATATTTCTCCGATGCATAAAGATGTTCTACATCAAACTTCGTTAAATACAAATGTAGGAGAAAAAATTTGCTAAAAATTAAGCATTGGGAAATGTATATTTATTATTTATATTAGAAAAATGTATGATTTCGCTAAATTTATTTAATAGTATCTTTTAAAAAGGCCAGCGAAACAGCAAATACATTTTAAAATAATATATTTTAATAAATATTTAATTCAAGAGTAGCCTTCTTGTGATCTGGATACAGCTTTCTGTGGCCCTCGACAAATTAAACAAGAAATTGCTTCTGCTCTTCATCCACAATTAATTAAAAGTGAATAAATTAGGGCCCATTGAAATTTTGCATCAATTTCAACCCTCTTTCGGCAACACGGAGATTCCCGAATGTTTCGCGTGACTTTAAATAAGAATCGTTTTTCTTATAAGACCGTGAAGTGAGAATCAGAAAATTAATGTTGAAATTTAATTTCTTTAAAAAATTTAAACTTTTCTGAGAAATAAAATCTGCTATTGTTTTTTCTGTAAAAACAACTAGAATGAACTAATTATTTATTATCGTATCTCAATTTGTAAGCATTTATTAAGAAACCTCGTTAAAAACCTGATAAATGATAAGTATTATATGTGTAAAAAAGAACGTTTAATAAAACAATTATTAATAAATAAATAAGTATACTATAAGTAAAATCTTACATAAGAGAAAGGGAACTACATTTGGATGAATGATGCCTTTTTTCAGTATTGAACTTTTCCCGTTTCAAATTCTCTATAATTCGTGTTTTTGATGCATTATTAACATTTTTATCAATATTGATAAAATGCTTGATTTAGATACCACAGATCATAGAAAAATTTCTTCAAAGCAACAGATGAAATACCTTTATATATATTTTCATATTTCTTTAAATCTTTTAAGAGCATTAACTCATTAGATGGTACGCTGACTGCTGATGAATTCTCCAACCATGCTTTAACATACACTGTCACCAGAAACGAACAAATGTTAAACAGACAATTCACTTCAAATATTTTTAACCTAATATCTGTCTATATAAAAAAAATTATAGCGGTAAATTGCTTTTGCCTTTCATCAAGGATGCTCTCTGGCAGCCTGATTTTTGATAGTTGAATCTGAGTTCCATCCAATAAAAACAATGCATATTTCAACGAGCATCTAATAACCGTGTTTCTTTTTTTTTATTTTACTTTATAGTGCATTAAAAGATAATTCACATTACTCAGTATTTCGCTCTCATTACATATTTTATTCAAGTATTCACATTCGTCCAAATAATTTTCTTTTCCCAAATTATTGTTCTATTTTCTCTGATTTTTTTTAAAGAAAGCTATATGTGGACTACTAGTCACTTGAGGTCACTTGTGTTCGAAAACACTTCATAACACTACTTCATACACATGAAGCCGATGGGAAAATATATCTTCTCTCGATCTGCATACTTCTCTAGAAAAGAAATCGCAATATTGAAAAAGTTAGTGTCGGAAATGGTTGTGTCAAAATAGGGAATTCGATCTTTATCTTCAACCCCCCAATTTTTTTGAACATTTCAGACAGCCATAGTCTGCTCTTTTCCTGAAGAATTTTTTAATTCAGGCATTATCAGCTTTTTTTTATAAAAAAAATCTTTATATGTAACAATGATAGGTGGCTTTCCACATTTCAAACCTCTTACCTTTAAAACAGGTAGAAATTTACTAAGGCTAATGAATGGATACAAAACCAGCATCATTTTCTTTAAATAATTCTTTAATTTTAGTAGCCTACGACGTAGGCAAATTTTTCTGATATCTTTGGATCGTAGTGCAACTAATTGTCTGTTTATCTATGTTGTGATCTAAATTCAGATGCGAATTCGAGAATGAAAAGGGCATTTCTCTGACAACTGTGTCATCTATCGAGAACAGCTTTAAAATATAACATAAACATGCAGTTCAAACATTTTTTCCAATGTTTTTTTTTTGTGTGTGTGAATGTGTGCACATTTTTCATTCCTAAATCTTTCTGTGCATCAACAATGTATTCCTTAAGAGAAGTCAGAGATTAATAAGTATCAGATTGATCAGAAATATCCTCGATACTTGCCGATTCTTTTGATGAATCCACGCAATAGCTAACAAACTCTGAGCTTCAGTAAGATTTAGATCGGTTGTTTTCACATTCCCTGACTCTCAATATTTTTCACGCTTTGCCAGCTTCATATAAACTTCCCCAAGAATTTCCCTAAGTACCGGCTCTCTTTGACTTAGCACTAATTTCCAGCCATCTTCAATTTTTACAATTCCAAAAGCATCAGCCTGAGCAACATCAAAAGAATTGCATGAAACTGACTAAAACTTACGTTCATGTTCTTTCTGTGTGTCTAACGTACGACAGGCATCTTTTTTTTGAAAATTGCGCCAACAATACAGCATCTTCATAATTTTTTTTGTATACTATTCATATGAGGAGTCGCTCTTGTAGAATTCTTTTCCTTCTACTAAAAAATGAGGCATTTGAGCACTATTAAGTTGACACTTTCACTTAGAGACAGTCTAATCTTCCGTAAATTATGAAATGACACCAATAGTACTTGTCGGTTAGATGGAGGTTTGTTTCCTTCCAGCTTATCTAAGTTGTGTTCTAAAGATTTCTAAAGATTAGAGAATAAAAATGGCTTTTCTCCAACTACTGTGTCATCGATTGGGTACAGCATTAAAACATAACATAAACATGGAGTTAAAAACATTTTTTCCAATATTTTGAGTGTGTGTGTGTCTTTGGGCCAGCGAGTGACACTCATCGCCAATTAAATGAGTATTTCGATTATCATTTCTCAAACTAGAAGTCATAATTGCATTCGCTCAACAACTACTCGTAGAACAGACTGAGAACAAGAGACAGGTATAGGGTAGAACATGACATAAAGCAACAAGTCGCTGCCTGCACCCAGTGCCACCCCCCTTCAACCACGATGAGGTAATAGATCTGAACAAATGAGGTCTTGAATTGTTTCTTAGAATAAAAGAAACAAATGGCAGGTATGCTAACTGAAATAAAAATAATAAGGTTTACCCAAATGTATACTCTTCCTTACTTTTTCTTTCCATCCTTAAAATCAAATTCAGTTAAATATTGAAATTAATGATACAAAATATGTACACATTACGAAAATAACTAATCAAATCCAAGTTTTTCCGTATAGAAAGTTGTTCAAATGCAAACAAAGCAAATAAAAAAAAAAAGATTTTATACTTGTTTAAATTATAACATATTTGAAACAAAAAATGACATAATTATATCATTGTTTTTAAGAAGCACTCGTTTTAAAGCCCTTTCTGTGCCATAAATATAAAAAGAGGCTTACAAAAGTAAATAAAGTACTATCCCATTAATCAAGAAAGAATACATATCGAACTAAGTACATTTCACACAAAACATGACAAAAAATTATTTTAACTTATAGTAGATTGTAATCTATTTTAATAAATGTTAGCTTTTATGTATAAAAGGAAGACTTAGTATTAGCGACAATATTTTGAAGGTTAAATAGAAAGTTATTTTAATGAGTCTTCAATATTTCGTCCTTCAAGAAAATTTAAGTATTTTTGAATCATAACTCGACCACAGTCAGAGTAAAAAAGTTAAACATTTTTAGTTCCTAACATAAAACATATATAGTTTACATAGTTATACAAAAGTTTACATTACATATTTTTAAGTTTGCGCATTTATAGCGGTTCACAATTTCTTTGTGAGCTTTATTAATGATACATCCACCACATTTATCCACTTAATAATAATTTTTTGCGAACTACTAAGAGGGTTTATTTTTCTATCCTACACCTATCATTTCAAACAAATTCGATAACATAGGAACTAGCAGTGACAATTTCAAATGTAAAGATCTGAGTTCAAAGGATAAAATTTCACTTACTTTTTCTTATCTGCCTGATCACTCGAAACCTTATTCGGCCGAGATTTGAATAAGAAATACGGAAATAACCTTAAGGGATGGCCTTGATATTCTTTTATTTCTGACAGTTTCAGAGATGTATGAAAATGAAATTTTATGCGGAATCATAAATAGCAGTTGTATATTAAGTAACTAAATACGAGAAATAAATCATTTAAAATGTTTTCGTTGTCGCTTCATTGGAGTAATACGTCATCGAAATGTACGTTTTAGTATCTAATTGATACCTTCCGTGTATATTCTAGGTTTAGTTTTTGTTACTTATTATATTAATGTTCAAATACAGAAAATTCAATAAAATAGCTATAACGAACTGGTGTCGTTATTTAAGTTAATAACCATCGAGACGCAATGTACTCAAATTTTTATTTAATTTTATTCTAACTGAGAATAATCAAGATCAATATAATTTACTAATGAGAAATGTTTCTTAATCCCGTCCTTACCCAAATATTATAAATGAGAATTCTACCTATCTTAATAACAGAACCCATTGTAGAGCTGAAATGAAATAAAATATACACAGTTGATAGACTGTTAGGGTAATAACAGGTCAATTGAAAAGTCCCCGGCCTACCATAGTAAAACACATTTTTTTGGCAAAATTAGTTTTTTTTATTCAACATAATTCCCTTCAAGGGTGATACACTGATTATAGCTACCCTCCAACTTTTCGATACCATTTTTGCAGTACGATTTGTCCTTTGCTTCAAAATAGGCTTCAGTTTCGGCGATCATATTTTCATTCGACGAAAATTTCTTCCCAGCGAGCATTCTTTTGAGATCTGAGAACAGGAAATAGTCGCTGGGGGCCAGATCTGGAGAAGACGGTGAATGAGGAAGCAATTCGAAGCCCAATTCATGGATTTTTGCCATCGTTTTCACTGACTTGTGACACGGTGCATTGTCTTGGTGAAGAAGCACTTTCTTTTTCTTCAAATGCGGCCGTTTTTCGGCGATTTCGTCCTTCAAACGGTCCAATAACGCTAAGTAATAGTCGCTGTTGGTGGTCCTTCCTCTTTCAAGGTAGTCAATGAAAATTATTCCATGCGCATCCCAAAATACAGACGCCAAAACCTTGCCAGCCACGTTTTCTTGTTGCGTTTTCCCACGTTTTGGAGCGGGTTCATCGTGTGCAGTCCACTCGGATGACTGTCGATTGGACTTCGGAGTGAAATGATGAAGCAATGTTTCATCCATTGTCACATATCGACGCAAAAACTGGGGTTTATTACGCTTGATCATCTTCAAACACTGCTCCGAATCATCAACTCGTCGTTGTTTTTGATCAAAAGTGAACTCACGCGGCACCCACTTTGCACAGAGCTTTCTCATACCCAAATATTCGTGAATGATATGATGTACACGTTCAGTTGATATCTTTAGAATGTCTGCTATTTCATTCAATTTCAATTTCCGGTCATTCAAAATCATTTTGTGGATTTTTTTTAATGTTTTCGTCGGTAACAACCTCTTTTGGGCGTCCACCGTCTTCGGTGCTCATTTCACCACGTCTAAACTTAGCATACCAATCCTTGATGCTTGATTTTCCTGGGGCAGTGTCCGGAAACTCGGCATCAAGCCAAGTTTTTGCTTCAACTGTATTTTTTCCCTTCAAAAAGCAATATTTTATCAACACGCGAAATTCCTTTTTATCCATTTTTTTCACAATAACAAAAGTTGCTTCACTCAAAATGCTATAATTCACAAACTAATGAATGATCCGACAGCTGTCAAATTTATACACGCATCTTTTGAGGGTTAGGGCTAACTAAAAAACATATGGATTTAATTCTAGTAGCGCCATCTATGTGTCGGGCAGGGGACTTTTCAATTGACCTGTTAGTTATTCTAGTAGAAAAACTGAGATGCATTCGATAAATTATCATCGATTTTAATTTGTTTTTGGTATACATTAGCTCAATGAATTTTGAGTACATTTTCGGCGAGTGATGGTTTCTTCGCCACATAAGGAGATGTTTTCCTAAATCGTGGAGGGGAAAGATAGCTGATATATACTAATTTTGCAAATATTATCTCACTCTTTGCTTCACCATTGCTATTTTATTCCTCATTCCAAAGTTCATTCGTTACGAAAAAGTTAAATAAATTCATGAAATACTGTAAAACCTAGAAAACGCGCCCCTCCGCCTTTCTGATTATTTGAAAAATATATATGATTTAGGAGAAGAGAGATCACAGAAAAATATTTTTTTCAAATTGTTACTACTTCCTTTCCTTACTGAAGCTGAAAAAAAAATCTGAAATTTTAGAAGTGGCCAACAATAGGTATTTAAATTAAAGTAAACGAATTTATTCTGTTAATTAACAGGAAAAATAAATTATAAAAAATTCACTATTAAAAGTCAGTATATTTCAAAAGGAAAAAAGTAGTCATTTGGTTGATTCATTGATTGTTTTTTTAATGTTGAACTAAAAAGCAACACGAAGGCTATTGGAGACGAACCTCGTAATCCTGAAACTTGTCACTTGAAAAGGACAACACTTGAGCTGATACCCCACTGACTTAACTTTCACACCACACCATTACAGGTGAAGCCTTTGAACCTCGACCTATTTAATGTGAAAGAGTAGCCAATAAGGACATAACTTCATGAACAAATAAACTGAACAAGAAATAATGGACAAAGTATTATACAAATAAATACAAAAAAAAAAAAAATTGAAATTGGCTTTGCTAATTTCGTTTTAACATGTGTTAACGTTTTTCTCTCTCCCCCCTTTTTTTCTGTTAAATCTCAAAAAAGTAGAATTATTCAAAATTAATATTAATTAGCGTAAAATATGCGTACTTCCGAGACCCAGACTCCACTGCAAGAATTACTATCGAGAAAAGCAAATACCCTTCTTCAAATTATTAATGAATTTTTTTTCCGCAAATAAAATACTCCAAAGTAAAAAAAAAGATGTTGCCAATGTTAACAACAACAAAAAAAGAAAATAAATAAATAAAAACAGACGATTCTGCCATAAAAATCAATTATTAAACTATATATTCACAAATAACAATAAACGAAAAATTATTGAAGAAGACAACAATATTCTGATCGAATATTAAAATGAAATATGAGGATAAAATACTGAACTAAATATATTTTATCCATGCAAATGTATCACAAGTAAGCTAAATGTAATTTTTGTAATCATAATGTATTATAAAGTCAATCTTTTGAACCTAACACCATGCAATCTTTATTTTATACCCAAGCATTTTGTTAACGCCATTTTCTCAAAATAACAACATGATGTAACAACATGACATAACACATGTTAACAAAAGATTTTATAGATGAATTTTCAAGCGTGAAGAGGGCTGGATTTAATTTACGCTTAAAAACGAAGGAGAATTTATTTTCACGAAGAAAGGGGAAAAGGAAAGGATATATTGTTGGGAGCTAATAATGCTAATTATAAAATATTGATAACGATCAATATTTTATAATTAGCATTGTTATTGAAGCATGCATATAAACGAAAATGGTGAATAATCTGCTTAAATAATGGTTATTCTTTTGTAATTATCTTGTAAATCAATACAGGTATAAAATAAATATCCATTAGAAGATTTATGGCAGAGAGATGATGACTAATTACTGTAATTGAGCTTCGATATCCAGAAAGGTTGTAAGAAAAAATGCCTGAATACTAATGCGAGTGTAGAAATAAACAATCTAAAAATATTTCGCAAGAGCCGAAATGCCAACATTTCCAGCAGTCATATTAGGATATCAATTGATTAATGATTTATGTAATTAAACTAATCATGTAATTAAAAGACTATTAATGAAATGAGTTCACTGATGTAATGCTGTCGTTCATGTTTCTGAATAGAATTCTTGTATATTTCTAACAAATTCAAATGAAATTAATAATGATATAAACATCGCTCATTGAAATTTTAAACATAAGTTACCATTTTCATCGAAGAAATACACGTTACGTAAAGCTTAAAATAAATGGTCATGATTTCAAAATTCTTTGCTTTTATAAAATTTTCAAAGAAAAGGGGAAATGGTGGGTTAAATTAATTGCGAATGTGATATTTGAATTGATTTTAGGAATACATTGAAGGTTACTTTACATTTCTATAATTTATTGGTAATTTTAATTAAAAACATTCATTACGATTTGTAAACAGTTTATTCATTTCATGTAATAATTGAGTACGCGATAACCAAGCAATCACTGTCACGAATTCATGGCCGGCGTCGTTGTAGTCCAGCCGTAAGATGGAGTCCTGCTGCATCGAAACAACTATCGTGTTCCACGACCGATGTACATTAAATCTGTTGGAACTCCAAGTCCTCGTGCTGGAGTAGCATGAAAATTTGGAAAGTTAGGTGTTAGCTCAGGAGTCGTCTCCTTCACTTGATGCGGTTCAGAATTACGAGGTCCTTCGCAATAGTTCTCGTGTTGCTTCGAAATGTGAAATCGATAAACAATAAATAAATTAATTAATTGAAAGATTCTCTAATGGCCATTAGAATGTGTTTAAGCAGTATTGAATGCTATATGGATTTAAAAGATAGTGTTCGACATCTATGGAAAAAGTGTATGTTCTTGATTTTTATCTTATTAGATTGATGATTTAGCTCAAAATCGAAATGGTATAAAATGCATTATTGAATCATAGTTTACTTACATAATTCGATATTTTGCATATGCCACTATTTGAATTCGAAATAGGAGTCTGAATTCAAAGTCAACCCAAAGTAAAATATGCATTCAAATTGCTTAGTTGCACTTAGGAATCTATTCCACTGTATTTTCCAATTGGATTTTGAAACTAATTTCTCTCACACACACATGATACGCATACATAGTTCAATATCAGGGGGAAAGAATTCAGAGGAGTAAAATGGTAGCAAAGGGTACAAATCAAAATATTGATACAAAACTGCAATAAAGTTTGTGGCGAATAAGTGGCCTCTCGTTCATAATTTAAATTCACTTGCTCCATTACTAATAAATGTCATTAAAAATTAAGTTCAGTCAAACATCAAACAAATAAATGAATAAAGCTTTAACTGAATAGTTAATAAAACAGTCATTATTCACTATTACTGTTGGATGAACCTTCACGCGTACTCAACAAAAGAATATTAAAAGGTTTCACTTATAATTTTCCGCTATTACAGGTGAATATCAGTAAGGATCGAATCAATTTCATCAATAGTATAATCCGCTACCTCTTATTACTCCCCGTCTTCCATCAATCTCCTATAATTCCCTCTCTTCTCTTTATCATTACACTTCGATTTAAATATGAACTTTGCTTCGCATAATTGGAAATTCAGTAGTTTGAATTTAAGTAGTGTCCAAGAAAAATCCATAAGGAACAGTTAAAGGGAAGTTAGATTCATATCATTACAAGTTATATGCAAAATTTACAAGTACAGAATGGACGATACTTGGGTAAGGGGAAAAGACTGCGTCTAATATCGTCTATCGAATTGGAGATTTGGCTGTGGGTGTTACGAAGAGTTCTTTTTTATAGATGTTTCTCAAAATAGCAAATTATTTTGAGAGCTTATTTTTAAGAAATGTAAAAGCATTTAGAACTTCTTGCTATTGACAGTATTTTAGTATAATTATAAGTTGATGATACCATTTTTGAATTATATATGGAGTTATAATACCTGATACTACCATGAAATATATTATACCTGTTTTGATTCGAATATTACACAGACATGATCCAGAAAGAGTTCTTTTCTGGAATCATCTAATGAAATACTGCACTTTTTAAAGATAAAGAAATTCGCATTGTTCAGTGATCTATATCTGGTAGTCCAGTGATTAAGAAGGAGCTTCGCGGTACGCCAAGTTCAAACTGAATAAATGGATTAAAGTGTTTATTCCATTGAAAATTCGCCTAGAGGAATACATAAAGCTTCGGAAAGGGTTTCTGTCATATCGTGAATTTGAGTACTCAGTTGACTAAAATCCTTTCGTGTTTCATGGCCGATGCACATTGAATCCTTCAAGAATCAAAGCCCAAGCTTTGGGATTGTGTAGAAGTTAAAAGAGGGGTTTCTAAGCTAAGGTGTTGTCTTCGTCCCTTGACCGAGGTTCAAAATTGCGAGATCCGTTTCCAGGAGATATGGCGTTGCTTCTGAGTAGTGCAACGTTAATAAACAATAAATAAATCAATAAAACATATAAAATAGAATTGCATGATAAAAACCTTGTGTCGCTTAAGCAAGCAAGTTATCACATTTCATGTGTTATTCATGATTCAAATTTATAAGATCCATCGTTCACGGTCCCGTCCATTCTATACATCGTGTAGGTCTAGAATGATGTTATTTAAGCCAAATAATACCATTAGACATAATATGATGCTGAAAGTGGACATTCAATTATATATACACACACACATATATATATATACATACACATCTTTCTCTATGTGTGTGAAAATTACCAAAGAACCACGCTTTCAAAATATCAGAAATTTATTTCAAATTTATTTGTATTACTTATTATCAAGATGAAATATGATAACATTAAATATTGTTTGTAAGAGCAATAATCACTTTCTTTAGCAAATGTTCATATTTACGCTTTGTAATTCTTTAAAGACTTCTAACGCTAATTTTATATCTACGAATATGTTTTAATACCAAAAATCTAAAAGTATATATGCGGTAAATTTATCAGATTTGTATTCATTTTATGACTTTTTCAGTTGAATATCGATTAGCTTGGCCTAAGTATTTTAAATCGTCTTCCTAGTTCAGACTATAAGTATTAAACTCATGATATAAAAACCTGTAAGCAAATCAACTGATGTGTTTAGCTTTTCATGTAAAAACACGGAAACATAAAAAAATCATTAAATTACACGATTTACTTCGACACTCACGTTCCAGTTTTTTAGAGTTGGCTTGACAACAGACACTTGACAGTTCGAACACGTGGTCTAATCATTTGCATGGAAGGGATTGCCTACTCACGGCATTACATCAAAAGTGCTCAGTTTTTAAAGAAAGCCGGTTTGGCAACAACTTTTTGAGGTGCTTCCAGACTACCCTTTGTTTGGCTCATTCGATTCCTAAACTGCGACCGTGAAGAGATTCTAAGGTGGAACGTTCGAAGCTCTCTCCGAGTTGTTTCTTATTTTCTCTTTTGGTTTTTTAATTCTTTCTGTAAGATGGTGTCTTTGTTTCTTCGAAGTTGCTGGGCGTAATTATTCTCGGACGTGACTCTTATTTGAAGAATTTGGCTCTCATGTGTACTTTTTCGATTCGAGGGATCTTTTGAGAGGAGGCTTTGTTATTTAGTGTTACTTTCTTTGTGTCTCGCTATATCAGAAAGTTGTATAACTATTTTTATTGCAAATAATTGCAGCTGAAAGATTAGAGCAACTTGTAGTTTGTTTTCTACGTTTCGCTTGTTGGCGAGATCAGAATTAGCAGCCACGCGAATGTAAGAAGATTTTTCAAATCAAGGACAGCTAAATGAAGGTTAAAGATGGCATGATTGCAACATAAACAAAGCCCCTACACGTGGTATCAACAACCCTTATTTAACCTTCATTACAAACTTATTATTTTTCTTCAATAATTCTGAGTTCACTTACACATTTAGGAATTCATTAAACTTTCACCGAAAACTGTTGAGTGCGCTAATTAAATTTATTTATAAATGTAATAATTTTATGAGGAAAACATTTTTAAGAAATGTCAACTAAGGAATGAGAAGGAAAATTATTTCTAATAATAATTCAAGATTTAAATTTT
>BMAW01129572.1:42049-129024 GCA_019974015.1 Nephila pilipes | reverse complement strand
ATATATATATATATATATATATAGAGAGAGAGAGAGAGAGAGAGAGAGAGAGAGAGAGAGAGTTTCTATTACGTAAAATGTGATTTAAAGTGTTGGTATGAGTAATTTGTAAAAAATTTAGCTTTTAGAAAATAATTAAGCATATTCTAACGTAATCACTTGAACTTCAAATATATTGCTTTTTTGCTTAGTTTGAAAAAAATTTATTATTTTACAATATGTTCAATATTTTACCTTTAATACTTTGATATTAAATGGATTTTGAACTTCACATGTTAAAATGAAAAATTGCACATTAATGAAATATTTTTCTAAATTTTAGATAAAGTATGGTAAACAAAAGTGTGTGTAGCCACACGAGTTTGTATCAGATCTTTTTTTTTTTTTTTTTTTTTTTTTTTTTTGAAAAAGTGTGACCAGTTTGAATCTTAATCTCTAACAATAAGTTGAGCAGTTTTGAACTGATTTCAAATATTACGACGTTTTACATTTACATTTAAAGTTATCTTTTTTCTAATATTTAAAGAATAATTTACACATACATTTGGAACGCTTTTTCAGAAATGTTTCGATGTAAATATCATATTCTAATTTCACTGTCATCTACACGAATAAAATATTTCAACGCTCAAAGAAATTAATTTGAATCCATCGATGTTTCTTTCATGCAAACAAAATGTTTTATATTTTGTCTTCCATAATTTAGTGCTAAAGGTTTCTTTAACTTCCTTAACAGTAAGAGATAAAATTGCATATTTATTGAATGTAAATTAAATTTGCAATTGGATTAAAATTTTATATTCGCTGTAATGGATAAATATACGTATAAGTTACTTTAATATTGACAGTTTCATAAATAATTTTTCACGAAAAATAAAATCACTTATAACTTACTTTAATCAGAATAACCTTTTAATGTTAAAAATACCACTAAAATACCAGCTATGATACATCACATCTTTTTGTTAAAGCTTAATTTCTAGATAATTATCGAAGCAGTTACTGAAGCAAAAAATTGAGAGAGTCAAATAATCTCATAAATTTTAATTTAAATATAATAGTTCAGTAAAGAATTCATCAGTTTCAAAAATAATAAAGTGTTTAAAGTATTTAACTTAAATTGTGTGGCCTTCTTTCAGCTGCTAAACAACAAAGAAATTGAAATACGGAGATATTCCAACATATATAACTATTGAGGAGTGAAAGTTTTGATATATCATTAAGTAAATGATATTGTTCCATAATAAGGGGGGAAATATAGACTTATTTATTTTTAATATTTAACAATTTTTTTTTGAAATTCAGTGAAAACACATACTTTAACCAATTTTTGTTCCTATATGTTCACAATATTTTGCAATGAAACTTTAAAATTTAAAATAATATGGAAACTATTCAGTTTATTTCATGCATTGTAATAAATTTAAATGGTTGATAACAGGCATGTGTTTCGAGAATTATATAAAACTCCAAATATAAAGGCGATTATATTCAAATTACATTTAAGAATGACTACATCTCAACACATCACAATGGTTTTTTGGCTAACGGTAAGCAAATCAGATATAAAAATACTGATTCGTCAGTAATGCTGCCAACTATTTTCTTTTAATCTTAGCAATTTGTATTTATTTTGGAGAACCTTTTAAGACGCAAAAGCGAGAGCTTTCAACCGACACAGATAATATATGCTCAGGTTTATGAAGGCCAATCTATAATTGGTTGTAATAATATTGTGTTCCATTATATTCATCAAAATTTAGTTTAATATAATTTGAATTTAATGGTACTTATAGCTAAAAAACATAAAATATTTTTTACAATAATGAAAAAATTCTTTTTTTAATGCAATGAAATATATTTATCTATATCAAGATACAGCATATTTGAAAACTATTTAAATAAGTATTGTGGATTTCTTCTAATATTTTATATGCGCGTATATAAATTACATATTTAAGTCACCAAAACATAAAATTTTGTTCATAGCGCATCAAAATGTTAACATGAAATTAGACAAATATAGAAGAATATAAAAATAATTCTGTCAAGGGGAGCCAAATAATTGCTGATTTATTACTGAAATATTTAAAAAAACTGATTTAATGTATGAGAAAAAGATAAAAGGATAATATAGCAAAATAGTAATAATAATCGCATAATTATAATTTTACATATAAAATTACAATGCTTAATTGTTGCTTGACGCATTAAAATACTAATACTCATATGAGCCGTTTTTTTTTTTAAAAAAAATACCAAGTCTACTTTTGGAAGAAATTAGTTAAAGCAATTTTATAGAGATATGGACATCTTCATTTGAAATTTAAAATCATATATTCAATGAAACACGATTTATTCATAAATTAATTAATTAGAATTAACGTTGCCTACATTTTTATATTGATTTATCTACGCAAACTCTTAAATATCTCATAACACAATAGAAAATAGACTTACACCACTCTTTAAAAAACGGCTCATATATAGAAAGTTGATACTGATTAATAAACTTTTTAACGATGATGGCTGGAAAGTTTATTGCAAATAATAAAGAGATATCAAAATTTAATTTTATAAAATGAAAAGTGCAAAAAGTTTATTACTCCATTTTTCTCAAAAACTAAAATATTTCATACATTAAAAAATAATTTTTTTTATATGAGTGAACTTTTTTCAAAACGATACCATTTCTTTCTTATGAAGTTCTTTAAATTCGTATATATGCAAAAATACAGAACGAAAAAGCAAAGAAACGCCCTCATACTGATTTGGTATTCAAAAACTGTATGACCTTTTGCAAACAGCATGAATTTGAATCATCGTCTTATATTTATATAAATTCATTTTTCCAGTTTCGTTATCTATAATCACTGTTGTGAGGTACAGTAACCATAACAACGTCGATCACTCATTCTTGTTTGAAACATGACTGTAATAGGTTTGGTTCAAAGACCTACTACACTAGCCCATCAGGTCAGTCGTTCGCTCTCCTTAAATCAACACAATTTTTTATTATTTTTTGAAATCAATTTTTGAAAATATCTCTTATAACAACTGACTTTTTATGATGTAGTAGTTTTGCTTCTTTTTTTGATGGATATCAAGAATATATTAATTTAAAATGAGATTGATTACTTTCGAGATAGAGCTTTTGTCTGGATTTTTTTGGTATCAATAACTTGAAGGCTGAAAATTTAAACTCATTTCACTGAGGCATAAGGGAGAAACATGCCTACTTTTGTCTGAAGTTAATTTTTTTTTCTGTGGTTAAACTTCCAATTCCAACAATATATTTTGTTCATTTTTTTTTAAAAAAAATCATCAACAAAATACTACTACTTGAATGCTAGATACTAATACAATTTGATTAAATCTTAAGTTGAATTTTAAGAGTTGATGCTGCATACGTATAGACACGAATTAAATATCTTCCATGTTCCTGTTAACCCCCAGCGCCTTTTTATTTATTTATTTATTTTTGAAAAAGCAGGACCCAAACTAGGAACTTATGTCCAATGTGTCATAATATTCAATAAGATGATGATTAATATGCAATTATTAATATTCAATAAGCTCTCTTTAAACCAGTATTTGATAGTACGGCACATTCTATTATCCGGCACCGATCGATCGAATTGTTCGCGTTCGGATTTTCTTTATGTGGATTCCGGCGTTTGTTGACTTAAGCCGCCAGGTTAAAACACAGTACTACTTGCATTTTCGGCCAATGTTTAACGCAGATGGCAGTTCCCATTTCAGTACAGTTTTTCTTGGTTTCTAGCGAGTTACATATCATGTTTGCACAATCTTACATCTATGTATGTACAGTGTACTCTATAGTAAATAGTTCTAGAACCCCAGCAAATGTTTTTCGAGTGCTAATAAAATTATTAGGCGTAAACATATGACTCTAGATATAGCACTCAAAACTAAAGATGGTTAAATGTCTAGAAAAGCTTGCCAGAACTTCTTTTAAATGTCATTAGATTGAGCGAGTAGTATAATACGAGTAAAACATGCTTTTTTCTGTCTGAAAACGGAGACAAAATATATTAATGTAAAAATGAACCAGTTTTTTAAAAATCATGAAAAAGTATTACAATGTTAAACCTCTGAGCCTTATATCAAAAAGCAAGACCCAAATTTTCGGTACTCACGTCATAAGTGTCATAAAATTCAGATATTCGAAAGGTTACAACACGTACTTCCATTTATCATACAGCATTCTTTAAAATCTATAAATACGCATTTCTCTCCTTTAAAATGCAGAGTGATAAATCAATATGGAATTAATAAGATAAGGAACAAAATATAAATTTTTTTTGCGGGAAAGATATACTGAATCATACAAAAATTGCAAAAAGTATAATAAAACATGATTCTATCTAAATGATAATGAAGTTAGAATAACATAATATTAATATAACAATGGGGCAATTTGTTTAAATCAGGAAAAATATTATTCCAATGTTAAACCTCTGGGCCTCATATCAAAAAACAAGATTCAGATATTTGGGTACTCAACATCAGAAATGTCACAGAATTTAGAGAAATTCGTAAGATTATTACAACTTTTATGTATATATATAGAAACAATTTCGAAAATTTTAATTAATTAAATAAATAAGCCGAAAAAAAGTTCTAACACCATTGTATTTATTCCTTATTAATTGAGAGAGAGAGCAGAAGAGCGAGAATTTTACAATCATTTTGATCAGCAGCACAATGTCGGCCGCCATAATCGAAGCGAAAGAGAGAGAGAGTTTTTCCTCGTGTTTGTATACAAGGGACTTCTCCCTTAGCTCACATTATATAGGTGTACGGATTCTCAGGAACTTTAGCTGCAGACAGAAAGTCTAGAAGAGATTATCCTTACAGATCTGAAACCGTGGGAAAAGTTAACATTGCAGGTTTTTTAAGCGCGTGATTGTATAAATTAAATATAAAAAGGAATGACATGAGGAAATAAGAAAGGATGCTTTATTTTTCAGTGAGAGAATGAGAAAAATTAGGAAACTGAATTATTATTCAGTGAAACTATTACAAATTAAAGTTAAATCATGATATACACACATTTATTGTATATATATATATATATATATATATATATATATATATATATACCATACAGCGTTCTTTAAAATCTATAAATAAGCATCCCCTCCCCTTTAACATGCAGAATGAAGAGCCTATAAGGGATTAATAATATAAGAAACAGATACTGGAACATTTTAAAAGAGAAAAATAGATTGAGTCATACAAGAATCGAGTAGTACAATAAAATATGATTCTAGATATAAAATAACAGAGTATCTGAATGTAATATTAATATAGGAGTATTTTTTTTAAATTCGGAAGCGAATTTCCATTTTGATATTCCTTTTTTAAAATGATTCGAGTATTGATTGATTGATTGTATATTAAATTGCCTTATTAAATTACAAACAGCTTGAGGAGATTTCTCATCCCGAAAAATTCTTTTTACTCATGAACTGGGGAATAACCAAATTTTAAGTAATATCAATTTTTAATTCTTTTCAATTTAACTAACACCGAGGACAGTGATTAAAATACACTAAAATGAATATTTATAATTAGGAACGGATATTGTGGTATGCTTAAGTTTTAAATACGAAAGTAAAATGCTTTAGAAAAAAATAAGGTAAAATATTTAAGAAAAAATATATCATTTAAAAGAAAATAACTAAACAAAAATGGAAAAATTATATCGAAATTTCTACCATAATAATTTCGTTCAAAATAGTTCAAATATGTATAACTATTTTCTTGAAATTGTATGATGATGTAGTGAAATTTGTATGTTAAAAATTATGTTTCCGTAATATTTTTCACAGAAATAACATTTAAAATATTCTTTTCAGAAATAATTATAATTTCCTAACTAAACAATTCTCTCTCTGTATATATATATATATATATACATACACACACCCAACTCTTCTTTTTACATGATCTTGGAATTACACAGTTCACCAATATACTTTTTTCCACGAATTTTTTGTTTTAGCACGAATCCCAACCCTCCATTTTTTTTAAAATTTTAATTTTGACATTGTAATCAGTAGACGCTATATATATATATATATATATATATATATATATATACCAACTCTTTTTATATACTTTAGATACGTTCCTTAGAAATAAACCATGTAAAAAATACATGCGACATCTGGTAAATTTCGGGATATATTCCAGAACTTTGAAAAATCGTATAAGATGAAAAAATTCTAAATATTTTCCCAAAATACAGTGCAAAAAAAGTAATAATGAAATCCATATTGTATACTTATAAAACATTTTTTTTTTTGTTTCATTTTTATTACAAAAAAAATTAAAAATAGTGTACAGTGAAAATTCAGTCTGTAGGTACATACAACATATATAAAAATTCAAATTCAAATTAGGTATAAAATTACTAACAACTATTAAATATAATAAGCGTGCACGTTTATTACGAACTGGATGAAAAATGTTATCATCAGTAGATGTGTCAGATACGTCTAGCACAACTGTCGGCTTTGATTCAAATTAAGAATTTCGTTCGTTATTAAATGCCTCTGTTAGATTTTTTTTTGTTTCTCATGTTGCTTTTATAATTCTTGATATTCCCCTACACAAAACTTAAGATTGCGTTGAAATTTTAATGCACGCTCCATATCAGAATCATGAATATGAAAATGTTGCTCCATACTTGTAGCAAAATTCAAGCCCTCGCGAATTAAATCAACCGTTAATAGCTGAACTTCACCTTCTACTTCGTCATGATAGACTTGAATAATCGAAATGGAAAAAAATGTTTAGAAATTTGTAAAAAAAATTATCATACATGTAGGATTTTCCATCCAATTGTTATTAAGCAATTAATTTTATTTTTTCAATCTACTGTAAAACCAGTTCCTCCGATACTCAATAGATGTCGCCACGATTCAAGAGTCATGTGATAAGCTCATGCAGCGCCACCCATCTCGAGAATAAAACTAAGTGAAACCTGTTTTCGCGCTCTCTTTGCCGCCACTTTTCCGCTTCTCTTCTCCTTGCTACCCGCGTCGGAAGTAAACTTCAAGCCACGAGCGCGTTCCAACGTCCATCGATAATATGGTTAAATGAGGCAGCCATCTATCCGTCTCGGAAGAACTTGTTTACTACCTTGTATATCATATTGTAGATACTTTTTTCATTTTCATCTCTCTCAATAAACAAGTAAAGCTACTGCAAGCTTCATCCGAATATCATCAACAACATTACATGGAATCCGAATTACCCTCTAGACCAGCCCATTGCGTAAGAGAAACCCATCGTAGATTCGGGATGAACAATTTATCACCCTACAAAATTTATGAGGATTTCTGTCCGGATTATTACAAAATTTATGACGGCTCCAGCAGTGACTTCCAAAATGTATGAGTGATCGAAACGGATTCGTCAAAATTAATGGGAGAATTACAAGAAGAAAAGAAAATTGATGTCTCCTGAGATCACAAAATTTCACAGATGCTAATGATGACGTATCTTCTACAACAAGAATAGCCAGTGTTCAGTGACAACGTATGCCTCTACAGCAAAAAACAGCCAGTGTACAACGATAATGGATTCACTACAAGAAAATGTGTGCCTCATCCATTTCAAGATTAGTTTCCTACGACGACGAGTGTGTCCGCCTACAAGTAGAACCTCAGTTTTCTATCATCAAATGCTTCTTCGCATCAAGTTATTTATTTGTGCTTTGATAATCTAAATGTGTGTTTAGTTTGCTCTTATAAATGCCGTCGATTGCTGTAAGAGCGTTGTCTTAAAATATATATAAAATCCAGCGTATATTAATGTGCAAGTTTCAACGCAAAAAATTCAGGTACTGTAAAACATTTATTTTTTTTCGGAATCATCTAATTCTAATGAAGTGCCGTCATGTAATGTTTTTTTTAATTATAAGAAGAAATATCTGAAAGTAAATTAAACGTATCATTTTCTAAGTGCATTTATATATATATATTTTAAATTGTCATCTTGAGTTCAAAATCTAAGAGTGTTTTTTTTTTTTATTATTATTGTGGTGAATGTATGCCATGATATCATCAGTCAGCGCTCTCATAACGAAACGAATAAATGCAAGTAATTAGATTTTCAAAATCGTAAACATTCAACAGATCCCTTTCCCATATTCAACTAACCGTAACTTGTCTGCTGTTTCATTTACCTCTCAATGAATGATAACTTATTACTTTTAAAATAGGTTTGAGATTCTTGAATTCTAAATTGCTTAGTGAAAGTTTTCTCAAAATAGATGATTTTGTTATTTTTTATTCTAAGTGATTATTTCATTCTATGTTCAATATTTTTTTGGTGTGCATGAATACATATGCCGTTCACAATGCCATTGGCTCTTGTTGTGAACAATTACCAAGGATTTCAGATATAGTAATAGACTTCTTTCTTAAAAAAACGTAAAGTTACTCTAACAATTCCAATTCCTAATATATTTTCACCGAATGTATTTATATCTTGCATGGTCAATTGCTGTTCTGATTTACTTCATGAATGATACATACTTAAATAGGTTGCAGATTTTTGATTTAAATGAAGAATTAAGTGATTTCAAAAGCGATGCGGCGATTCCTCGTTTAGCAGCCTAGCGGCTTTGCCATTTGCTTCAAAATCCTTTCTCGCGCGCTGTTTTGTAACGATCTCGCGTTACTTTCAACCTTTTGCCTCGCGCCCGAGCGGCAGCGTCACTTGCGAACGCCCTATGTGTATTTATGTGTTAATGTAAAATTCGCTGCGACCAAAGATGTCGGATATTATTTAGTCCTAGGAAGAATTAGATCTAAAGCCGGATTCTTTCAATGACAGTTAAGAAATTAAGGACTTAATCACTAAAGATAATTGAATATGATGAGGAATCTCAAAAAATTTGTTTAAGAGTATAATAAAGGAAAACGAAGAAAATTGAAGAAAAGTTGCGTCCAACACTTTGCCGAAGCAACGTAAACAGAGAATTTAAGAAAAGGTGTTAAAACCCTTGATATAGAAGAGAAAGACGACATGATCAACACATGAAATTGAGCTTTCAGAAGGATTAAAATTAGAGAATCCAACTCAAATTATACTCAATCGGGTTGACGAGAAACCGACCATCTCGAAATTACTAGGAAGGAAATATCTCATATTTCCACAAATATGAAGTTAAAGAAGATATTAGCCTATATTTAGTCTTTATTCGAACGTCGGCGCAATGATTGACACTTTCCAAAGAACATTGCTCTCTATATCTTTTAGGACTTACCGTCCGAAATTGCACGTGAACTGAGGAGATAAAGTGTTCACTACGACCACGTAAAAGAACCTCTGCTAAAGATTTAAATTAGCGAAAAAGTTTCTGCCAGTTATTACCACGCATCAAAAAAGTTTATAGTTGCCAATTCTTGGACCGATTTTACTTCACGAACTTGTAAACATATTTTGTTGGATGGACATCAGGGGTTAAAAATCGAATCTTTGAAGAATTAAGGGAAACTGATCATCTCAGATCAAAAGAAACGAGCTCCCCAGATTTTAAGCAACATTTTCAGACGAATGGGACAACGATAAATTCGCCAGCCGAATTAGCAGAAAGTTCGAAGAGTATGAAGACGTCATCAGGAGAGAACATTAAATCAAAAAGCCAAAGTTAATACGCATTTAGGGGAAAACAAGACGTGAGCTTCAGAACAATTTCGCCAGTTGAATCACACGAAAATTCGGAGCAGATAGATCAAGTTGGAAAGTACAGGCAACCACTAGTTACAATCGACATCACGATGCTCAATCCGTCACAGAAGTCATGAAGGAAATCACGTAAACTCAAACGACGGATCGAAAATCGACTAACGGCAGAGAAAGGTGGTTCGAATTCAAAATGTTTTAATCATGCCCAAAACGAATTACTCCAGGTTTAGAAGTTGATTCAACGATCCAGCGAAAGAGCCAAAATACAAGCCAGAAGCTGAAGAGAACTACGAATTTCACGAGAGAAACAAGTAGCCTACGGGCAACATGTGCCACTATCAGTCAAGAAAATCTACGCCGCACCAAGGAAATAATGTTTGAAAACAAGAAAAATTACTGCGCTTATCGACACCGGAAGTACCGTCAGTCTGACCACGAGAAAATACCAGCAGAAGAATCTTCGATTCAACGAAACTAGCGAAGAACAAAATTGTCTTAACAGGCATAGTTGATGCTCACTACGATAGATCTTTCGAACAAGAATTTCAGATGGATGAAGAAAACTATCACTTACTTGGCATGTTGTACCTACAACAAAACTAGTACGAAGCAGTCATAGGTTTAGATTTAGGAACGAGCAACAATCAACTTCACGGAGAATGGTGTAGAATTTGTTAAATAGAAAATCAAGCATTCTCAATGCAGATAAAAGTGGAAAACGTCGGTAGAACTGAATCAGAGATCCTGAGATCAAAAGAACTTGGTGAAAATGATAGAAAGCTACAAGCCTGAAAAGATGGCAAGTACGATGTTACCACGAGAATTATTTTAAAGGGAGGATGAACCAGTTTATCAATCGCCACGCCGATTAGCATTTACGAAAAGAGAAGTAAATAAACATAGAAAAATGGTTCAACGAAGGCATCATATGCCCAAGCTCATCAGAATACGCCATTCCAGGCTTACATATTTACAAATATAGAAGAACAGAGTTACAAAGCAAAGATGTTACGAAGAATACGGAAGACGTACAATCTGAGAATTGAAGATTTACAAGAAGAAGAAGAAAAAAAAAAAAAAAAAAATCTGCGGAGATTATATAGTTCAATAACAGAAAACAGATATAAAAAAACTTTTTTTCTATCAACACTATTTTTTAATATCAAACATACATAGAATTTGTTTGATTTAATTTCATACTATATTGTTTTCTTTATGTATTAGATATTATCTTGTGTTATTAGTTATTCATATTCCAGTATAGCTGGGAGGCCAGCCTCTACTTGGAGGGGTCGAACTCTGTAGGATTTTCCATCCACTGGTGCCATTAAGCAATAATTTTATTTTTCAATTCCACTGTAAAACCAGTTCCTCCGATAATTAATAGATGTCGCCACGATTCAAGAGTCATGTGATACCATGCAGCGCCACCTATCTCTAGAATAAAACTAAGTGAAACTCGTTTTCGCGCTCTTTGCCGCCACTTTCTCCGCTTTCCGCTACCGCGTCGGAAGTAAACTTCAACGCCCGAGCGCGTTCCAACGTCCATCGATAATATGTTAAATGAGGCAGTGTTTACTCCATCCGTCTCGAAGAACTGTTACTACCTGTATATTTTATCATAGTGATACTTTTGTTCTTCATCTCTTCAATAAACAAGTAAAGCTACTGCAAGCTTCATCCTTGAATATCAACAACATTACATGGAATCCGAAATTAACCCCCCCTAGACAACCAGCCCATTGCGTGTAAGAGCAAACCATCGTAGATTCGGGATGAACAATCTCCATCACCCAAATTTCTACATACATGACAGAAATTGTGATTTTAAAGATATATTTCAAGTTAATAACATGTTGAAACAATTAATTTTTTAATAGTACATAGTCGAATTGAATATAGTCGAAACAGGGACATAACGGATTTTCAGTTTGGCTGCAAACAGAAATACTGTGTTCAAATTGAAGTATAACGAAATGAAGAAAAGAGTTATTCTAAAATTCGGGTATTACCCGTTGCTCCAGAATACAAAGTAAACAAGCCATGAAGTAGACCCAATCACTCACATATGTGTGGGCAAAAACGAGACCGTCTACTGATTACAATGTCAAAATTAAAATTTAAAAAAAATGGAGGGTTGGGATTCGCGCTAGAACAAAAAATTCGTGAAAAAAAGTATATTGGTGAACCGTGTTATTCCAAGATCATGTAAAAAGTAGAGTTGAGTGTATATATATATATATATATATATATATATATATATATATATATATATATATATATATATATATACCAACTCTTTTATGCCAAATATATGTTCAACGAAATTGTATTACAAATTTAAGTAATATTCTATGAAATATTAGGAATATTTCTCTGTGTACACTTTTTAAACTACAGTGCTTATTTATTTCTATCAACATGGTTTGGCTTAGAATATTGATTTCATGCGCACAAAATATTACTACAGATAATATTTGTTTCAACTTTTATACAGATAAGTAACAACTAAATGTAAATTTTAAATTAAAATATTTAGCAGAAAACCTCACTTAAAAAATTCTTTTATTAAGAAAAAAAGAATAAATTAATTCCAAGAAAAATGAAAATCATTCTAATTCTTTCTGTATTCTTAACTGATTTTATCAAGAACTATTCCAAAAAACGCGTAAAAGAAAGAAAATCCAATGCCAATATTGTAAATGTGATCTTATTCGATTACTAATAGGTAATGTTTATCAAAATTATCGAATTCATTTCATGCCCTGTCACGCTAATTATATTAGGTAAAATGAGCATATTTCTTTAAAATTTATAGCCTTTTAAGAAATAAGGATATCGTACCTTATATTTCGTAAGATTAGTTTAGTAAATGGGAGCATGAAAAAACATTGATTACTATCACATAATGGCTTAAAGAAACTGCATTTTAAATATTTATTTTTAAAATCTTTGTTTGTGAAAGAGCATCAATTTATTTAACTTTTTACAATATTCCTTTAAAAAGATTTGGACAAATCTAATTGTTATAATAATCATAAAAAAGATATATTTCGTTAAATTATATTACAAAAGGAATTATTTTTGAGTGAACATTAGAGAAAAAGTTTTAAAAATAATGCGAAAATAAAAATAGTAACTCTAAAGTTGTACTCAGTATCATTTTAACTTACTTAATTAACCCGAATTTATTATTCCATATAAATGTATATATGAAAAGTAGAATTTTATTTCTATGTTTTCTCACAAAATTTCAACAGATTATGTTAATGTTATTCAACAAAACTAGCATAAAAAATTAGGTTTCATAAACTTTCTACTGTATTACATGAAGACATTCATTATATAAGCTTAAGCAAATTGCGGATATTTGTAGCTAAAATAAGATAATGTTAAGCTTACTACAGTGTTAATAAAAAAAGGAAAATAATAGGTGAGAAACGATACGCTAAATACCTTTATCAGTGTGAGTCACGAGAAAAGTTATTACGATAAATCAAAAAGTTCAATGTAATTTTTCATACACTACAATGCGTAAAATATGTAATGAAGTAAATTTGATGCACCTTATTGAGAGAAAAATAAACGTAGAAGAATTTAAATTAAATTGCATAAAATTTATAATTTAAGATAATAGCATCTTAATCCTATGTATAAATTTCACACATCATTAACAATCCTTCAATTGCATTAATATTTTCCGTTCCATTATTCATTTTAAATTTATGTTATATTTTTATTTTTGAGAATTAAATTTATCGTAAATCCTGGAAATGGTTCAAGAAGCAATTGAGTACGCAGATGGTTAAAAAGGTACCTGTGTTGGGAAAGGGAAATGAGATATTAGGGATGGGATAATTCAATGATACCCTGTGGTATAATTCAATGATCTTCTTTCCTTTTCTATGAGTATGATGACCCTCAAATCTTAAAAAATTGTCTCCATAACTTTTTCCGGCAGATGAGACCATCTTTGCCTCTTTTGGAGCAGATTCCTCGAAAGCAACCCATTGTTTTGATTGTTACTTAATTTCCGGTGAAAAATGATGAATTTAAGTTTCATTGATGATGACAAGTCGTCGTGGCAGCAGTCAAATTTTAATCTGACAGCAAATAACAGCAAAGTCAAAAAAGACCCATAAATCAGTGACACCATTTTACAGATAGCACACAATGATAACATCAACTTGCCCTTGCAGCGCCATCTGCCTTCAAACACTAGAACTTTTTCAACCACTCTCGTATTCAAAAAATTTGTAAACTGTGTCAAGGCCGTATTATTCGTTAGTATCTAGGCTGAAGCCTTGCGGATCAGTAAATATTAAACCTCGTTAACATTTATTGTTGAAAAATTCTCTAACATAACTTGATTCTAGCATTGAAGTGCGTAAAAAAGGTCTGAAATCCTCAAGGTCAGCAGAAATTAGAACCCGTCAACATTTGTTATCGACAACGATCATGCATAACTTGATTCTCAAGTTCTGAAGGAAGCACAAAATGTCTGAAAGCATTAGGGATCAATAAACAATGGAGACCCATCAACATTCATTACTGAAAAATTCTCATATCACTTAATACTATAATGGAAGATAAATGTTTGAATACCTTAGGGTGCAAGAGAAATCGGGAGCCCATCAGTATTTATAATTGAAAAATTATTTTGTGTAACTTGATTCTTAAGCCCTGGAGGGCTCTTAAAATGTATGAGAACTTGAGAGAGAGAGGGTCCAAAGTAAAATTAATACAGTAGTAGATTACATAGAATACTTGAAAGCTTTTCACTAAGCCTTTTTCAGTTTATGCCATGCTAGTAAGTTGAATACAGTAAAAAAGTCTCGAATAGTCAAAGTCACGCTATCTGAGTTCTTTTTCAATAGTTAATCAGTTTTCAATAAAAAACGAATATTGATTTGGAAGTCTTAAATAATTGATTAAAGGCTTTTCTTCGCACTTTCGGGTTTCATTTAATTCATTCTCTAATTTATTATTAATCTTTCTTGCTTTGGAGAGACATTCAATTTGCATGAGTAATTTGCTCTGTCTAAATTAGAAACCAGCCGTTATTGAATAAATAATTTTAAGAGCTGTCCTTTATTTTGCGTTCATCTCAGCTCAGTTCATTAGTTAATTAAAAACCAAGAGGGAGTTGGTTCAAGTTGATGGACAGCGCTTTTTGTTGATGATAATCGAATGTAACAGATTAATTAAGCTTCTTTTGAGTTTAAGCAGGTGTAAAATTCTTCCCAATATTTCTTAAAAGCAACTCGTAAAGCTCGTCACCTTTTTACTTCATTTTGGTTTCAAAAACTAAACTAATTACAAAAAGAAACGATTATTAATCTTTTCTTTTCGTAATTAGTTGAACGAATTTCTCTTTATTGTAGAACAATGGTGTTAAAATATACATGATATGACAAAAAATATTGTAAATTTCGCTTTTTTAAATGCTTGAAATAAACATAAAAATGTTGTTCTCTCTGAGTTTAATTTCAATAAAAAAAATTGCCCGTAAATTAGTTCTTGAAATGTTTAATTAAATGAGAGGTAGTCTCGGTAACAAAAATCAATATCTTAATTAATATTTCATCTTTGTGGGTTAAAAACTTTGACTTATTTGTGATTGATATTCTTAATGTAAAGAGGGAAAATTAAATAAACGTATCGAATCAATGTAAAATAAAATAGAAATTTAAGAAAATTGTTTTCAAAGAATATATATGAAATTCATCAATTTTGCAATACATGCTTTTACGAGAAAACATAATTTTAAAAATTTCACAATACCTAAGAATTTGCTCAGCGAAATCCGATATAAGGATAGCAAACTTCAATGTAAATAAAATTTTCAAGCAATTTTACTTCAAAGTGGTATTGTTAATTAAACTTGCTATTTGTAAGCAGAGCTGACGGGTTCGAGTCGCAGACCGCCGTTAAAAAGGAATGATGCATATTAAATCTGTCAGAGCTCAGAATTCGCACTGGTGATTGCAAACTTACCGACTTTTTCTAATACCGGTAATTCGGAAAAATTTTCAAACGAAACTGATATACAATAAATTACCGGAAATTCTTACAACCTTGTATCTAAAATAAAAATTCATAAAAATAAGACCTTTCATTTAATTTATATATACCATGACAAAAGAATATGAAAATTAATTGTATTCTGGAAATAAATAATATTAATTAAATTCAACAATTTTATAATAATTTATAAATAGTGCTTATTAATGAATAATTTTAAACAAGGAATACAATTATAAAATATATAACTAAATGCGTGACATATTCTTCAGCATTTGTTGAAAATGATCACGCAAGAATCGTAATTGATAAATAAAATGATCTTCTAATAGTCATCTAATTTTTATTCGAAAATATTAAAAACTCTGTGCACACTTGTTGATTCAATAGTTATTAAAAAATTGCTCATGCTGTTATTTGAAAATATTTTTCCAACATATTTTCCTGTTGAAAATATTCTAATTATTTTTTGAAAATTTGTTAATATTTTTGTGTGTGTCAAAAGCTCATTAACGTGTTGTATTTCTGTTTTGCTTTTATCAAATAAGTTTCTCTTGCATTTACAACGTAATAACAGATGTCGAAGGAATTGGGCATATTGAATTTTCGGAATCAGCATTAATTATTATTTCTGTTTCAACACAGAGAATAAGTGTTAAGAAGTGTACTATAATTATGTACATTATTTATCCAATTATCTGTAAGAATTATCTAGAATTACCGGTAACAATTTGAAGCTCAAATTCGCAATTTACGGATTAATCGGTATTGCAATACCTAGCTCTCATGTTAATATGGAGAATAGATGCCAATTAAGGTGTCGGCATGTTATGATGGTGGTTAAGAGATGTATTGATTGTGTAAGAAAGTCTTCCGTCGGAAAAGCAGAGATAGGCAGCAAGTAGATATTCAACAAAAAAAAAAAAGCCCACTCACAAATACGAGAAAGATATAAACAGCTCCTTTTTAACGACAGATGAAGGCAAGTTGATAAGGCTAGTTGGAGTTGCCATTGTGTTGTCATTTGTTAAATGCCACCAAAGCAAAAATAAATAAATAAATAACATTGATTCATTGGTTAGTGTTGATCTAGTAGCTATTTGCTGCCACATCAAAATTTTAATGGTGCCGCATTGAGTTGTCGTCGTTATTGGGTTCCGGTCCAGCCCAAGACTCAATGCTTTTAAATTTTAGGTATCTTATTGACCTGGGGCTTTTTCTTTCTCATGTCCCATTTGGAAATTTTCAATCTCATAATATCTTTCTTCCCCTTTTTTTTTTTTTTTTTTTTTTTTTAATTTTTCTTGTCCCATTTTCTTTTCTAGTTCCCTTCCTCTTCTTTTAAACTTCTCAATCTTTGTCCCAGCCGAATTTTTTCAATTGGTCCGTAACTTTCTTTTTAATGTTTTGGGATCGTTTTTCCTTCATTCCTCAAATTTTCTTCAGTCTGTTTTCTTTTCTAGTCCCTTCCTTCCTTTTAAGCTACCCAATCTTTGTCCCGCCTGAATTTTTTCTACATTGGCCCATTACCTTGTTTTGGGACCTTTATTTCAATCTATTTCTTTGTTGCCTGCTTTCTTTTTTTCCAACAGTCTCTTTCTTTTAACCTCCCTAATCTTTGCCTTTAACTCTTTTACTTTTTTATAATCGGTGATTTTTAAGTATAATACAATGCCTTGATCATTTTTATTTGTCTTTGTATAACTGTATTATTAATATTCTATAACTGAATTAAGAATTTTAAATTCTTATAGATGTAAAAAGGTCTTTTACAAACTTAGAGTTTTTTCTTCCCGAATATCTTTGAGCAATGGCAATTAGTGACTACATTTAAGCTATGTATAAATTTAAAATATAAAAGCTGCTCGGATGTGACAGGGATGTTCAATTAGCTAAAGTACTTTTTAAAAATGGTACACCATTAACCTTCATTTTTAGAAGGAGTTCAAAATTAAATGCTTAATTTTGATTGAAGAATGGAAAATAGGGGTTTAAAATATAACGAGCGCTTCAAATTATGATCTAACTATCAAATTTCTATGAGATTTAGAAGTTGCAAATATAAAAAATTGTAAAAATAAAAGATATGTTAAATTAGTAATTGCCTCTTTCATTAAAACAGAAGAGAGCTCTCTCTTTCATGCTCTCTTTCAATCTCGTTCCCCGTTTCATATTTCATCCCATCCATGCTTTAACAACAACTCTAATAAAGAAAAACTAAATTTTCTCAAATTCAGTTTAGTTCAAATAGGATATAATGATGCATCATAATGAAAAATCAAGCAATATGACTCGGGTTGATCATTTCCCTGACTTTTGTTTGCGAGTTATTTCGCTATAAGGAATTTTTCTACTAGGAATAAAGGTAATATTATTTAGAATATATTAAAAGACTAATGAACCTAGAAAGGAACAGGATGTTATACTGATCATGTTTTAAAATGTTATAAATCGTCATAGTGGATAAATTAGAATAATTATTTATGAAATTGAAAAACACTTCTGAACTGGAAACAGAATATACTTTTACGAATAAAAATTTTCATTTCTATATTGAAAACTATCGCGATTACAAAAAAAAAAAAAAAAAAAAAAAAAACAGCCCTTATATAAAATTTAAGAAAAACATAAAATTACCTACGAATAAAGAGTATCAATATATTTCACAAAAATTCTAAGTTTTTATTAATCCATTTTAAAATCGAAGATTTCAATACTTTAATCACCCAATTTTGCATTCGTCTTTATCAAGAAAAGTCACCACTATTTACAAATTTAGCTTCAGAAAATGATGGGATGCATTCTTATTTAGAACATTATTAATTAATGTATTGATACTTATTAAAATTTTATAATTTATATATTATTATCTGTTACAATTGTATACATTATACATTAAAAAATTCTTCGTAAAAACAAAAAAAATTTAATTTTTTAAAAAAAAAATGTTTTGTGCTTCTCAAGGAATAGACGCAAATAATAATAATGCAGCTTTGTCAGAATTAGTTAACACTTTTGTTAACAGCTGTTTTAAAAAGAAATTGTGATATACACACATACGGAAAAAGGTAAACGTAAATTTTCTAACACTGAGTTTCAGGAAACTGATTGTATAATTATGGAATGAAATTATATCAATTATCAAAAAAGGATATATAAATGACATTAGTGATAAAAAAAATGTACTTAATTTTGAAGGACATGCCTATCATTCACACATTATTTATTTAATGCATCATAAACATTGATAACTTAAATTTTCATAAATACTACTAGCTTATTTCTGATCAAATGTATATTTATAATGATTTAGGTATGGAGGAAGTTTACCTTCGGGTCATTCTTTAAGTCCTTTAAAAAAAAAAAAAAAAAAATTCTAACCTTTTTCTTCCATTTTTTATCAAAATTTTAAAGGGCTTATCAAGTACATTCCGTTAATAATTCCTTTTTACTTTTAGAAGTAAAAATATTTATCTTGAATCATGAACAAAAGAATCAACTGTAATGGAACTATTGTCTAATCTATCGTGCACATTCAAAAATCTGGGCATGTAAACTGAGATCCATTGCAGGACTGAGGAAATGAAATAACTCAATGCAAAATTAACTTATGAATTAATTATGTTATATTTCATATTTTTTTACACTCGTATTATTCAATTTTCTCAGGTAAATTTTTAAAGAAAAAAATTTAGGATATTTTACATTTAGCAGTGCTTAGTTTATTTTTTATTTTTCATAGACTAGTTATGATTTCTAAGAATAATTTTGCATAACAAATCACACATTAGACGAATAATATGCATCAAAAAGAGAGCTCAAGAACGCTGGCCAACAAACTCATGAATTTTTATGTTTCCAGAAGTAAAAGAAGTTACTTCACAGCAAAAAAATATTTACATGGATTGGACATATATCTAGATACCATCACCCTATAGCACAAGAATTGCACTGATATGGGCGCCAGATGGAAAGAGATGAAGACCAAGGGCCACATGGCATTTTATGGACATAGAAGAGAGGAATTCTTTTGAATGGTTGAGTTGGAAAAGTGCCTAGGAAACAGTGTTATACCGCACTAAATGGCGTGCAGCAATCGTAGCCTTACGCACCAGTTAAGCGTGACAAAAACAGAGGATTATGAACAAAATAACTGAAAATGAACTGTGTCATCTGACCAAGGTTCAAAATTATAGGGCTATGTCATGCGGACTTTTCACTTGAGTAAAATAGGTTGCCGAAATATCAGCGAAAAGTTATTATTAATTCGAAATTCGTGAATACATTTATACAAAGTATCGATTCTGAACAGTATATCCAAATCATCAAAAATGGAATGTATCAACTGGTGACTCACCCTCTACAATCGAAATTATTTAAAATACATGAGATAGTAAGGATATTTCACATATCATATTATAACATATTTCATATAACATAGCGTTAAATATATAGGATATATATTTAACATAATATTAGGTACAGTCAATAAATAACGATGAAGAGGGTGTAATGTGCATTATGGTATTTAGTAAAACAGAAATGGATCTGAAATGTAGTTGTACGTGAGGTGAAAACGATTAGCGAGCATTCACTGGCTAGACAGAGTTATGTGTCCGGAAAGGAAGAGGAAATTACAACTGAGCAGAAGCCATGTCCATTCATTTAAACGATTTCGTTCTTCTTTAGTTGCAAATGTCCACTCCTCGTGGAATCCCATCAGCATGAAACTACAAACAGTACTCAACGGTATTGTCAGCAAAGCGCAAGAAGATAATCGAATCGAAATATCAAGATAAACATTTTCGTGGTGTCATCCTTTAACAGGGTAATGCTAGATCGCAAACAATTAAGGTAACCAAGGAACTGCGGAAGTTCAAGTGGGAAGTCCAGTACCCCCTCTCATATATAGTCCAAGTATGTTCCCATATAACTTCCACGTTTTCCTTGAGCTCAAAAAAAGCATTGCGGTACAACGTACACAAGTCAATGCGCAAAATTAGTTCCAACAGCAGCTAAAATACTTTTACGAGCGTGCAGCATTCTGCGACTAATGTTACATGAGATAAACGCCTAAACATATTCGGACGATTCTTTTTTTTTACTTTTTGACAAACAATTTTCGGTCAATACAATGAAATTTATTAAATAAATTCAGTATATTTTCTTCTGCTTCGTTATTTATCGGTTATAATTCGTAATTTTAAATCAACATAAAAATGAATAAAAAAAATAATAATGGCAATTCGACTGTAAGTTTACGTTTCAATAGCACCAAACCCATAAAAATGTGAAAAAACTTATGTATAATGCACCTTAATTGAACAAAATTGATAAAAAAACTCATAAAATAACAAAACAGTACCAAAGAAAGATGGTGTAAAATTAGTTAGATGTAGCACAATTAAAAATCATCAATTTAGAGAGTACAAAATTGAAATGACTTTTTTTTCCAATTTTCATTTCCTAATGCATTGTTCTAGTTCAATTTTCAGCAAAACCTTCATACTTCCTTTAAAAATCATATCTGTATTTAAAACATTTATAGTAAAATCCTCAAAAAATTTTATTCAAAATGTTTATTTATAAAAGTAATTCATAGGTATATGCTGAATTAATCGCCTTTAGCAGTAAAAAAAATGAACCATATAATCCATTTTTTTAAGTAATCAAATCAACTAAGTTCTAAGGCGTTTGATTAATCATATAAATCGAGGAATTTAAAGTAAGGTGAAATATTTCACGGCATCTCATTGCTTGTCTGAATATCAATTTAAGATTGATTCTACATGCATATATATTAAGTTCCTTAAATTGTTATTAATAACAGATTCTAATACAGAAAACCTTTAATTGGCTGGACGTTGAAAAAAGCGGTTTTAATTAATGCGAAACAAATTTTAGATAACATTCATTGAAATTTGCGGCTTGAGTTTTGATGAATACGCCTTTTATTTAACGGTGCCAAACTTTAGAAACATTGACATTCAACCCGAAGCAGCAGACATAATAAGCCTGCCATTGGTAGTTAATGATTGAACTGCGGTGCAGTTGTCAGCAATCTTCTTCCTGTGAAGATCTTGGCTTCGAAGATGTAGGTTCAGAAAATATTCCAGAATTGCTGGAATCATATTCGAAACACCTATCTGCTGACGATATTCTTGAAATTGTGTATCTACGTACATAAGATGAAAATGAAAATGAAGAAGAAAGGAAAACGATACCTATAGAAGTTTTATTAAAGAAACTTGAAGAATCGTTTAATACAATTGAGAAAGTCAAAGACATCTTATTAAAGATTGATTAAGATGAAGAGAGAAGTGTGAATGTTCGTCGAGGACCAGATAAGCAAACTGATTGAATTGAAATCAGTCAATTTGAATTATTCAAGAATTATTCAATTGCAGCATAACTCAGTACATTTTCCAACCTATTTTTCAAAAAGTTTTTTTCAGGATTCGTCAAAACTATTTCCATTGCATAAGTTTTATCAGTGCAGTTTTGAATGAAGTGGTATTACCTCAAGTATCCATTATAATCGGGGATTAAAAACCTTGGAATTCCAATACTTAACTTATTGAAAGCAAATGGTTTGCACAATATAATTATGCTTCTGGGTCAGATATTTAAGGCTAGCTGTTGACAGACTGACTGCTGCTATTTGGCATCATCCACATGTCTAGTAATGCACACCCACTCTCTTGAATAAGTTTGCTGGTTGGTATACATTATTTCCCCCTCTCATAAGACAATCAACGAGTCTTTTTAAAATTAGCTCAGCTTTGTAATTGTTTCAGAACAAAAATATACTAGAAAACTTTTGATGATATTTGAGTCAATGTACTGAGAGATATTCCCACAGTAATGGGATATGAATGACTCATGATGGAATTGCGCAATAATGATTTAAGAACCTCCCTAAATATAATTAAACTTCAGGATTATACAAATTATGCCACCACTAAATTTAACAATATTTTTGAAAATAACCCAAATCCCTCTATTCAAGAATCAAAAAAATATAAAAGAATCTATCAAAATCAAGGTAGAACTCAAAACTCTGAAAACTGAGCACCAACTTTATCCAACCATAACTCTCAACCATAGGAAACCTCCCTCTAACTCACTGAATTAGAGACACCAAGAAAGTACTGAACTACACCTGTTCTGAGTAGCTGCCTCCTGATTGGACAGCATCATTCACCCTGTTCTCACACACCCCTCTGCACTGTAACAGCTTAACTTCACTTATTTCAATCTACATCTTGATTTTGCTTTACTTAATGCATTCACTTTATCTTTTTCAATAGTATTTTTTTTCTCAATAGTTAATTTATTTTTTAATATTTTATTCAATTCATTTTAATTCATGGGCAAGTAAACTTTTATCAGGTTAAACACATATCGGAGATTAAAGCCCTTCGGGCTAGGTTCTCTATAAAACCGTTTCATTACGTACAAGATAATTGAATATTTTCTCGTTCTTTTTTTTTTTCTTCTGTTATCGCTGACAGTAAATCTAGTGAAGTAAAATTACTGAAAACGAAATACATTTCTACTTTGGTCTTTTTCATGACAAAGAAAATGGTTATAGTACAAATTTGGTACTATCGCAAATTTAATGTCATGCAAGAATATGTAAAAAAATGACATGAAGAATTTGAAAAGAAAAAAAAAATTAATGCATAAATCAGTTTTTTTTTTATTAAGCATATCAAAAGGAAAATCACGATAAAATAAATCGATCTAGGGATGGATCAGGAAACAAAAATAGGGTTTTAAAATTCTCGATATTTGATTCAAATTTTTGTAATTTTTCTGAGTAGTGGTGCTGATGCATATTAAATCGATCAAGGTTCCAAGTTCTCCCATGGCGTGGTGTGGAAGTTTGGAGAGGGAGGTGCCAATTTAGTAGTCATCTTCATGACTCAACCGAGACTCGAAATTGCGAAGTCCGTCACCATAAGCCCTCGTGTTATTTCTAAATACGACGTTAATCAACAATGAATTAATAAAAATTAGATCATTTTTGGATTCCTGATAAAATCCATATATAAATTAGATTATATATTCCCTGTATATACTTAAAATGCTTAATTTTCTAACATAAAATTAATTTTAATTTATCTCAATAACTTTTATATAAATTTTAATTTAAAAGCGATACTTTTGTTGATTAAACGTAGCATTACAAAAAACTGTTCTAAAGATCATTATTCGTTTTAATGGATTAGTTGAGAAAAAAACATGACTATGTCAAAAGTTGTCACCGTCGAATACACTGTTTTTGAATATTATTGACAATTCTTTCATTGAGGTGCGTTTTATTACTAGGGGCTTGACAAGAATGGAATGCGGAAATCATTATTTCATTTCGTGGCGCGAAATTGTCGTTTACTCCCAAATGTTCAACTTTCATTTGCAATTGTTTAGTTTTCGTGACAGAACATAGCGTTGTCATGACAACTTTGACGTACTTCTGTTAAGTACTTCTAAAGAGGCAGTATTAATATTCAGGTTCGGAGCAGAAATTTCCATAATTATTTATAAAAGTTACATTATAAATATTACGAACGAAACACACGCTTCACCGTTTTGAAATTATTCAATACATAATATTTAAAAGGTAAAAAATAAAAGATAGTTTAAATTAGTTATCTTTTCAAAGCAGAGTGAAAAACCCAATTCTGCATTCGTAATTTTACTTTACATATATAAATTAAATTTTAATTTTGGTTCTATACACACAAAAAAAAAAAAAAAAAAAAAAAAAAAAGGAAATATACCAATAATGGATTAAGTCTTGAGATTTGTTTTATTTATGGCAAGCATAATGATCAATACTGTATGGTTTTTAAGTTAAAAAGTAAAATGGCTAATTAATTATTATTAGGTTTCAAATTATTGTAAGCTAACTAAACAATAAATACTTAACTATTTTTGTTCTTTAATACAATCAATGCAACAATATTTTTTAAATGAAATTTTTTTAAATTTTTCAAATAAATAAATAAATAGCACTAAATATTATCAAAAATACAATAAATATTTGCATTTGTAAGTAGAAAAGATATTGATATTGCAGTACATACAAAATTTAAAAAATATATTACAAATAAAGTTTTCTTTGTCTTTCTCTTAATAATTGCCATTTGATAAGCTTCATCGATTGCATGAATTGCGAAGGGATTTAGTTATTTTTAAGCAAATCAATAATTAAATTACATGCATAAAAATAAAATAAAACATCAAAAATAAAGCAAAGCAAAATTTTGCAAAGACTAGATTTAGTCACCAAAAGTGCTAACTTTAAAAAAAAATAATTATTGAACTGTTCAATTAAATATTAAAATTAAAGTAAACGATGAAATATTGAAATGGACAATAACATTCTCTTCAGATATTAAAATTAAAGCAAGAAATAAATTATTAAAATAAATATATTTTATGCTAAATGTGATTATTGCTGCTGTGAAATGAAAATAAATAAGTTATGTGCATTTAACACTTTATTTTGAAAAGTGGTAAACGACACTATTTTGTTGTTGACTAAAACAATGCCCTCCTTTTGTTTTGTCAAAATTTTGACAAAATGCCTGTTATGTAATATGCTCCGCTCTTCCTTGGATTAAATATGAAATGATTTTGTATGAAATAAGGAAGAATAATTAAAGAAATAAAGGAAATATAAACACAAAGTAATCCCAACTCCCAGTAATATCAAAATCCGTTTGGACACAAAACCTATCATGAAGAAAACCAAAATAAAATGGTGACCTCATAATTATCATTAAATTCCAAATAATCTGTTCCCACGTTCGGCCATTTTTTGTGTACCTGGTTATTATAAATGTAGCGAAATATCAATTGACAGGTTTATAAAAGTAGTGAACATATCAATAGACAGGCAACGACAGCGGCCTGAATTACGAGTTTATTATTAACTTTAAAATTTATTTATTCATTCATCTCAATTTAAGTCGGGGAAGTCAAACATCTGGGAGATTTGCCAACATGCGCGGAATGTCGGCTAATTAAAAAAAAAAAAATCAACACAGATTATCGATTGCGCTTCACAAGAATTGGTGAACGCTGCCGAAAACAGTAATTTTTTAGGTAGGATAAACACACGCGTGTCAGCTACGTGAGAGCTGTCCAAAAATAACTTCCGCAAACATGGACATGAAAATCCATTGGTGAAATTTGAGAAAATTTCTTTTTAGAAGGATTAAATCAAACAAAAAAAGAAAAATGCTGTGGTCGTCCCCATATAAATAAATGCGTTATATTGTACATTTTATGAATTTTGGGAGAGTTCAATTGATAGGTTACAAACACTTAATTTTTATGTGAGTTTCACTTTCACAATCCACTCGAAACTTCAAGAAATTTTTTTTGAAAAATTAATGAAAATTAAGTTCATTATGGTTGATAGCAGATAAAAAGTGACTCAAACATACATATTCTCCATTATATAAATAAGATTAGCGAAAATACTTGTCGACACAAGGGAGTTAAATATTTCTTTAGTAAAATTTTGTTCCTTTTTTCAAGTATGTATATATATATATATATATAATTGAAACTTTTAAAATCTAATCTCAATCTAATCTTCCTTACCAAAAAAATTACTGACAAAACTCACATACTCTTAGAGAATTTTCTATCTCTCTCCCTTTCAATATTTATTTAAGCTTAAAAATAGAAGTTAAGCTTTTAAAATATATAAAAAATAAACAAAACGTATAAAAATATTTCATGATTTACAATGATGTATCAATCAAGCGAGATGGAAACTTTAATACTCCTTCTAAATTAAAACATTTTCGAATTTATGCAAAACAAACGTAAAATACTAGTTATAAACTCATTATTAATCAAAGCATTCGGAACTCGGACAGTTAAAGTTAGTAGTCATACATTTGAATTAAAGCAAATGAAAAAAAATTATCCGTCTTATTTAGACGATTTAATAGAAGATATTTTAATAAGCCTGAAAGCAACGTTTTGTTCAGATAATTCAATTAAAACAAACGATACATTGCTCAGATATTAATTTTTTCGATCAATTATGAATACTGAATAATTTACTAAATAAATAAATTATATGGCATCAAAACATGTCAAGAGAGATGCCGAATTGAAAAGAAATAGTTTAAATATCTCGAGACAAGGATGGCGACCTAAGCAACCGTCTAAAAATTTGATTCTATTTTTAGTCCTTTATGTAATTCCTGATAACATATAAATTCCGGTGTAACACCAATAGACGTATTAAAAACATTTATTTGTTTGAGTTTTACTTCAATTAAATAAAAAAAAAAAAGATCATCGAAAAACATATTTTTGAAAATTAACTTCAATACTGAAGAAAACAGGCTTTTTTGTGTGTTTAGAAGTTTACACACACACAAAAAAAATCAGATGCCACTTTCTCCCATCCCTCCTGACACTCTCACAAACTTTTTTATTTTCTATGTAAGATTAAACTTTTTATGCGGAATACCAGGTTTTGAGGAACAAGACAACGTTGACATTAATTAATTTATAATTAGGAACTAACTTCTCTTACGCAAGGGGAATATTTTGTTAACATTCTGAAAGATTGACATTTATTACCTCAAATACTGCATTGTTTGGGGAAGGTTCCGAGAAAGAAATGATGAAAAAGATCCTAAGGAATTTCTATTAAATAAAGCTCCCAATTAGCACCTCCGACATAAATATGTCTCTGAATGTTGCTTGCAAAAGCCGCAATCTACGTCTTCTTGTCTGTAGATCTCTTTATTAACGTTATATAAATAAAGCACTTCCGGTATAGACTTGTTTTCTTCGCAGCAAATCATTGCATAATGCAAAGGTCTTGCGTTTGAAATATATTATATCATGGTTCTTTGTTCTCATAAATGAAATACACGATTTAGGATGAAAAAATAATTTGATTTACTTAGATTAATAAAGAGTTAAGTTATACTCACTGCGTTATTACAGCTGAATCATACTAAGAATTTGATTTGGTTTGAAACAACATTGCACTCTAAAGATGAACAATACGCTCCAGGGCTAAGGAAATTTATTGAAGACAAATTCCGAAATTTTGTGACACAATCGATTGATGATGACGGTAACTGATCTGGAACTTCATTCAATTAACGCTTGAACCCTACCATGAAACATTGAGATTAAATTTCATGTGCTACAATCCACCATTAACTCATAAACAGATCTAAAAAGGCCTTAAAACCGCAAACCTCCAGCATCTAAGTCTCTTTAAACCCAAACCCTAGAGATTTCAGATTAATACAGTCCATTGAATGCGTAGCGGTATCTTTACCGAGAAAGGTAATTAGTGGAAAGCTCACGATTGCAAAAAAAAAGTACTTCTCATTGGATTTCAGTTTATGTCAAGCTAGAAAACACATGAACTAAATTAAGTATATGATTAATAATTTCAAGGGAGATGAAGGACATCCCACCTATACTTTTCGATAGAGATGTTACATTAATGAATCTGGAAAAGAGAATTACAAAAACTTCTAAACATTCAGCATAACATTTGCAAAACATTTGCAGCGTCATTTGATAGTATATAGTAAAAAGTCAAATTAATATGTATGCAAGAAATAGTAATAGTAAACAATTTTAATTTTTAATACTACTTAAAATTTCTTTAATAGATAAAGTAAGGTTCGTCGTGCAAATATTAAATCGGAAAAAAAAATGTTCCACGTATTATGTCAAAGTATTATTTAGATCAATAATTAAATATTATAAAAAGAATTTTTTTTCTAGAAAAGGACTTTTCCCAAGGATTTTTGTTCTATTTAAAAAATTGCATGATGATACGTGTAATATATTTTTTAAAACTGGAAATGGCTAATTCAATTAGATATGTATATTGAACTATTTATTATAAAAAATATCAGTTCTTTTAGAACTATTTGCATTAAAATGTACAAAATTCACATTTGCATATATATATATATATATATATATATATATATATATATATATATATACAGGGTGACCATAATTAAACTGAAAGTGTTCAGAATATTCTGTGGCTCGATCTAATCGAGAGAATTGCGCTAAATGTAGAAGGAAGATTAAATACGAAAGGGGGCAAATGATTCCGCGGAAAAAAATTAGTTCCAATAGTCACCACTTGAGGAATATGTGGCACTATGTAATTGGAAAGAGATTTTTAAAAAAATTAGAATCAATACTGAAATAAAATCACCTTTCATTAGCACATTTAACAATTTAATTCAAGTTAAATATGGCAAGAATTCGAAGAAAAAAACGGAACATTTACATGAACATTGATAAAGTCTCTTTATCTGCAATTTCATTTACTGATTCCCAAAGAAAGCAGCAAAACCAGAAGAGGTTCTTTATTCAAATCTCATGTTACATCATTTGGCACACTGCCCGCTTTTTGGGGTTTAAAACGCTACTTGTTACTCTTCGAAACAATTGGATTGAAAGTCACGGGAAATAATATCTCTTTCTATAGTCGAGAGTGCGTAACTTATCGTATTCTTTTACCTCAACTAATTTAACGCGCCAGCCACTCTTCGTGCTTTTAGAAAGCACAAAAAATGCCTAAAGATAACGATTCTGTGTCAGTTGATGGTTTATAAGGAATGAATATGAAGTTTGAGAAAACAGGTTCTCTGAAGGTGCAGTCAGACAGAGGACGAAAACCTGTTCCAGAAATTACAACCGAAGAAGTTGCATCAGCGATTGCCGACAGAGCACAAGAAAATATTGCTACCTGCTATGTGGAAGGATATCATATCGCGGACTGTACGGGAGATTCCTGTAGACATGTTACTTTCTGCTGTTGTGAATGTTGTACACAGAATGCAAAATGTGAACTAAAACGGTGAATGTGGTCCGCTAAAATATTGAACTTGATTTGAATGTGCAAAATAAAGGTAGCTTTATTTCAGTATTGTTTCTTCATTTTTTTAAAACTCTCTTTTCAATTACACAGCGCCACATATTCTCTTAGTGGTGACATTTGGAACTAATCTTTTTCGTGGAATCCTTAGTCCCCCATCTTGTTTAGTATTCCTGTTATATTTAGCGCAATTATCACAATTAAATCAAACTACAGAACAGTCTGAGGATTACCAGCTTCATTATGGCCATATATATATATATAACACATGGATCAATAAGTCCCGAGACTAGACGGGCGTTTTTTTTTTTTTTTTTTTGCGATTTCCTCCTTCAAACGCACCAGCAAGTCTATATAATAATCACTGTTGATCGATTTACCTTTTTCGAGGTAGTCAATGAAAATCACGCCATGCGTATCCCAAAAAACTGACGCCATGACTTTGCCAGCTGACTGCTGCGTTTTCGGACGCTTCGGACGGCTTTCGCCAGCTGTGCGCCACTGCCGCTTCGACTCTGGAGTGTAGTGATGTATCCATGATTCGTCCATGGTCACGTAACGACGCAAGAAATCTTTTTTGTTGCGAGTAAATAGCGATAAACAGCTTTCTGAATCATCGACTCGTTGCTGTTTTTGTTCCATCGAAAGCAATCGCGGCACCCACTTGGAAAAAACCTTTTTCATGCTCAATTTTTCATGAAGGATAGTAAATACACTTCCATATGATATCTGTGTCATCTCAGCAATCTCACAGAGCTTCACTTTACGATCTTTCATTATAATTTTTGTCACTTCACTCACATTTTCCGGTGTAACGGCTTCCACAGGTCTACCCGAGCGTTCCGCGTCATTTGTGTCGGTACGACCACGTTTAAACTCGGCAAACCACCGACAAATCGTTGCTTTTGATGGACAAGAGTCCGGGTAACATTTTTCAATCCATTGTTTCGCTTGCACGGTGTTTTTACCCATTAAAAAACAATGTTTTATCAAAACACGAAACTCGGTTTTTTCCATTTTTTAAACAAACTACAAAACGACTTTACTCCAACCTCGATAACTCAGCTGTTTCTGGTCCGATCGACTTAAAATTTTGACACGTTTCAAGCAAAGGTTCGTACTCTAGAAAGACCTGGTTACTGGTTTACTACGAGCGCCATCACTGGGTTAGTCTCGGAACTTATTGATCCATGTGTTATATATATATATGACTTTTTCCCATCTTTTTTTTCCTGGAAATTTATTAATTGCTTCCGTATATAATGCGGTTGTTTTGAACTTATTTAAGAAATATTCGAGAGCATGACTGACTTGCTCTTCGAAAATATTGGTTTTCTCATTCACAAAGTTTTGTAATGAACAGAAAAGGTGGAAATCGGTCTGGAAGTAAGGTGGGCGTGGTAAAATAAACTATCTATGCTCAGGTATTTTTTCTTGGGTCAGACGATTGACGAGTGCAGAACGCTTTTCATTACGTTTTTCTTTGTCTCTTTGCAACTGCTAAACATATGTATTTGTAGTGACTGTTAAATTTCACTTTAATTACTCGTGATGAATTATACACATCGACAATCCCACTATGAACACAATAAAAACTTTTTCAATGGATATTTACTTTTGTTTTTGATAATGAAGGATAATCCTTACCAAGTTACTGTCTTTTGCAGACGATATTTTCATATATGTGTTGTTATTTTATGCAGTCATATTGTCATTTTTCACAGCCTCTTCTAATTTGGTCTAAAAAAGGGTCAATTTTTACTCATGTGAGCACATACTCATGTCAAATAACATGCAATTTTTTTTCATGCCATTCACTGAGATTGTGAGGTTCCCTCCATACCTCTAACTTACTCCCTAGTTCATTTGAATGTATATATATATATATATATATATATATATATATATATATATATAATATCAAATTTTGAAAAATTACTTTCTTTACTGAAATTTTCCAACAGCTCCGAATGTATGAAAAGGAAAGGAAGGGACTTTAAAAATATTATGTGCAAAGTAAAACAAAACTTTAGGTATATCTCTTATCACCAGAGACAAATGGTTTACGGTGCCACATTGTCTAAATGGAAAACATAATAAAACAACTTTAAGTGCACTTCTTTTTGTTCACGCAAATTAGACGATCTCCTGCAAATCTGATACATACTTGGTTTGTTCGATATGATGATGATTTTTTTTGAAAGTATGTTTTATTTTATTTCATTTTTTCCTTTCTATATTAATCCGGAATTTTTAATATGCCGAATTGGCTCTGGTCCCATTTAATCTGACTTAAAGAGGTTTTACTGTAAATGTGTTTGGTTCTTACATTTAAAATCTATGGCATGATATAATAAATGAAAGTTGACATGTTAAACTTTGACGAGATGTTACATCCTTTTTAAGTCATTTTCAACTCAGTTTCATTCCATTAGAAATCTGTAACGTTAATTGATTTGAACTAAGCAGATCTCTAGGAATCTAGAATTTTGGCAAAAAAGTGGAAGCAATTAACTTTCTAAAGCGGCCGACACAGTTTCGTAAAATAAAAATCAAGATCTGTCCTCTAGTTTTGCAACAGTCTGAATATGTGAAAAAACAAAAACAAATATTTCATCCCTTCAGAATATAATATGGGAGTTCGCCCTCTTGAGGACCATAATGTAAATCTCTTAGAGTCACTTCAGATTCAACATAGATTAAAATTAATGTGACCTTGTAAGAGAAAGTAACTCGTTTTTGTACAGAAGCAAAATGATTAGATCGAAATCTTTTATTTAAAAATAAAGTGAATGGTACATTATATTTACTCTATACGTGCTTTCAAGTAAATAATCACTTGATTCAATGTCAAGCATGCCTATTCTCACTTTGTCAATTTTTACAGTAAAGTAGAGTATCTGTTGAAAATAACAGTCAGCTGCGTTACTATGTAATTCAAAAAAGAAAGAAAAAACATCTATTTTCGTAAACTCGTCGTTTTAACGATACGTATACAAAGAATATCAACCCTTTTCGAATAAAAAAAATTTGCTCAATTTTTTTTTTATATATAAGCTACTTATTAAATTAAATAATTTTAAATAATTACATTATTGAAATTTTTTCCGGAATATCTGGGAAATACTACACGATTTATACATATACAGTTACGTAATCCTCAGTTTAGTGTGTTACATTGATAAACCTTTTTGAAGACGATACCAGTTTCCAAAGTGGCAATACACCCGCATTAATGCAGTCGGATCCCGTTTACTCGTAGTGCGTTAATTCGTGGTTTTACTATGGTTTCTATTTTTATCAGATTCCGATTAATATTTTTTCAGATGACGTAATAATTTTCTTTTAGGAGAAGACATTAATAATTGTATTTTTTTCCTCTTTATCTTTATTTATCGTTGGATAAACATGACACGGAGTTCCCATTTATAATAATAAACTATTTTCCAAATAAGAAAAAATAGAAACATGAAAAAGAAATTAGTAAAATGGTGCATGGGAACCCCTAAAAAAAGAGCAAACAAGACACGCAATTGTAGAGTAGGAATCTTTTACAAACCGTAACTAAATGAAATAACCCAACAAAAGAGATGCAGAAGGAAAAAAAAAAATAAAACCTTAAAAAGCATCCAAAAAAGACGAGGAGAGACCCGAGACAAAAAGAACAGGGCGAAAAATGAAAACTCGTCGCTAACCTAGGAAGAAACGCGGTAACGAAGCAAAACTCGATAAGAAGATAACAATAATCTGAACGAGCAGGGGGAACTGTATAAAATATCTGAAACGCTTAAGAAAAAGATTTTAAACGAGGCGGCGGTCGTAAGACCAGGTCGCTATATAAGTCCAAGTGAAGAGGTGATAAAGTAATGAGAATAAGATAATAAGAAAACAAAAAGAGCAGGGGGAAATATCTGCAAGAAAGGGAGGCAACGAATGTCCTCATAACCCAGATCATAAAGTGCAAACAGAAATTTCTGTCACAAAAGAGAGAGAACGTAAAAATCCGACAAAGCGGAGAAAAATTGAAATCGTTTTTGAGACGCATACATTGGAAGTTTAGGCCTAAAAGAGACTTGACAAATTTAAATTTTTTTATTTATCTTTTTTTTGCATTTGAATGTTTGAATTAGATATAAAACATCACTATTTCTGGGGAAATGAAATGTTATAGTTTGGATTTTTATGTAATACATTATATTTTCAAGATTTCTCGTGGTCAGTGAGACTACCAATACTTTCAAAGTTTTTACTGATCAAATTGTAAGAGAAGCGTACAAACGTAACGCGGAAAATTCCTACCGATTCGGGAATTTATTTTTCAATCACTTTATTCGTAACTCACGGTTTAGTACAAAAGTTAAGGAGTCCTACGGAGCGAAATTATGAACTATATTAAAATCGACATTCAGCTAGCTGCATAAGATGAAAGTGGCGTAAAAACCAATTTAATTTGATTGATTGTTCATTAACGTCACACATGGAAGCAACACGAGGATTATTGTCGATGGATATTGTAGTTTTGAAACTCGATCAAATGACGAAGACAGCACCTTAACTGGTACCCTAATCTTCTAGCTGTAAAAAAATCTAAACAAACGTTAGTCAAAAGTGTAAGGAATGTTTCGAAGGAAGCCAGACAATGAAATAATACGCTGTTACATTATTTTAAACAAAACTTAACATAGAAAAGAGAGAAAGAAAAAAGATGTGTCCCATCAAACAAATGTCCTGATCTTAAAGAAAATGGTATTTAAACATTGGAATAAGTTGTCACATCTATCGCCAAAGGTGAACCATAAGCATGGCAAATGAATGATAATAGCCCATAGTAGAAGGTATCAGATAGGAATTTTTTAAACTCTTTTCTTTTTATCATTTTTTTCTCCTTGTAATGTAAATCCATGTTTCGGAAGGGAGCTTTCGACTAATGCAGATATATATTGTAAGAGAAAGTAATGTAGAATAACTTTGTAAATACTTAATTCTTACTTCAAAAAAGAATAAATTTTTAATTTGAATTTAACAAATCATCCCATCTATTTTGAATTTATGCCGAACCGCTAGCAACGCTGGTAGAGTTGCCCCTTGGTATTTACACATAATGCTGAACCTCACATTCACATCTGGGTACATTTACGAAATTTATTGCCGTCACATAAACAACAGAATATTTGTAAATTTGACCCGTCTTTGGTTTTGGTATTTACACTACAAACAGTGTTTTGTTTTTTGCAAAGTGTTTTGTATCACGTTTCTTGAAACATGCTTCTTAGGCATCATGTTAATACAGTGAAAGAAAGAAACTGATGCTGAGTACTTTTCAACTCTGAAAGGTTATACAGCCGAAGATGATTATGAATGAGGACAGTTATTTATATGACATACAGCCTTAAGATATTGATGACACGTAATAGCAAACAGAGCAAAAGATAACGAAGGTTTCTTGCAGAATTATACTTTTTTGCCTCGATTTTCGAAAATATTTGTAATCATTTTTTAAAGACGAGAATCACAAAAGATCAAAAATGAGGGGAAATATTTTTTAAGAATTGAGGGAAAGATTCTTAACATTACAGAGAACCTTCGTTATTTTCTTTCTTTCGACATTATTCGACATATATAAAAAATCATATTGAAACGTATAGAGAATTCACATAGGAGGTACATTTAATGAGTCATGCGAGAATCAAAAGATCTGAACAGGATCATAAGGTAACTTGGAATATAGTGGTATGTATGTATAACAAAAGAACCATCATCATTTCTCTCTGATCCTGAAAATAGAGAATATATCCAAATGGTGATTCAACCCACAGTGAAATCATTTAGGAACGGTCCAGTAAGGAGATGAGAATCATTTCTATCTATCAGGTTTTATCCAGTTCGCTTTTGGAGGTGTTAATCCTCTACAAGGCTGTCAAGTTCACCGGATTTATTCCTAATTAAGAATGTCGAGAAGATGGATCCTCTCTAATCCAAACTAACAATTGACTAGCTTTACCAGAACAATGGACAAGGAATACAATCTTTCAGAATGATATCGTCCGCTTGTATATTTATGCATCATTTTATGTCAGTATTAAATAATGTGATGATTACATTGTTTAATGAAGATTTATTCTTCATTTTTACATGTAATAACATAACCAACCTTCTACTGACAAATTTGAAATTGCAGTCATTTTCATATTTTAACTCGAATGCAGTTTTTTCTCTCTCTCATCCAACTCTTGCCAATTTTTAAATATTGTTAGGATTCTACATATTTTCTAACAGAACATTTTTTACACTCACAAAAAACTTTAATTATAAGTAAATTATAGATACTTATAAATATTGTTGCTATTAAAATAATATTATATATATATTGTTGTGTTGGGTGTGTGTATAAGTTGCAATAATATCAGTAAGCATTATTTTTAACTATGAATATATTAAAAATACTCAAAACTGAATATGTGAATTTTAAAGAGTTTGGAGATAATTGTATGTCACATAGTCAAATTTTTGAATCGCACAAACAATTTTCAGAAGGTCGGAAGGTTGTTGAAGATGCTGAACGTACTGGTCGATCGGTGACATCAAGAACTGATGAAAACATTTAAAAAATTAATGAAATCGTGCATAAAGACCTACGTTTGAGTGTTCGGATGATGTCAGATATTAGGCACATAGACAAAGAGACAATAAGGAAATTTTTGACCGAAGATTCGCATAAGACGAAAGTTTGCTCGAAACTGGTACCAAAAAAAATCAAGCACTGAGACAACGCGCCATCGCACACTGCGCTCTCTGTTAAACAGTTCTTGGCGGTCAAACGCATTTCTGGGATCGGCATCCACCGTACTCGCCAAATCTCGCCCCATGCGATTTCTACCTGTTTCCAAAAGTGAAAAGTGCATTGAAGGGAACACATTTTCAGTCTGTAGAAGGCAAAAACAGCAGATTTACTGAAAAAGGTGACACCTATCGACCTGCAGCACTGCTGTGAACAATAGAAAACTCACATGCAGCGATGTATTGATAAGGAAGGGGAGTATGTTGAAGGAGTCTAAAAGGTATTTATGAAATGTTTTCAATACAGCTAATATTTAAGACTAGTCCGGTTATTAAATGGTAAAACTTCGTATATATATATATATATATATATATAAACTTTTTAAATAAATATTTTAAGTTTAAATAAATATTTACTAAAATTAAATATATATTTATAAATATTAAATATATAATAATAAATATTTATAAATATTAACTTTTTAAATAAATATTTTTTTTAAAATATATGCAATGTATTTTATTTCTTAATTAAATATATCTTAATGAGTTGTGGGATTTTTTCGTAATAAGTGGGATAAATTTTTATTTTCCAAAATGTTTTTGATAATTTTTTTTAAAAACATTTGATGCAATAACGCATACATACAATACCCGACATTTTGTATGCTGTTAGGATTCCATTTTATGACAGAGAATAAAATTTATGAAAATTTATTACAAAATTTTTTTATAGTATGTAAATAATAATAGAATATCACAAACTCTCTCTCCTTTATAATTTTCATTTATTATTAAGATAAATATTTGAAATACTTTTTTTTAAAAAAAATTATTCGTTGGATATTTTAATTAAATATATCTTGGTGAAGTTTGTTTCGTAATAAAAAATAAAATTTCATGTCATCATATTTTTTTTTGATAAATATATTTCTAAAAATTTGATGCTCTCATACGGACACGCAATATCTAATGGTGTTTTACCAGGAATATGAGTTTATCGATGATTTTTAATTTATGATAAAATGGAAGAATATGGCTTATATTATTATATGCAATTTGAACATAAATTGGAAAAAGCATTTAAAAAAATTATGTACTTAATAAGTATCAATGAAACAGATGATGACATAAATGAATTGTAGACATTAACGATGATCAAAGTGAATGGCTTACTGAGTGAAGTATAATAAGATTGAAATAAAATAAAGGTATTGTTTTAGGAGTTAATGAAAGGAATTGCTTAAATAGAGGATTTTAATTAAATTAAATTCGTTTCAGGGAGATTTCTCTAGTTTACTGCCAGAATATCGGATTTAACTTTTTCCTCAATACATATTATAATGTAATTACATTATAAAGTAGTTATAAGTATAAAATAACATTTTGAACATAACAAATTAATATTCAGAATATTTTTAGAAAATTTGTATTTTTAAAAATTTAATCTTAAATATTACTACTAAATTGTAGTGTGATGTTAGAGATCGTGGTAGATTGTGAGCTTCGAAGCAAGTAATAAGCGAGTCGAATCACAGGATTCAGTCATTAATTACATTAATTCGCTAATTTGAATTAATGCCACTCTATAGCACACGAGCGCTTTGGGAGATGGGGCTTCACAAATTTGAGCCACGATAGCGATAAATTAAGATTGCAAGTAATATGCGAGTCGAATCACAGCTTTGAGTCCTTTTTCTATGTTAGTTTGAATTAATGCCACTCCACGGCATAAGAGGGCTGTTAGCAATGGAATCTTATAAATTTGAAATATGGTGAAGTGATGATGACGATACCTGAATTGATTTCTCCATTTTTTATATTTCATACCACACAACTAGAACATTTTAAGGCTCACGTTGAACTTGAACTGAGCCTTAAAATCTTCCAGTTATATAGTATGAAATATAAAAAAGGGAGAAATCAATTTAGGTATTGTCATCATCACTTATCATGTTTCTAATTTATGAAGCCCTATCGTTAATGGCCCTCGTAAGCTATGGAGTGGTATTTAGTTCAAATTAAACGTGTCTCAGTGAGACTTTAAGAAACAATCACAATCAAATTCAACAAACAACAATCCTGTTATACTGAATGAAGGATGTTTAGCGAAAACGTATTTTACAAAAGTTAATTTTGTGGAATAATGGGATCTTTTTTGTCCACGTTGAACGGAACGCCAAAATCCTCAGGTAGAGGGTTGGGGGTGTTAAAAAAAAGAGAAGAATCAATGCAGTCATAATAATCTGTCTCAATGGTTTAAAATCACGAGCTCGAAAGTTTGAAAATTACGAAATTCTACCGCCAATAACCTTCGAATATCTCTAAAGCGACGACAATTTAAATTTACTAACCATAATATGATGTTCACGTGATGACGTATGTAACTAATACTACTTGTTATTTTTTTTGCGAATTTTTGTTAGAAAAATAAATGCAAGATCTATGCATTCATATCTGAATGTAACAGGGGTGGATAACTGCGGCTCTGTAAAAAGCGCGGCTCTAATTGGAAATTTAAATCCGTATTTTTTAATTATTATTTGAAAGTTTTTTTCACTAAATAAGTTCACACTTTAAGATAGATGCTTAAATCTAAGACTAATTTTTGTTACGAAATATTACTGTGAAACTTTGTTCTCCAGTGAAATCAAAATATCGCTCACAGTTGATCAATTAACATCTCGTAAAATTGCTGCGAACACAGCTTTACCACAATTTACGTTAAAAAGGACAACGTTAACTGTCATATTTTCGGTATTAATGCATTTTCTATATTTTATTTTTATTATTAAAATTTTTAAATAATTATTTTGTATCTTTCCTCTCTTAATTATATTTTCTTATACATGTGTACTTAACACAGCTTTTATGAATTGTGTAGATGTGTAACCATACCAATCAAATAAAATTATAATTTGTATATTTAATTCTATGTAACTATGGTGTGTCTTTATGAAAAACCAGTGTGCAGCTTTTATTGAAATCATCCCTCCCACCCATGGAATATAAAGTTAATGAGAATAAAGTTTTTTCCTTACATATAGTCCCCTGCGATGTATCCCAGGGCCTGTTATTATCCCTTGAAATATAGGTAAATCGTTTGATTTCACACACAATATACCTTTATTCAATAATCAAAAATGTGTGATCATCTTATTATATCGAGGAAAATAACTCGTTATTTCTCTTTCAAAATTATTGTTGAATTAATAGTTCAAACAAAATTGAAAATTAATACACGAAATTTAAAGAAACGAATTTTCAAACAATCGATCATCACTCATTTAATAAATTCTTTTCATATTGAAAGACTTGAAATTAAATTGCAATATTCTGTAGCAATCAGTGTTACCACAAATTTGAGTGTTTTAAGGCTTTATTTCATAAATTCAAAAAATTATAATTTCATTGAAATTTTCTTCATTTTAAAATTAATGACAGTCATATAAATGTGTTTCAAAATGATAGTTAATTATTAAATTTCGAAACAATATTTTTTATGTCTGAAAATAATTTCGATATTTTTATATATTCTTTTTTTGTATTATTTTTATATTTCGCTTTAATTTAGTATTTTCATACATTAAAATATTAATGCATAGAAATCCCAGACAACTAGAAAAATAGTTTTAAAAATGAATTTTTTTACTTTTAATTTTTACACGTACATAATTTTTAATATACCAGTAGATACGACCCGTTTTGGCAGTCAACTTATTAATACATAACTAGATTGCAATTCCTTCCACTAGTTTTAAAATATTAGCATATTTGGAATAAAATTTCAAGATACGTTTGATTTTGTAAACAAAGAGAAGCCTACAAAACAGCTCCCTTTCGTGATGATTGAAAATTTGAAAACATCTTTGAAAATAAGATCGAATTTTTGAGAACTTGTGGTAATTTCGAAATGTTCATGGAAAAACTGAAAAATTCAGTGGTTAATTGCAATAAACCTTTAAATATTATCAGTATATCAGATAAACATATTTGCACTATTCTTTGTTACGATTTGCACGAAATAATGACACCTGAATGAAATGACGTAATACATTCAATTTTTGAATAACCGAGCATTTTAAAGAAATCTATTATATTAAATATGTTTAATAACCTTAATAGCTTTCTTTAAAGTGTTCGTTAATAATTAATAATAATATATTAAGTATGTTTCTTTCTTTAATATATTGAGTCGTATCTTATTTCTTACGTTTAAGTACTTAATACATTGGTTACATTATAACCAAAATAAGCAGTTATATACACGCCTTCACAAGTAATTTTGCTCACTTTCATAGGAGTTTTTTTTTAAAAAAATTCACTTTTATTTGTTTTGAACGTAGTTTGTAAAATTTTTTTTTCCTGCGTGCATTATCCATATACCATCCTTTTCATAATAGGATGGTGAGAAAATATATTTCAAAGGTGTTGTTAATGGAAAAATATCTGAGATTTAAGTGTATAAACGAAATAATAATTAGGTAATTATTAAAACATTGGCATTCAAGATGAGAATGAAAAGTACAAAACGAATTAACATTAAAGACTGAAATTTAAATACAAATACTCGTACAATGTTTTAAGTATTCCATACAAATGCTAAGTTTAGTTTTGTGTAGACTTGATTCTATTTTAGCTTCTCGAATAATGAATAAATTTTAAATTATCTACGAAATGGAAGTCGTTAGCTGCCTCTCTCTTTCTGTAACAATATAACCTCACTTTATATTTTCTAAAGATCAAATTTGTATTCAAATGTTGAAAACCTGCTTCTTTGAAAGTGATGAAACAGCGTAAAATAAAATTGCATTGATTAAATTCAGAAAAGGAATTTACTTAGAAATTATTTTATTTTTTTTTTTTAAATTTACATCATAAGAATCTGCAGTCGTACTTGCAGACTAAAATATCTACTGAGTGTCACAAGTATTAAGAAAACTTTTTCTGCAATTTGCAGTGCATTTAAATTGTATGCAATTAGTTACTGACATTAGATCTTTTAATTTTGACCCATGATAAGACACCTGATAATATAAATCATTCTTTCAATTTCTATATATCATCATATGATGTGGTAGTTAGTTATTATAGACAAATAAGAGTCCTAATTAGGCTTAATTGATCAACCTTCCATTGTTCCGCTCGATGATCTTTGGTGAAATCGAATCACTATCATCATAGTCACATATCAGCCAACAATTATCGTTGCTCATATTTCATTTTGAAAAAGGAGTAAACAATCATAATAAAACGAACTACCAAAATGGCTATTCTATCCTTAAATTGTATTTTAAGTTCTTACGTCCATAATCTAGACACTCATAATGGATGAGACTTAAGAAACTCTTCGTATGATAAGTTAAATTAAACTCAGACAATATTAACTTTTTTAATAAACCATTAAAATATTTTTTTTTGTAAAATAGTGAAATCAGTATTTTTACATGGAATTCTCATAAAATAGCTGCGTGTCATGTAAAATGAAAAGTATATTATGAACTTTACTCTTATATTATTACTAATTATCATGAGACAATTAAGTTTCATCCAAACAATACGAAAACATTTTTCATACAATTTATATGAAACTGTTTCTTTAATACAGTATTAAAAGTAAAATTTATGTTTAAAGCTCCATACATTGCAACTAAATTACCGTAAGAGTTATAAATAAACAATTTGTTTCTCTCTCTTTCTCTCACTTTTAAATACATTTTACTATACGCTTTGGAATTTCTGCGACAAAATTCAGATTAAAAAAACGAATTCCAATTTTTATGCTTATTTTATCAGAAACTTCAGATATTTTATGATTTTCGAATTATATTGTAATAAAAGTTTTCAAATTAAGATTTCATCTTTTTATTGGTCAAGGCTCACATTTTATCATCAATGTCTCTCGAATCAAGTTATTTTAAACGAAAACTAGCAGTTTTTTTTTTAACTATTCGCATTACTTATTCTCTGTTAGAACACGCTGAGTCCCACGTGGGTTTTCCCTTCAAGTGACTAAGATGTCGCGCCGTTTCCATCGATACGCGGAAATCTCCCCTTGGTTCCCTTTGTATTTATCACGATACTTATTCCAGATTGAAGACAACATTCTAATTTTTTCCCCCCTGTTAGATTCAAAATAATTAAGAAATACGATACTATATTCTTTTTTAGACAGCCTTAAAATCTATTGCATTTATAACTCGTTAAAGGAAAAATTTTGAAAAATAATACATGTATACCTGATGCATTCTTAATATATAACATGACACATGTACGAATTATACTTCACTTGTTTCAGGAAAACGGTATTCTTTTTTTTATTATTATTATTATTTTTCACTGAATAAGATTATTATGCCTGTTTCTTAGATGCCTTTGCAATTTAAATTCAAAGGAGTATTTTTGTAATTTTATATCTTACAGCTTACATAAATTTACAAAAATAAAATAATACGAATGTTTAAAATTAATTCATAAAAATGTGGTTTGTCGAGCTACGATTTTTCTTTTTTTGATATTGTTTACCCCAATTTCGTTTATTTAAATTGAAATACTGGTTTTGAATTAACACAAAGAATATATTATGACAATGAATTATATTTTGCACATTCGATTATTTTTGAGAATGAGATTAAAGATTTAAATTGTGAATGAGAGCTTGCCGAAAATATATTGTTTAGTATGAGGATGAATTTCTATCTGTATTACTGAACATTAATTACAACTGTGTATTTTTTTTATGGTTTGCATATTTTGTTCACAGCATAATTAGTTATGTAACTATAATTACAAATATTATTGATAATTTGTTTCGAACATGTAGGGAGCATATAATAATGAATAAATTACGTTCTCCGCTAACTTACGCTCGCTAATCCTCGAATTAAAATCCTTTTCGGTTCTTGTTCGTAACTTTATTTAATCAGAATGTAAGAGGTTCTTACAATGAGTTTTCGGAAGGCGTCTTGCTACACTTATATCATAAAAAAGATCGGTTTCAAAACTTGAAATTGTTTAATGAGATCTGAAAAAGCAAATACGTTCGAAAGAAAACCTCAACTATTCGTTTACATAAACATATAAAAAAGTAATGATAAAAACAGGTTCGTATTAATAGGTTCTCGCTATTTTGACAATTTAGTTCAGCATCTGAGTCATATGAAGATTAAAACAGTTAATGCACTTTTACGTTCACGTGACAACAGGAATTTCAGAGCCAAATTTTATCACCTTGTAAAAAAACTGCGTAAGTGTATTAATAAGCATAAATTCAAAGAAAACTATCAGGAAGCATAAAAAAAAAATTGTGACACTTTTCTGGATTAAGATTTCTTGAATGGGATCCCGGAATTTCAACAAAGATTTAGTTAAATTCCAGGAATATCCCAGAACGTTTTATAAAAATTTAGCTTTGCGTGCTTTGTTTTAATTATGAGATTTTTTTTCTAAAACAAAGTAACAATACTATTTTAATGTAAGTAAAATAATACAATAATTAATATTTTTTTTTTCGAATAAGAAAACAATATCAATAATTCTTATACAAAATATGAAAGGGTGTTCTCAGCAGAATGCTTAACCCTTTCCCGAAATGGAAGTTAGAATGAACATTCATATTTTGAAACGAACTTTTTTTTTTTTTGAAATTGTTCAACAACAATTTACAGTAATGACTTTGTTTAAGTCTGTTGACTGATTTTTTTTACTTTAACACTTTCTAATTTTTCATTAAATTTTATAAGCACATAAATCCCCCCCCCCTTCCATTTTTTACAGTTACCAAGCTTTTCAGAGGCTTGCCAACTTCAGGTAAGCCGAGGTCTCCGAATAATATATTCTTTCTTCTGTGTGGATTTTGTTTCCTTTGGTAAATACGGATGAAAGCGTCCCCAGGACGTTTAAGCGATCTTTCTCTATATTTGACCATTCCCTTTCTCATCCTCACATATTTCTCACTTTTTCCTTCATCTTACGTGTCTAGATCATACTTATACATTTTTACAGTTATTTACGTGATACTCTTAGTTATTCGTAAATTAACGAAAGTTGGCGCAGTTTAACTAAATATGGCCTTAGTGCCAATAAAACCAACCTTAGATTTGTTTTTTAAAAAAGAATAATTTTTGGATTTTTGAAGACTTTAATAGAAGACAAAGGTTATACATGTTTTCACTGAAATTTGGTTTTCATAAGCCCAATATGATGATGGGAAACTTTTTAATGGCATTAAAAGGTAAGAAATTTATTTATCTTGCTCATTTCTAAGTTGATTTCCTTCGTTATACATTTTGAATAGAATTAAATCTTTGGGAAAGGAAATCACTTTCATCTAGAAAAGGTTATAAGCCGGTAAATATCTAAACTCGCTCGGAATTCTCAAGCCTCTTCGTTTTCGGGGAAGCGAAATATAATTTTTGAGAATGGAAATTTCAGTTTTATAAAAGATTACTAACGAGAAAGGTCATTAAAATTACAGTATGAGCTCCTTCGGAGAAGAAAATACTTTAAAAAACAAGTTTTAATTTACGTACGTTTCACAACTGGTTTTCTCACAACAATATTGATTATAAAATGTAATGTGTTGTACGCATCCGATATACGAGTCGAAATCTAACAAAGGTTTTCAGGAAAATATACCTCGTTCTTGTACTCGAATTTCCGAATATTTGTATACGATTTATTACAAATCAATGTCAATTATTTATATATTATTCTATAATGACGTAAAATAAATGTAAACGAGCAAAATGATGAATGACAACCATTTGGTATTTCATAGCATTCATTTAAGGGCTGTTTAAATGCACAGACAGAAACCTTTTCAAAGAATCGTCCATTCCTTGGAATTGATTAAATTCAGATGACGTAAAATTCCTTATACATTAATACTGAATATAAAAGTACTGACATGACTTTTTTTTTCACTTTTGTTATGAAGGGGAAAAAAACCGAGGTACAAATAATTTGTAAGAACTCAATTTTCCCTCTTCATACCTTGTGGTAATAGTACTTGTTGGAGAGATAATTGGGGGGAGGGGATGCATTTGAGGTTAAATTTTATGTTTCTTTTATTTGCAATTAGAATAATATTAATACAATAGGCTACATATCCGACACACACGTTCAGACTTTTTGTAAATCTTTGAATACTTTTTTCACTATTTAAAAAGGTATATTTTATGACATGTACTGATATTAAGTTAATCCAAGCAAATTAATACAAGAACATTGCATAACCTTGTAATAAATTAATGGATATATTAATTATATTACTTACTTAATAATTTATAAAATAGCACCAATTCAAAACTCTATACACAGTAGAAATGTTTTTAAATTGCAAGAATAACTACACTGTGTACATATATGTATTTTAAAAATAAGTAAATCAATAAAATATTTCTTTCAAATCGTTTATTATTTGCTTTGTAAATCTTTTTGAGAATGTGTTGATAAAGCCGGTAGTAAAATTTAAATAATAAGCTTTTTTCTTTACTTTTCAGGTCATTTCTAAAAAATCGTGAACAATTGAATATTATATCTTCTTTAATTTCTGGAGCATGTATTTAAGAACTTAACTCCATTTTAATGCTAATTAAATAATTTATGAAAGAGTTTCCTTAAAAAATTTCTTTGAAAGAAATTAGACAAACACATAAACCTTCTGCTAATGATTAAACAACATTTGGAACGTTTCTATACCACGATTTATAATATCAGTATGACTGTTGGTAATAATTAATTATTTTTTATTCCTTTCATTCTAGAATTTATTGAATTCTTTTCAAAATTGTACTCTTTTCCCGCATTAATTTATTCATTTCAAAAAATAGAAAGTTCGACTGAAAAAGTAAAAATGTAGAAAGAGAGTAAAGAAATAATCTTTTTTCTGTAAACAACATTTTTATTTTTAAATTTTTTATAACTATTAAAATATACAGCGATACGAATTTATTTTCTGACGTGAGTTTAATATTAATTTGTTATATTAAATTACTGAAATACATTATTTGATTTAAGAATTTTTCATGAAATAGCGTTACGTAAAGCTTTTATGAAAAAGAGAATTATATTATTTATTAAATAGGTACGATATATTTTTTATACTGAGGTGATGTGTTAATCAGATTTCATTAACATTTCGATTACTACTGTCAAAATATGCTTTAAAATTTCGAATTTTAAACACTTTTAAGCAACTCGAAAAGTTAAATAAACGTGTATGTATTAAGTTTTTTGCACTTTATGAGCAATTAAAAATTTTAAGAATTTTGTGATTTTTTTACTGATATTTTAATAAAGTTTACTAATTTTCTCCCAGAATCATTCATCATGCAAACAAAACAATGAAACAGAGCTTACCGTTTATTTGCAAGCGTTCAGTATATCCAGTTGGGCCAATTATTATTCAGATGTATCCAAATGGCGTTCCGATTTGTAAACCGTACATAAAAAGCCGTGCAACCACGTTTCCGACAGAAATCCACAGCGAGAGCCACCGCTAACAGAGCGACTGACGCGTTTAGCAACCTACCACGGCAACTCAGTAAATCGGAGAATCGTAAATCTTATCCTACCTAAGTTAAGGCAGAACCGTGAGAAGCTCGCGGGATTGTTTCTTATTTTATTATTTAAAACTTCTCTCCCTGGTTTTAGTTTTTGCATGACACCAAGTTTCTTCTAGTGCTCAGAATGTTTTACGATGGTGTCAAAGTTTGCGTTTTTTGAGCTATGGAGCAGTCGTAAAGGTAAACTTTTTTTTTTTAACTCGAACGTTTTTGTTTTGTTTTTGAAACAGTCAGGGATTGTCGGAATGCTCGCTTTCTGAAGCGTAAACTAAATGAACGTGATGCTGTTTCGAGGATGATGTGCTGAATTCGAAGGTTTTGGGATGAAAAATTTAGAGGATATGAAGAAAGGAAGCATGCAGTAGGAGTAGATTTATAATCGTATCAAAAACCGACGTGCGAAATTTTATCTGACAAGTATGTAAGAAATAAAAAAAAAATAAGAGAATAGTTTTAAAAATCGAAATTTTTTCAAAAAAATATATCTCAAGAGACAATTATCTGTGTAAAAAAAGATAGTACCATATTTTAAAGTTCTTAAAATTTGTTTTTTACTGAAATAAAAAATGACGCAAATACGCGACAGTTTTTTTTTTTTTTTTATTGTCAAATTACAGCAACACGGGAATTATTGCCGACGAGCCCCGAAATTAAAATTCATTGTTAAGAAATTAGTGTACCATTAAAGCTGATATCTCATTCTCCTAACTTCCATATCACACCACGTGAGAACCTTGATACTTCGTTGCATTTGATGTGCAGTAGTCCTTGTTGTTCCACAAGACTAGACTTAAGTGGAATCAAGATTCGAATATATGGCCCGATAGATTTCAGCAGCGCCGGATGCGTAATCAAAACCATATGTATATATAATTAAAATAATATTTCTGTAATTTAACAAAATAATTGAAATAACTAACTAAAATTATTACAAATGCAACAATTAAGACATTAGAGGAAAATTTTAAAATTACAAAGAAAACTTACAAATAATTTTTTTTAGAATATAAAAAATAAAGAAGAAAAACTAGTTTGTACCTCCCAATACGGGATACCCACCACACTAGACATTTTGTCCTTTAATAAGAGGTAAATACATATTAATATTCAAGTTTGATTCGGTTTGGTTTTATTAACATCGCACTAGAAGCAACACGAGAGCTATTGGCGACGGACCTGGTAATTTTGAACCTCGGTCAAATGACGAGGACGACATCTGAGCTGGAAATCCCTTATCCTAACTTCCACACCACGCCACGGGAGAACTTTGGACCCCGATAGATTTAACGTGCCTCAGCATTGGCTACACTGCGGATCTTTAGTGGCCAAGGCTCGAACCCGCGATTCAACGAAAGCCGGGCCACGAGTCTGAAACCATGACCACACGGCTACCGCTGCCACTATTAATATTCAAAGGAACTGGGATAAACAAAATTGTTTCTTATACAAAGTTGTCCCTTACAAGTATATGTATATACATGTGTGGGTATGGGAGAAAATAGACGTATATATATATATATATTACTATAGATTTTGAGGTTATTCAAAATAACCTGTAACAAGAGATTGATTAAATTAATAATAATTAATTCATGCCATACCATTGAAATCGAACGTTTGTTATTTACCAAAATTTAATTTTGTTTTCTGAAAAAGGGGAGGGGGGGATTCAATATTTGTCTGTTTCTTATTTTTATTGTACAAGTAAGTAAAAAAGCTTGCTTGTCATTGGTTATCTATATTTTGTTCTTAAGCAATTGACTTTTACTGTATTATCAACCACGATATATGCCAATCAATTTTTAATTTTTAAAGCAGATGGAGATGATTTTAAGCTTTGACAAAGAAATTGAATTAAGAGGATATACCACGCTTATTTCCTCCTGGTGTAGGTTGTATTTAACTTCTTAAGGTTTAATTAAAGTTAAATCAATGTTGCGTTTTCTATTCTAAGGAATAAAGGTATTATTTAAAGAGATGGGTAAACATAGAATTATCATACTTATAACTGCTTGTTATAGCCAATGTAACAAATACGCTATTTTCTCCATAAATGTTTAATATCCATTTTCAACTATGTTGTTCAAAAAAAAAAATTTTGTTTTGTTTTTTCATATTTACTGTGATATTTTTCAGAAAAAAAAATTTCATTATTTTCATCAATATTATCTGAACATTTATGGCATTGCAAGATACTTCTTACAAAACTCCACATATAAAAAAAAACTTACACTCTTCCTCACAAAACTTCCGCGTAACATCTAGCGAATTTATGTTTACTGAAAATGTTACTCAGCGACAACAACAATTTTTTTTCAAGTGGGTCGTTGATGAAATCTCCGTCGTGTTTGTGTAACAAACGTGAAGTAAACATAAACTACAATTTTAAAAAGTATCGAATATATAGAGTAGAAGAGGTTTCAATGCGTGTATGATTTATGATTATGTAATCATTCATACCAAATTTCCTTAGTAATGAATTCGCTTTTAAAAAATGTATATTATGTCGACGGAAACCGTTTCTTAAAGATTTTATAGGATTAAAGTAAAACTCAGAGAAAAAAAAATAAAGCCTATTTTTAGGTACAGATGACTTATTATTTTAAATTATATTAAATCATATACACTGAAATATTCTCAAGAAATGAATATATATCTGAATGTAGAGGAGAGGAATGAGTCAGTGATAGCAGAAGTGTAAGGCGCAAAAGCCAGATCAGTCTCAACTGCGCCAAACAAATGATATATATATATATGTTTTTTCCATTATATATATATATATATATATATATATATATATATATATATATATATATTCTCATTTTATTGCTCTGCAGTTATGAGTTGAGGAGCAACTAATTCAGGTGTTTCAGAATCAATTTTTAATAAAATAAAGAAAAAAGTTAGATGAAAATGTCCTGCTTTATCCAAAACAAAAACAAAAATAAAAGGAATTGTGGCAAGAAAAGGATTATAATGTATTGCTCTGACAGAATTATTATAAATATTTCTTTAGAAAATAGAAAACAAAAAAGCTACAAGGCTTCTCAACCATTTTAAGAAGCTGGGTGTGCTATTTCGGAAAACACCATACAAACATGACTTGTAAAATAAATATTTTCAGGGCATCGTTATGTATAAAAACTAATATGTACTGAGATAGTAAAAATAAAACATCTTGCCTGGGACATGATGTTTGCGAGAATTCAGGATCTTTCATGATGTTCGGGAGCATCACCACATGATGGTCGTTGTTTGAAATAAAGTTTCTGAGAATATTGAATTTTTAAGTTTGTTTTTGACTCTCGTTACATTCGTTGAAAATTTTGCTTCATAAATTTCACATGTGTTTCTCAGATGATTCCACGTCTGAAATTCTGCCAGAAAAAGTACCTTTGTACGGAGGCGTCCTCGAAAAAACTTTCATCTTGACTGCAATGTCGAATTATAAAGCATTCCGAAAAAGTTATGGTGTGTTCCATAATCAGTTTCAAGAAAGTTGGTCGCGTTTACATCGTGCAAGGAACCTTGAGACAAGAACAACATAGAGAAATATTGCGATCTCGTCTGATGCCCTAACTTCGGGAACAACTCGCAAAATTATGAAGATTTGCTTTTACGTGTGGTTCGGAGCCTTTCCATTAAGTAAGAAGTATTATAACTTTCTTAGTATGTAATAATGATAACACAGTTTTACCCTGATCAAATAATTTTCCGGATATCAATCCAATAGAAAATGTTTCGGAAACCTCAAAGCGTGAAATTTCTAAAGAAACAATATAACAACTAAACGAAATTTTATAGAAAACCTCATAAATGTATGGTATACCTATTCCCGAATAAAACAATAAGCAAAACGGTGTATGGAAAGCATGGCCAGGAACTTAAAACTTTGATAAGCGATTTAAGGAAATGTGACTAAACAGCGATGCAGAAGCGTATCAATTCCTTATCATGATGCATTACCTTTTTTTCGTTACACCTTTTGTTGTATTTCCAAAGCTGAATGCATGTTAGACAAAATTAAAGAGAATTATGCAGAACTAGTCATATATTTTTACAAATTTTATTACCAATATTTCTATTAATAAATTTTTATATATGATCACATTATTTTGTCCATCTTTTGTGGTATCGTTAATAGATAAGCATTTTAGTGTCCTATTGAGGTATTAGTTGGATAGCTTTAATTATTTATTATACTATTCTGTGTTATTTCAATCGATTAGTGGATTTACATTGTGTTTAGGGAGTTTAAATCTATCATTTATATTACAGATGTCATTGACATCTGATATTTACTTTATGCTGTAAGACTAGATAAATATAACACTTATTTTGCTTTTAGAGAAGAGAATTAAGTTTAAACCTCTTTGTATTTGTTTTTTAAGTTGTTGATGCTAGATAATATTAAAATTAATGATGGGATTCAGTTCATATAGATAGATGCAGGCGAGAATTCGGGTAATTCTTATTATATTACTAATAGAGTACAAGACAACAATGATACATATGATTCCTATAAAGATTATAAAAAAAACTTTTAAAAAATTTAACACACATGTACTTTGAAACAAAAAGTATATTAATAATTCAGATACGTTTAATAAATTTTCATGTGAAAATTTTAATGATGTGAATATAAATGATGTTGCTAGATATAAGGATACGGATTACTTTGGTTACTATAATATAAATTGTAATACTAAATTAAATTATAAAATACATCAAAATAAAAAATGTAAAATTTGTATTTTGATTAATAGTGAACAATCTAATCAAAATTAGAAATTAGCATTTAGCAAAATATTGAATTGTGTATATGTTTTAAACTGTAAAATATATCAACATAAATATATGTGGGGCAAACTTCTAATTATTTAAGCGTTAGATTCAATCAGCATAAATCGTATACAAAAAAAAAACAATAATAGAATAAAAATTACCATAAAACTAATAAGTCACTTTTATTTATATAAATTTGAAAATGCTGAAATATCTATAATAAAAATTGAACCTAACACTAAAAAAAGATTATGGTGAGAAAACCACTGCATTAGTTAATGAAATGTTTTTTATCCATTAGATTCAATGCATTGTACTTTGAAAGAAATATTTTGCAAATTAGCAAACAAAACGATAATAATGAATTATTTTTTATAAATATGATAACAGTAAATATAAAGATGTCAAAATAATAATAATATATTATGAGTCATGGGAGCAAAAGAAACAGCTCATATAAAGAAGAAATATTAATAAAAAATTGTGATTTACATAGTAATTTTGATAATAATTGTAATATTAAAAATATTAAGTGCTTTATTTTTAGTTTAAAGAAAAATGAATTAAGTATTGTAAAAGATTTCATAGCTAAAGATAAAAAAAATAGACAATCAGTGTACACATATTATTTAAGAGATTACTAAATACCTTGAAAATAAATATAAAATTAAGGTTAATAATAAACAAAATGTATAGTTCCGAATACAGTACATTAAGTTTTATGAATGACTTTTAATAAAATTAACTTTAATAATATTCTTGAAAAACATAAAAATTTTCTTCCGATTAAAAATATTACAATTTAAAAAAACTTTTAGATATTACAAAAAGATAGATGGATTTCTGTTTCCTTATAATAAATGACGATCTAAAGACAGATCTAAATTTTATTTGCAAAAAGTATGTATTATAATAACGAGCATCAACATATCATTACAGACGATTCAAACATTGTAAAATATGAAGTTTGAGGAGATAAAGCGATAAAAGGTACAGATTTCAGAATCATTATCTCTAGTAATAACCTTTTCATATTAAGAGATAGATTCATGATGAGGTTAATAATTTTATCAATAATCTTGCTATTAAATACAGATTACCACCAGTAATATTTAAGGAAGATAAGTATTCATTTATAAAGATATAAATAATACATGCCTTAAGATTGAAGATAGCGTAAAAATACGTGAAATCAAAAAAATACAGATTTACCAAAAGAACTTATTATTTTTTATGTTGACAAAGTCTCCCTTTCCCCAAACAGATTTGCAAACATTTCTATAATTTAATAATTAATACGCATACACAAAGGAATAATGCTTATGTAGAAAATGCTTTTAGTGATTCAGAAATTAATAACAGAATTATAGTTCTATTTAAGAAATAGGACAATGAATAAATAAAATTAAATATCCTCAGATCTGTATTATTCCAAAATTTCACAAATACCTATTAAATTTAGAACTGCCATTAGCAGATATAATACTTATACATTACAAAAGGAAGTAAATTATTACAAAAGAAATATTACACGCGCACAAGATATCATTAATAAATTTAATAAAACTGCTACCATTCAAATAGTTTAGATACCATTAAGAATGTAAAAGACAAAGATATACACTTGTTATACATAGTTATAATTTCAAAGACCTCTTTCATTCGAAAGACATTGTTCTAGAACAGATATTATTAATTATTTATAAGGGTTACAATATCACTGATTTTATTTCTTATAAAAAATTTAAATCATTATTTAATATTGCATTTAAAAAAACTATATTAGTAAATATAACAAAAAAATTTAAAAAACTATGGATATTCTTGAAGGAGGACGTGCAGATAATAGATTGATGACTATTTGCTTACATTACTTTTGAACAAAATTATACAAATAAAAATAGTTTTAAAATGTATAGATATATAGATGATCTAAATGTGTTCTGTTTACAATAAGCTTTCTGAAGATGAATCTAATTTACTTTTTTTTTCATCTTACATACTTAAATTTATTTCAAACTAATAAAAGTAAATATGAAACAGAATATTTAGACTTACAATTTAAATTATAGATGGTAAAATTATTAGTAATATCAATGAAAAATGAAAAAGCTTTAAATTTCATTTTAATAAGGTATCTTTTTGTAGTAATTGCATACATATTTTTATTTTTGGAAACATTTTCCTTAAATGTAACGTATTAAATAATAATTTGGTTTAAGTTATATATAATAAAAAATAATAGCTATAAGAAGTTTTTCGTTAGTTGCCAAAAGGCAACTTATCCTATTAATTTTTTAAATATACATTTAAAAATAATTAGTGTGTGTATACTTTTGCATATATATATATAATATTAATATCCTAAAATAATTATTATCTGTTATATATTTATAATTTTAAATCTCGGTTTCACATTTATTAAAAAATGATTCAATTCAATAATTAACCACTAGACAGTGACAGATTTTTTTTAGATTAATTTTTGAGTTACGAATTTTATTTTAATTTTAAAGTTATCTTTAAATACATTCGTTTAATACATTAAAAATTTACAATACGTGATTTATATTTATTTTACTCAGGAAAAGTTTTATTCATTATTCTTAAAATTAGTAGGATAAGTAAAATTAAATAAACATGATATTTGATCCATAAAATCTATCAACCAATCAAATGTGGTATGGTGGTAAAAAAGTATCCATGCGCATTTGAATGCGCTGTTTAAAATGATCACATAGTTTGAGATAGGAAAGAGTTTAAAAAGATATTTTTTAAAAGTTACATGTATTTAATAAAAGGTTAGAAATAAGTATAGATATTTTTAATGGATTACTTTAATATAATAATCTTCAATGAATCTTGATTCTTTTGCTTAAACTTTCTTTTATTTATGTGGATGAATTACTTTTTTGGATACGTCTTTTGTTTGTATTTAATTTTTTACCATTTTGTTATAAATGAAATTTCTGATATATGTTGATTCGATCCATTAGTATAAACGCGCATTTCCCATCCGAAGCCTAAAACAGCATTTTGAATAACTTTATCTACATTTTCTTAATTTACTTTTTCTTGATTTATACCTTGAAAGCTTTGATGTGTTTTTGTCTATTAAGACCATTGAAGTTTTTGAAAAATTTAAATAATTTATTTCATTTTTACTTATATTAAATATAGCTGAATTTTGTAATTGCAATATGTGGTATTATTATTATTACATATTTGTTAGTATATATATATATATATATATATATATATATATATATATATATATATAGTTTTGGCGGGTAATATCTGTCGTATTTTAAAGAAAATATTTGAATTCATTTATAAAAATATGTGTTTAATATTAATTAACTATATATGCTCCGTTGTTTGTTACAACCTGTTGCCATCTTTCAGGTAACCTGTGAATTCCTGTTTTGTAGAAGTTCTCGTCCTTGGAGTTAAAATAGTCAACAAATGCCTTAGAAACACTTTCAAAAGACTTGAATTTTTTTTCCCATTAGATATTTTTGCAGAGATCTGAACAGGTAATAATCAGATAGTGCAATGTCAGGTGAATACGGTGGGTGACTAAGGACTTCCCATTCTAACGCATTCAGTTTTTGTTGTGTCACCAATGCAATATGCGGTTGAGCATTATCGTGGTGGAACACTATTCCTTTTCTGGACACTAATGCTGGCATTTTTTTCTTTGATAGCTGCATTCAATTTATCCAGCTGATTGCAGTACAGATCCACGTTAATGGTTTTCCCCTGATTCAGCAACTCGTAGTACACTGGACCTTTCCTGTTCCACCACAAACAAAGCAATACTTTTCGTTGATGGATACTTGGTTTTGGAATTGTTGCTGATGATATTCCTGGTTTGCAGTAAGATTTTTTTATCTTAATATTCTCGTAAAGAATCCACTTTTCATCTTCAGTAACCAGCTTGTCCAAAACGGCTCCACATTGTGTCTAATCAGATGTGATGAACACATTCTTACTCGATCAGACAAATTCTTTTCCGTTAATTCATGTGGAACCCAAACATTTTGCTTTGACACAAACCCAAGAGATTTAATGTGATCTCCAACAGTTGTATGATGAATGCCAAACTCTTCTGCAAGTTCTCGACTTATTAAATGTGGATTATTTTCCAACATGGATCGCAAAACATCGTTATCGATCTTGGATGGTCGTCCAGATCGATCACTTTCTTGGATGCTCAGATCCCCGGAACGAAATTTGCTGAACCATCTTTGACTAGTACGAACATTTACAATATCTTTTCTAAATACCGCACATAAATTTTTACATGCAACCGATGCGTTGCTTCCTTTTTGGAATTCATACATAATGCAGTGTCGTAAATGCCCTTTATCTACTGACATGTTTTTCACTTTAAATATCACAAGTAAACGATGAACGGTAAAAAAAGGACTCCTTTTATATTATACAACAGCTAAAAGAACAAAAAAAAAAAAAAAACCGAATGACTCACTAACCAGATGGGTTTTTATAAATATAAAAAAATATATATATATATATATATATATATATATATATATATATATATATATATATATATATATATGAGCGTAATCCGTTAAAAATCTATTCATATACAGTGTCAAATAATTTTACTTTATAAAGAGTTATAAGATTTTAAACTCCAAAAGCACAAATGATCTTCTTAAGCCTCTCTTCCAATATTGCGCGATAATGCTTTTTATCAAGAAAGCATTTAACAGCCATTAGATTGATTGATTGATATGATTGACTTTACTAAACTAAAATAATATTTACTTATTCTGTTAATTATGAATAATTTTTTAAACATGTTTAACAAGAAATATTCATTTAAAATGTATAAAAATTTTACAATAATAAATAAACATTCTTAAATGTAATGAAAATTTTTGAAAAATCGTATTAAGAGTTAAATCTCTAAAAATAAGTCGCCATTCGATGGCAAAGATTTTAATTAAAAAATTCACTAAGCTATTTCTAAGCTACTATATATATATATATATATATATATATATATATATATATATATATATATATATATATATTACCTTTATTAATAAGGTATAGGTCCACCTTTGGCCAAGGGAAGCAATGTAAACGATGATTCATGTGACCATATTTCTTTCTGTCACGCAAATTTTGACCAGTCTTTACTTTAGTGACACATTTTGAGACGATGTTTTGCCTTTACACCTGTGACAATTGGCTTGGGTTTTGTTGTTTATGCAGCTCTCTTCTAACATAATCGTTGATAAAGGAATCTACAGATGTTTATTTAATTCTTCAGTCACTTGAATTAAATAGTCTTTTTTTTGGATGCCATATTCCTCTTCAATATCCAACGGTTGCTCTGAGTCATCTTTCGCATTCTTTCACAATTGAGTTTGTCGGATGTTGTTTTTCATTATATGTGGTATACTGTCATAACTTTCGAGACTGCACCTCAAGAAACACCTGCAACGTCAGCAATTGTGGTTACAGAGGTTCCTTCAAGGCGAGCTTCAACAATCTGCCCTCTATAAAAATCTATAAGGTCCCGATATTTTGCATGATTGCGAAAAAATAAGAAAGCTCTTAGTTTCCTAATAACTTGTAGACAATCGAACAATATATTTACTATTTTGAAAAAAAAAAAAAAGTGATGACCAGATTGTTTGTTATGTAATTAATATGAAAATTGTTCATAAACTCTAATCAGATTGATAGATGATTCCATTATTTTGAAAACCACACACACACACATTCACACAATGTCGGGAGATGATCTACCTCTGTTAATAAGCTGACATCTTTTATGAATTGACTAAATTTAATTGATGCTTATAAATAAATTTTACACAAGTATTTACAATGGAGGAATATTAATCTATAGCACAAAAAATGAATTAGTAGCTTTAAAGGTTGTAATTTAAAAGAATTTAAATGTTAAGACTTATTATCGTGATAGAGAAAGATCTTTTCGAGTTTTGGAGTTGTCTATTTTATTGAAGAATTTTAATTTTTTTTTTTTGATAAAGTGATACTTGTATACACCAGTTTTCCTGGTATATACCGGTGGGCTCTTAAAGTTGTCTTCGCATAAAAATTTTGTGATTTTACAAGTAGGTCTATGGTAGTGTCTGCAGAATATGCCCAGATTGGAGGAGCGTAGATCAGGACTGGCGGCCGATCAAGCGTGGCGAAATGTTTCGCCTTCGCTTCTTTTTTTGCTCATACTGCTTGAATCTTTTTCCTTACGTACTACTGAAGTGAAGGAAGCCACTTCTCTTCTGTTCTGTGCACACTTATAGTTCGCCAGCAACCGATCCTAGTTGAGGAAATGAGATCATTTTTTGAGATCATGGTCTTTAAACAGTTTTCTTCGGAGAAATATTGAAGGAAGCAATCATCAACCCCACATATAGTAAAATGTAAATATAATAGAACACACAAATACTGTATATAAACAATTATCTAAAAATGTAAAAAACGTACGAGAATAAAAACGATTAGATTAATGAAGTTTTTTAAGATAATTAGTTTTTAATAGATCTATGATACAAAATACGATATACTTTTAAATTATTTCTTCTCAATTTGTCTTCCTATTTGACGTGTTTTGGAAAAAATTTGATAATGCAATAAGTTTTCCTATTTTTTTTAATTTTCCTCGTGTATTTAGTTATCGTTTCAATTTCATACGTTTCTTTTAATTTTATTTCTATTACTTTTACTTAAAATCTTTTTTATAATGTTGTAAAAACACTGAACATGTTCCATGTTAGATACATATCCTTTAATATGTCAAAACATGCTATGATGGTAATATAAACATTTGTAGATGTTAATAGAGTATTTTAAATCAAAAATAATGAAAAAAAGATGAAAGATAAAGTAAAATATAATTTATTTGAACAAGCAAGTCTAGGAATAAGCTGTCTGTTTATACAAAATATTTGGTTAAGAAGACCCATAATTAAAACTACTCTAAATTATTAAATATTGTAATAAAATTTAAAAAACAACAACAAATGAAAATTATTCATATTTTCCAATAACATATAGATTTAATCATTGTTAAATAATAACTATAACAAATTTAAGAAAAAGTATTAAAACTTTATGACCAAAGCAATCTCACCCAAATAATTGATTGTTTATTTAAGTAGCACTTAGAAACTTCATGAGGATATTAGCTACGGACCACGTAATCTTGAGCCTCGATCCAGTGACGAAGACAACATCTGAACAAGCCCCCTCCCTGTCCAAACTTTTAACCAACGAGAGGTGTTAGAGCCTCGATGGATTAACGTGCATCAACCTCTCACCCAACTCGGTGGGTCTTTAAAGGCATTAAGACTCGACCTCACTGCTCGCCAAAAGCATCAACCATGAGCTCCATACCATGACAAATCGATTACCCAGTCTCATACCAAAAGAAATATTAATCAATGATTAATTATGACAATTAAAATTGAATTGTTCTTTTAGTACTAGGAAAATAAACACCACTTTAAATATTTAAATCTTTTATATTTTATTAAAACATATGTTCTCTTTTAAATTAGAGCAAGTAATGCAGGTGAAAAGAAAGAGAATATTGAAAAAAAAAAAAAAAAAACATTTAATATTCAAATAATTCTTGCAAACATTTTTAGTGCATAAGAGCAAAAGCAGTGGAATTACTATCAGTTGAAACCTATTACTATTAAAGGAAATTGAAAAACAGACAAATTATTGGTCTGTTCTAGGACTATATGAATGGTGTAGATGATTAAATTCAGAATTTCTTACGAAACCTCTGAGCTGATAATTCATTCTCCTTAATTCCACATCGTCCGCAAAAGCAATTTTGAATCAATTCAGTTGATCGTTCATCAGACATCTTCATTCTACACGTCTCGAATCAGGACTTGAACCCACGATTCGATTCTCACTTTGCCCCAACCGTAAAGCTTGTTCCTTAACAATTGTTCTACAGGGGCTCTTATTTTGATAACTTTGAACTTAGAAGTAACACGAGGACTATTGGCGATGTATCTCGTAATTTTGAGCCTCGGTGAAATGACGACACTCTTGAAATGGCACCCATTCAGCTAATTTTTACAAAATTCCAAATATCAAATATTACGCTTTAGCAGTTTTAACGTGAATCAGCCCCGCCAACTCTTTTATGTCATCAGAATTCGAACCCATAACTCGACGAACAAAATACCGGCCATGACATCGCGACCGTGACCATTCGGCTATTGGAAATACCTGTAAAATGTTTGATAAAAACTAATTTGAAGGAAAAATTTCATTCATAATAATATCTTTCCCAAGTATAGATTAAATGTAATTTTTTTAAAAAAAAATTATAAATAAAATCTTATTCCAGGTATATAAACTTTTTATATCTGAAATTATAGCAATTTTTAAATGTTTTGTTATAGTCCAGTCTCAGACATTTTCGGATTTAAAATTCTTAAATAGATGAAATACCTTAATTAAAAATTTCGATTTCTTATGACTGATCAGGATATTATTATATGCGACATCTTTTTTTCGAAATATGGATTTCATAATATCTTTTAAATAATTGTAATATTAAAATTTCTGCAAGAATAAATATTTAAAACTATTTTTTTTCTTTCGGTATTTCAGACATCATTAAGATTCATATACTTCAAAGTAATTCTAAGAGGTAAAAATTTTTAATATGTATCAAAGCTATAAAAGATATCGAACCTTTTTTATAAAAAGATAAAAGATATTTTTCAGTATTGTTCTAGAACAATTGATTTTGGTTATCAATTAACGATCATACACAAAGGAACACCTTCATATATTTATGAGTATGGTAAACAATATTTAAAAAAAAATTCATGCATAAAAAACACTTGAAAAATTGTAAACCATTCTTATCTTACAGATAATGCGTATTGATTACATTTGTTGAACCGAAAAGCAATAAAATAAATTTATTTATGTGACAAACAGATTAAGTAGAAGTGTATGATGTGTTTAAAAACTAAGCTCTTAAATAAAGTTTGAAATAACAAAACTTTTTTTTTTGTTTTACCTGATAATTTTTGAGTCTCTTAACTACTCTGAAATATGGTGGAAATATAAGCGAAAGCATTTTGTAGGGGAAAAAAGAGCAATACATTCACAGAAATAACTAGTCGCTGATATGTTGTAGCTTTATTTGTTAACTCGTTATTACGTATAAATAATTTATTTTGATCCAGAATAATACACTCCAATGTTATAATTTTCAAGTGTTAACAAACAATATTGGAGTTATATAGAATTGTCTTTTACTGCATTTTAAAATCTTTTCAACGAGTGATATTTTTCAGAAAACAAAATATCTTCTAAAAGTTAAAACCTATTTATATATATAGAAGGTTTTCACCTCACCAACTTTACTGTACAAATTCCCTCCTAATTAATAAACGCCAACAAAAAAATATGCGCAGAGATGACAGATGATGATACTGGCTTAGACATTACTAAAACTTTTCCATTAACTTTTCATTAGACATTTACAGCGAAATATTAATGATGGACTTCACTGAAGCCACATGATAACGACGACATTTTAGCTTACACCTCACTCACTAAATATTCACAGTTCGCCGAGTGAATGACTCTTTCAGAACCAATTGGATTTAACATTCAATATTCATATTTTCTACCGCTCGTTGTCTTCGGTAAAATCAGAACTCGACTTGCACAACTTCAAAGCTACGACCTTAATCACTAAGGTGCTGCTTCTTATCAGTTCAGGAAGTAAAATAGAAGTCAAATTAATCGATCTTGAATATTGATTTATATCAAGAAATCTTAAATTATATTGATGATAATGCTCAGAAGTGATTAAAAGAATCATTAATATACATTACTTCAAATAAATATTAAATGAAAATTACAGTAAAAATTGTTCTATTAAAGATCGAAAAATAGTATGCTTGGTATGAGGTTAAACTTCGAGTTGAGATCTTGAATTAAGTTAATAATTTTTGACGTTGTTATCGAACACTAAAATACTTATTGTTCAAGAAAAGTGTAAATATTTCGGTAATAATATAGGGAAAAAAAATCTAAAATATAAACGATATTATCCTTTATTTTATTCCCGTCGAAAAAAAAACCGGAATCCTATTATGTTTTCGAATCTCATTTCATTATGTTTTCAATCGGTATTGTGCATAATACATAATTCTCTCAAAGTACACACATCAGCAAATAACAAACAAACTTTCTATTTAATTTTTTTGCAATATTTCAATGCATTTCAACCGTCGTTGTCCATCTAATTCTCAATTAAAATAAAAAAATAGGGTGTGTACCAAATTTGGCAATTTTTTCGTTCGATAACGATTATATTCTGGCAAATTATTTTAGTTAACGTTTAATTATTAGTATTTTTTGACCTATTTTAAAAGTCGCCATGTAATTTTGCTTGAAGATGTCTTCGAAATAAGTTTTCTAAAAACATATTTGCTTTATCAAAGACATCAGCATCAATGCATTAAAAAAAGACTACAGTATTTTTATTACAGGTTAAATTCAATCTAATAAGAATTTTTTTACCATAGAAAAAGAAGTTATAAAAATAAATCTCAAAGTATTTTGAATAACATTTTTATATGCATTTGTTTTACAAACTTTTTTTACGTGAAGATCAAAGCAGTTAAGCGAACTTTCATTTAAGACAAATATTTGTATTGTGAGGATTTCCTTTTCTTGTCCTGTTCCTTCTGCATCTATTTCATTTGAACGAAAAGATAATTATTTATGCAGGGATGAACACGAATGTACTTCTATTTTTTGTTTGTGTGTTTTATTGAATCTGCCGTTTGATAACATTCAGATTGTGAAATTCCTAAAAAAGAGCCTTCTCCCAATATAATAAATGAAGAAGGGTTACTCTCGGCAGTTTCTTTGCATATTGTTTTCATTTTTTTTTTTAAAAAATAGATAAAGTTAATGATCTTTTAAAAGAAAAATTATTGTATATATATATATATATATATATATATATATCCACAAACGTTTTGAGTTGTTAGCTATATTTCCTCAATCTTCGATGGAGAAGAATTATTAGAATTATATCTGCATGAGTATGTGACGGTTGGCTGTTTGTGATTTTCTCTACGTTAAACTTGGTGACTTTTTGGTAATTTGAATTGCATACAAGTACGATTTCTTGCCAACCAAATGAACTATGATTAGGTAAATTAGATGAAGGTAAGAATTGAATGTGAGAGATAGAGTGATATATAAGTGAAATAGAATTGAAAGGAAAAAGAATGAAAATGGAGGATAACGACAAGCTAATAGATGATGAAAGTAGTTTCAAGTGACTCCTGATCAGAATAATAGAAGTCGAATCTACTGTAATCGAGAAGTGGTTTAATCTGAATGAATCATTTGTAAGTTAAAACTGTATTATTTGAACAGGAACTGGGATTGAACTGAGTTAAGAGTGACTTTTTTGAGAGTGACTGAGTTAAGAGTGATTCTTTTACAGCAAAAGAAACCCAACTTCTTTACTGCGCTTCACGGATTAAGATTTTTTTTGCACTATTTGCAGTTATGATATAGTGGGAATTATTGATTATTGGATTTCATTTGGATTTTTGAGATAGAGTTTAATGGGGGGAGGGGGGAAACAGTCGTAGGTAATCGGCTTTGCTCTAAAAAAATTATATTTTACACACACAGGTGCACTGAATCAATTTTAGCAGCTCTTTTTTGGTCTTCTTTACTTCTAAGCATATCTTTCGTGTGTGTTGCTTTTTAAATTTATTAGATCTCAATTATGCGAGATTGTTGTTCTACCTACCTCTTTCTGAATTCTCACTGCTTTTCTGCGTTAATATTTTCACTACACACATGTAATATCGTACACATTGGAACTGAAAGTAAGCTCAATTTAAAAGTCCTTAAATTTAAGCAGCTACTATATTTATTCTATATTGTTTATTTCAACGTTAAAGTAAGCCAATGTTTCTCAGAGTGGATAATATCACCTTCCAGGGGGCGATGTAGTTAATAGAGGAAGCAACAAGTAGCAAGGGGAGGAAAAGAGGACATTGGGAATAATGTGTGTTTGGGGATATTCAGTTTCAGATTACTAGAGAAGATTATAGAATAGTTCTTCAGTGATATGATAGGAACTTATTTGTAGTTAATGCTGATTTGGCACTCAGCAGAATGCCAAATCTGTGGTTAGATATGGAATCATAATATCATTTTTTATTCTGTCTATTAAAAAAAATGACTGATACTCATTCAGTCAATCAAGGTATTCTAATCTGATAAAAAGCGATAGAAATATTTCATTAGAAGACATTAACATCTTTGCTTTTTATTCGTGAGAACAGTTAATAACTTAGGAAAAAATTATCAGTTTATTTCATTTTTGTATACATTTGGAAATATTACATGACGATATGAGGAAGAGATTTGCATGATTTGGAAGCTCCTGATTCGATATAAAATCTATTTTTAAATCATGATTACTTGGCACATCATTTTATTCTGAGTAAATGATTCAATTGCTAAATCATAAGAATGTATGCCAAAATTTAGAAATTATTATTATTGGGGTAAGGGGAATAACCGAGATAGAGCAAAGAAATCGTTTAGTTAAAGAAATACTGGAATTTATGACAGCATTTAACAAACATTGAATTACATTTCGACAGTAATATCACAGTAACAACCACATTCTTCTCATGGATTATGTGTTGTCTGATGGTTTATTCTAAATAAAACATTTATTTTGTTATTCTGAAAAGGTCAGTAATTAACAAATTAATAATTATTCATACTTTTAAAATATCATAAAATAGTACATCAATTAATCATACCATTTATATTTCCTCTTCTTATTTACATAAAAATAGGATGGTAGTTATTAAGAACACTATATAACATTCATGATTGATTGTTTGAAGCAACAAACAGGGGCAAATGCGATGGACGTCGTGAGCTTAGCGCCCCCTCTCCAAATTTCCACACTATCTCAAAGTGTGGACATAAAGCCTTGATAGATTAATTTGCATCAGCCTTGCTACCTGATGGGCGTTTATCAACATCAGGTCTCGAACCCACCATTCGACGAAAGCAGCATTGGCGACTATGACCTCTCGGCTACCGCGATCTTTATCATTTAAAAAACTCTTGACAATGTTTCTGTTATTATTACATAAATTATGTCTGATTTTTAATGTAATAACTACAAAACCAGTTGTCGGATGCCATGAGGGAAAAAGCCGCATTGTTTAATTGATCCACAAAATATCAACTGAAAAAATTTATAGGTTACTTTATTTACTTTTAAAAGGAATGAGTCATTTTTTAGAGAGAAATGCATCCATGAAACACTTCCTCATGTCAAGTACGAAAAGAAAATTATGAGCAATTTGCAAGATTTGAATTGTAGAGAAGGGTATCTCTTCTGTCCTTGAACTTAACCCAAATAAGAAGCAAAAAATACACAGCTGGTGAAAATATAATGCAATAGACGTAATAAGGGTGGAGCTAATGCTGCCTACAGCTCAAATAACAAAAGTAACGCGCATTTCTAAACTAGCCTTGACAAGTTTTTTGCCCGTGAAGGTCTTCCAAAATTAAACCTTTTGCATTAACTCATCTATTCGTGGTTTTCATTAACACTTATGAGGATCAATATTTTTATCCAAGGTTTGAAATTTTCTTTCTCATAATTCCGTTACAGTTCCGGATATAAAAACGGGTTAGTTATTCAGTGATGTTATAAACTTTGACATAATAGTTAGCGTTTCATAAACTTGTCTCTTACCAACAATCATCTAAGGCTAGGCCAGTACCTACCCATTACTTTTTTTTGTTGCATTAAATTGTATGCTGTTGTTCTACGTTGTATGTTGGGCGGGACTTTCAGTAGAAGTATACAATAAGTAGTTTGATATTAGGAAATTTAATAGATTCATGTTAGACGACTTTTTGTGTTATTTAAAATAAACAAAATTCTAAAATTAAACATAAAGACTTTAGTAATCAATATGTTTGTTAACTTTTTAAATTCAATTTCATGATTACAAGAATTAAATTTCATTTTCCTTTTTACAGAAGTGTAATTTTTCCCCTTTTAATGAGCGTTTTAAACGATCAGTAGATGTACTCTGAAGGAAAAAAAAAAAACATGAAAACAAAAACACGATAAATTAACCGTACTTATATGAAAAATATATTATTCAAAATAATAATTACTAAATAAAATTCCAGGATTTCTTGGTAATACACCTTTTTATCCCTTCTACATGTTTGTAAATGTTATATACATCAGGCTTAGATCGAGATATCTGAAATATAACGTGCCTGAAGTATTAAATACAATTTAGCTTTAACGATGTATATATTTTAAATATTGCAAAAGGAATTTTTTTTAAATAAAAAAATAATGAAAAAGAGAGAGGGAGGGAAAGTCAAGCACACAAACAATATAAATAAAGCATATCGTGGATCATCATTCCGACAATTATTCATAATAAATAATGATGCAAATAATTTTCTGATTCGTCAAAGAAGAATCTATTGTAATTCACATATTTTATAACAAGACATTGAATTAGTAATAAAAGTCTACATATATTTAAATGAAATTTCTTCTGCAATAACATCACTGAAAAGTTTTGCTTGACGTATTTTATCGAGAAAAGAATTTTAGCATAGTTGGTGCTTAAAAAATATACTCGCTTTTTATCTTTTTTTAGCTACAATTTCTCTGTATATTTGCTTCAGAATTTCTTAATGTCATTGGTAAATGGTATTAAAATGCATTTATTCTTTTAAATACCAAAGGTACTTAACTAATACTTCATTCTAAAAATGAGTTTCTCAATAACACATGTAAATTTCTTAAATTTTGCGAAAGATTAATTTAAAATTTGCATTTTATGTTTTGCAATTTGTAGAAATATCAGAATTTATATGATATAAAAGTTTCATTTTCGTAGTTTCATTGTAACTAACGTATTTTAAATAATTTACTTGGTCAAAGTTGCCTTTAGACGGTAGGCAAGGTAGGTGACTGCCTGATGCGGCAAAATTTAGGAATGGCAAAACTGCATGAACTAGAGACAAAATGAATAAATAAGCACAGCCCACAAAAATACATTTTGATTACTTTGAATCTAGAAAATAAATGAGTAGAAAATCAAATACGACAAGAATTTACAGGCTTCTGGACATTCCTATATTTTAAAATGTATCGCAGTCCGAATTTAACAAGCTTATTCAAATTAACAGGAACAGACAGTTGGGGTTCTTAAATTTTTTATTTTCTCTTATAATCGGGCCAAATTTGAGCCTCTACTTTTTGATTTGATTAGATCTGCCTACAACCGTCGCTACCGACAGAAAAGCTTTTTCTAAATTAAAAATAATAAGAATTTATTTAAGAACCATGTCTAGCGAAAATCGTTTTAATAGGGTAGCAACGTTGGCTATTGAACATGAATACAATAATAAATTGCATTTGAATGAAGTTATTCATGTTGTACACACCAAAAAAAATTCGAAAGAGATTTTTTACTTTATATGATTTAACGAGTTTTGTTTATTGTTTTAAATAATTATTCAAATAATTTCATCAAATAATAATAGATACTAGTTTGTAAGCTCATACTCGTTATAAATGAGAATTTTGTTTTTTAATAAAACAATTTTGTATAAATCTCTGTTAGTATTGTTATTTTAATTCAATCACGCCATTTTTCTTGTTAAAGTGTTTCTTTTATAATTTTTTAAAATTTTTTAAGAAGGCATCAAAATTATAAATTTTTGAAACTTGGGAGACGTCATTTTTTGAGTTTGCCAATGGAGGCAAAAAAGCTGCTTTTGTTTTATTCAGTTGTACTGTTTTATTTAAATTACTTATTGGATTTATTTAATCACTTCCATTAGTTAAACTTATATTACAGGAAGTGTAATATTCTCATTAATAACAACGAGATGGGATGGGATCGCTTATTAACGTAGCACTGAGAAGCAAAACGGGGACTATTCGCTACGGACCTCGGAATTTTGATCATCGGTCAAGTGACGAAGACGATACCTGAGCTGGCACCTTCCTCTTCAAACTTCCATACCACACCAAAGAGAGGACTTGGGACATCGGCAGATTTAATTGTGCATCAGTCCTGCTACACGGTGGGATTTCAGTGGCATCAGGATTCGAACACTCGACTCGAGGGGCGCAAATCCACGACCAGGAACACTAGGCCACCGCTGACATTAATAACAACGGTAAAGTATTTAATAAAGTCTCAAAATTTGATTTAACGAAACTGCTCATTAAAAATCGTGTTTGATTCGAATAAAAATTAGATTTATCGTTATTTACAAGATCTACATTCTATAGATGACAAAATTCAAAGATATTTCAATGAATTTAGTACAAAACAATTACTACATATGATTACTTTACACATTTTAGAAAAAAATCAAATCGGTAAAATTTTAGAAATTCGTTTTTTGCTAATTAGTTATTAGTTGTTAAAATCTTGCTTGATTAAACTAATACTAAATAGAATGTTATTTTCTAATCTTATCAACAGATGGTGAAAATAAAAATATCTTTGGACATTTTTCAGCAAGAGTATTTTTTATATATTTATATATTCGAAATAATTTAATTAATCAAAGTAAAAAAAAATGGGAATAATTTTTGTCTCATATAGTGTATTGGGAATTTAAGACACAAAAAGCAATTAATATTTTTATTAAAAACAAAAATTTAAGAAAATGCGCTTCAAATTATTTAATATACTAAGCAAGAATACATAATATATAGTAATAATTAATAATAATTTAAATGTGCATTGGATTAAATAAATACAAAAAGAACAAATAGTTTTTTTAGCTTGTAGTTTCTGCAAAAAGGAAATACTAAGTACATAAACTTGTTTATTTATTTTCTGTTTTGAGTAAAAGGAACAAATTCATAAACATACACATAAAACATGTTAAAACTTAAGGCATATTCTACTCTTATTTGCTTTCCAGATACATAGTAAAAAATTAAAATAAAGATAAAATTTTCGTTGAAAAATTCCTTTGTTAATCATCTTAGACTTGATCAAATTCAATTTGATTCAATAATTGATTTTGCATATATATATATATATATATATATATATAACCTGCTATAGACAAACATTTTCGATTTAGTATCGCAAATTATAAGCCCTAAAATACAAATTAACAATCAAAAAAATTCCGTGGAACAATTATACATGCAAAAGCAAAATTTTTGTGTATTATTATGCACATCATTCAAATACATACCTTTCTAATTTATACTTCATAAAAAAAAATAGAGTTTTAGAACTCCATAAATTTAAAGTAACAAAATAAATTAGATTGAAAATAAAAAAGTGGAATTCAATGGGAAAGAATTCAGTTTTGTATTTCATTTGGGTGTGGGAATCAATTGCGAAACGGATAAAAGAAGAAAAGACCAACCAGTTGAAATGATCCATCCCATTCAGAATCGTTTACCCATCTCTTTACCGTTGTTCATTATTCCTTAAAACCACTTCAAACGTTTAAGAAATCTGAATCTATTGTTCACTTCAAAGATAGGAATAAAAAGGGTTTGTCTTAACTTGCATAAACATCAAACTAGACGCTTCACAACTGTTATTAGAGATGTAATTCTGCACCACAGTCATATGATGAGTTTGTCATTTGAACATGTATCTCGCTCTTTCATTTTCAGACCACATCATGTATGGAATTTTTTTCTTCCATTTAACTTGCAGAAGCCCTTATTATTTCACCTCAGCAGCAACACCACTCATCAACCGATAGCCTTTTGATAACATTCAATTTTCCCAAAATGATTTTTTTTTTTGTATTCAAAATGCTCCTTGTGGTTCGAAATTAGTTTGGAAATCAGAAAATATCAAAATTGTATTCTTTGTCGTATAATAAACGAAATAAGAATAAGCTTTCAATCATTTTGATGGTTTATTTAAAAACAGAGATAATTTATTTAAATTCATTCCATATACTTTGTTTGAATACAAAATTTATTTCTCCTTTTCTATTATTAAGGAGAATAACAATTTATTCAAATCATATGTGACATCCTCTTTTTTTGCTTAAATGTAAGAGGAAATTTTTAAATGCATAATTTTAAATTTTGAATAATGAGAATGAATTTCAATATTCATGAAAAACGATATTAAAAACAATTAACTACTCAAATAATTATAAATATTTTCAAGCAATTACGCATAATATAAGCATATATTAATGATTATTCCTATAAAATTTCACAATGACCCTCCCCGACGTCCAAAATTAGAGATTTTTGTGCATTTTGAGTCTTCTGTCCCCTTAAGAAGGATATTTTTGCTTAAAATAAATATCAATGACACGTTTTTCAGCTATAATTAAGAATAAAATTGTAATAAAAATTGAGAGGAAAACATAATAAAAATAAAATCTGTCTTTTTGAGCTAAATTATATAAAGAATTAACTACTTTAAAATATAATTCAATACTAAGAAAAATTGGAATAAGGGATCTCATGGTCGGGAACATTTTAAGAACATTTAACATGAGCAAAATATTCCGATATCTTGATATTAATTCCTATTTTTCAAATTTTGTTGAATGTTTAAACAAAATTAATGAACTGATATGATAAAGATTAAAATAAGTGCTCACAAACATTGCTAATTTTTTGTGTTCTGATAGAAATCTTTAAAAAAATTTAGCAATCTATTGTAAAAGTCACCAAAATAATTGCCAATGTCACCAACTTGTGCCTAGTACTTCCTTTTAACCATAACGGCATGACAATCACATTTTTGAAAAACTTGCATTAAGAAATTCAGTGGTACTGTAATTATTTGCAATTGAAACTTCCTTTCAAATAAATATTGTAATTAATAAGATTATAATCAAAATTGAAAATATGCAATCGTAGCCAAACGTTTTGAACTAGTTGACTGAATACTATTTGTACCGCTTTCAATAAATACGAGTGCATCTCTCAGCTTATATCATTGAAGCACGAGAAATGCAATTCTTCGAAAAGACATTTGATATCTTTTATAGGGATATATAATTATTACTTACATGAGTTTTATAATCAAAAATGTATAAATGAAGAAATAAAAATGCTAGTGGGGGAAACTCTATACCTATCTAATCTGCTGCAGTTTTATTTGGTGTCTCATGATATAAAACTAAAAATGATTTTAGATGAAAAAACTCTAAAGCTCTTTTTAATGTATATTTTCGTAGCTAAGGTACATTAACTTAGTCTTCAACTTTGATTTTGAATATACTGATATAGCTTGATGAAGAAAACTTTTCTTTTTATTGTTATTTTGTGAGTTAAGTAGGTTGAAAACGGCTTTATCAGTTGAAATTAAACCAAGAATTTTCCATTCTTTAGTTTGTCTATTTAGAAACCATTATATTTCAAGATAAAATTGTTTGGATCCAAATTGAAACGATTAATGAAAAAAGACTGATGATTTATATAAAAGGAACAAATCGACTAGACTTGTCTGCAAGGCATGATTGGACTTGTATTATACGCCAAAATAAAGAAATAAGTGGCAAATTGGAGCCATTGTGAACGCATCTATAGATTCAATAATCTCATGTTCGAGTAAAAAACACGAACATAGATGATTGTACGGAAGCTATTCAACAGGATAAGCAAAAATATATATTTGTACTTTGTTGTCTTCCTTGTGAAAGAACTGTTACAGTGGAGAAGACCATTTTATAGACAAACCGAGAATATGCCCTTAAGTAATGCCGTACAGGTAGAGGTGACCCCCTCCATTCCTCGGTGACAAACTTGATGACACATTTGGTTGCCAAATATCTTCATGTCGCCAAATATGGTAACATTTCATGATCCCTTTAGGAAAAAGAACTTTCTAGGACATTTTTTTATACATAAATATGAGCTATTGTGTGTATCATTTGAGATATATGGAGTGTGTGTGGACTTTTTATGCTAATGCAATATTGTGATTTAAATTGCTGTATTCAGTGATTGAATGAACATTGAATTGGTGCTATTGTATATTTTTCTGTGTTTGCGTTGATTGTTCCCGTTAACAAGGAAATATATCGTATTTTTTCAAGATATTCTCAAAATACATTTTGTAGAATTCACGGAAAGAACTTGCTTTTCAATTGTGTTGATCTTTCTTGAATTCGAAGGGCAATCTACCACATAACATTTGGTATGATAAATGGAATTTCCGGAGTAAATAATATTACTCGCCTTTAAAAAATTCCAAGGAGAAGAAATTTAGGGCTTTGATGACATGGTTAAATTCGGAACAAGATCGGATGAAGACCCGTTATGGTACAAGAGTTGCGAAACATCTCTTCGTAGAAGAAGATCGTGTTTGGCATTACAACCCAATAATATGTCGTAGATTTAGCCCACAAATGCAGCATCATTGAAATGGTCCTTATACCATTATTTTAAATGTTATTGTTGTTCGGATTCGGCGCTTAAGCCAAAAGTTACACACATCAACCGGATAGCTCTGTAATGTGGAACATCCTTCCCGATAATAACTTTTAAGAAGAAAAAAGCTTTCTGGGACCGATTATAAAACCATCTTCTAACTGCGTGAACTTTTCTTAAATTTGAAAGATGAACCGCCGCGGAATAATAGGAAGATACAGTGGGTCAAAGTTATGTATAAGCCACATTATTACAAATTGAAAAATTATATTTAATTATGAAAGAAGCAGTTATTTCTGATAATAATGGATACAAATATGTGTAGCATCAGTCTAATAAAAGGTACTATAAATATTGCACTGATCTAAGGATTTTAAATTTACCGACTTTTTAATTACCTGTTATTCGGTAAAATTTTTTAACAAAACCGGTATACCGGTAAAAAAACGGTAACTCTTCAAACCAAGGACATATGATAACAATTCATAATCATAATAATTTTATTTAAAATATAAATAAAATTAAATTATTTCATAACAAATTATACGTATTGCTTATACATGAATAATTTTTCCCAACCAAAACACAGTTATGATGTTTATAATTAAATACATGATCGATTTGTCAACGTGTTTTAAGAAATAGCCACGCAAAAAACATGACTGATCAACACTTTGGTCTCCCAAATATAATTTAATATAACTCTTACATATTCCAAACTTATTGGTTTAATAATTATTAAATAATCATATACTAAGTACCTATATTTCCCTTATATTTTTCTGATGAAGATTCTTCAGTCTTTTTTTAATGACTTTATTAATATTTTTTATTTATGCTTGTGTGCAGCATAAATAAAAAATATTAATAAAGCATAATTAAAAATATTATAAAAATATTATTGTGTGCGGATTACCAAGTTCAGTCCTACCACCGCAGCCAAGCGGATTTCAAAAATGTGTACTACATATTATTTATTGAAATATATATATATATATATATATATATATATATATATATATATAAGATATTCAAGATTTAATTAAGGTTCTTGCAATTTTATACAATAAATATCATTTAAATCTAACAATAAAACAGGAAAAATTCAATACTCTCGTTAAACTTGTATTACAAGAGAATTTTATAATTTTTGGTCAGAGTCTCTATAAACAAATTCAGGGTCTCCCTCAGGGAGGTCCAGCTAGTAATTGTCTGGCCAATTTTTATTTACATTTTTATGAATTAAAACAGATTGATAATGATTCTTACTTTCTTTTTCGTTACATAGATGATCTAATTATTTTAGGTAAAACTGAGGATTTCAAACCAAATATTTCATTTTACCCTAATTACCTCAAATTATTAAAAACTAATCTTAATTCAAATACAGTAGAATTTTTAGATCTCGATTTGCAAATAGTTGACAATAGACTTATTAGTAATATTTTTGATAAAAGAGAGAGATTCAAATTCAATGTAATTAAAATACCTTTTTGGAACAGTAATCTACACAGATCCATTTATAGGAATATTTTATTGGGCTTTTTATTACGTAATAACAAATTAACCACACATAAAATAGACAAATTTAATAACATTAAAAAATTCTTCAACAACTGTTTGGATCATGATTATCCAATAAATTTCTTGGGTACTTATATACATCACGGATATATTAAACATCTTTGCGAATCGCGATCCAATTTCAAATCCACCACACAACAATAGGTCCACAAAGTCGGCTTGTTAGTGGTCTAGCCGTGAAGAATCTATTTATTTACATTTACACAGCTTACATTTTTACTCACTCTTTGGACCGTTATACTCCTTTACCATACAACCTATTACCAACCAATTGTTTGCATCCTTTTACATTTTATTACCAATCAAACAATGATTTAAATCTTTTTTCAATTTATATGGTGATGATGTGTTATATTTTTTTCATTTTGAGTATGTGATATACATCTTGAAGCTTAAAGAAAATTCCGTCTTACTACTTACATATTTGAATCTTCATTTCTTTGAATTTTGTAAGTAATTTTTATATTTTGATCTGTTGATAATTTTTAGAATGATAGATTTTATTTTGTAAATTTTATCGTTGAAATTTTTTGCATTTTTTAATCATTGAACTATTTTGTAATTTGGATTTCCCAATTCAGCCTACCAGGAATTATAGATTTTATTTTTGTAGATTTTATCGCTGAATTTGTTTGCAACTTTTAATCATGAACTTTTTTGCAATTTGGATTTCCTAATTCAGCCTACCAAGTCGCAAAGGGGGAAGGTTGGTACCATTGAACTAGTTTAACCCCGCTTAATCGGTCCTCAGCCCGATATTGCTTTTTGACTTGCTGGGTTCCATATTTTCTTTTATTTTTCTTTCATTGTTACATTTCTTTCTGGTTTTTTGTCTTTTTAATTATTTTAAATTATTCTTTCTTAAATTTTCAGTATATATATATATATATATATATATAATCAGTAAAAACAATGCAGAGTTATAGGTAATAATGTGCGGCTAAAATTCCCAATTTACCGAAATTGCAATCCTTAAACTCAACTAACCACAACTAACAATAGTATTGTATTTCAAGTATTCGGTAATCATAAAGTTTAATTAATGGTATTTATCGCCCGTAAATTGTGTATGACATACTGTTCAGCCGAAATACGTTGATATTGCATAAAATAAATTTGTTTCATCTGTGCAAGACAGGGATTAAACAATATCGCATTGTATGGGTAGTGCCTGAATGGAAAATCAAAAAAAAAAAAAAAAAAAAAGAAAAAGATTTCAGAGTCAAGCAGAATCACAGGATCTTAACTCAAAGGACATTTTAAAGCATTTTAAAACAAATGAACGATTAGAAAAGTCTTTATCAAATCGATAATTTTATAATAAAACATATAATTTTTACTAGAAATGTTGAACTATTCTTTAATTAAATAATCGAATGAGGAGTTTCGTTACTACAAAACCGTAATAACACAAATATGATAATCTATTTATTTTGATTTCAGAATATGTTAGTGCAAACTTCAGCAACGAATGATTTAATTATTTTATTTATCCTATTATTTTGAACACTCTGAATTTCCATATGTAAATTTATTTCTATAAAAAAACAAAGTCTTATGAACAAATTTCATTTTAGGTTAATGTTTTAAATTAAATGATGTAGGCTACAGAGCTCTCAAAAACAGTAAAGGGAAAAAGATACTCATACTATTGAGTACAACGACAGTACAATAATCTATAGAATAACTGTAAAATAAATGCCGACATAAAAAAAATTAAAAAAACTAAACTAAAAGATTTTTTTGAAAATTGATTAAACAAGCAAATAATTAAACTAAAAAATTAAATTATGGCCCCCCGAAAGTAAAGAATAAAGTTCTATATTTAAAAAAAAGGATAATAAATTAGAAGTATGTAAAACAATGCAATATAACGTACAAAAACTTTAAATGACTTAAGATTGTTTAGTAGTGTTTTTCTGCAATTGCGAGCCCAATTGACCCATTCACATATAAAAACGTTGCAAACCAAATGAACAAACCGTACATTGAAACAGAAAGTAAACAAAATTAAGAAGGCAAAAAGTTGAATACAAAATTAATTCTGTAGATAATTAAAAGATAAGTAATTTTTTTTTAAAAAAAACATAGTTATTAAGTAAAAAAAATAATCTACTGAAAATATAAAAAAAGATTAAAAGAATAAGAAAACTTGCATACCAATATAATTAACCCATTTGAGTGAAAATGCGAATTCCCACGCAGAATCCAAAAATAAATAAATAATTAAATAAAAGATTGGCAATGCCCTCTATAATCTCAATTTAAAACTAAAAGAAAAAGGAATTTCCAAAAGTTAGTCGTAAAATGGAAATCAGAAACAATAAGAAAAATATAAACACACCAAAAATAAAATTAAGAAAGGGAGGAATAGGCCAGAATAAATATATATATATATATAAGAAAAATTAAATTTTGTATACAAAGGAAAAACAATTGATCTGTTTTATAATTATTTTATTTTAAATTGTGTTTAACAACAATATTCAGTTAACAAACATAGTTTCAGAAATTTATCTGAATTATTTTAAATATGACATAACTTATATATATATATATATATATATATATGAGATAAAGCAATGAATTTATCATTAAAAAACATGAAAGAAGAGAACAATTAAAAAAAAAAAAAAAAAAAACCACATTTATAGAACTAAGTAAAAAAGTTGTAATTTAATCAAATTTGAAGCTAATTTGAACCAAAGAATAAATCGAATAATTCGAATACCCAACAAAACTAAACATGCATATTCAGACTGGGGGCTGAATTTTGGGGTTAAACTAGTTCTATGGTACCAACCCTCCCCCAATGCATCTTGTTGGGTAAAATTGGATTACTCCAAAATTCAAATTGTAATTTAAAGAAAATAAACATAGAAGAAAAATTGAATGACGAGATGCCTCAATTACTAATTATTTTCAGAAACAATTGTTTTCCAAACTAATAAAATATATTTTTCACTTAAAATCCTTCCAATTAAAATTTTTCCAATTATAATTTTTTAAATAAAAACCATCTGTTAAATTATCTAATTATTAATTATCCAAATACAAATTATCCAATTAAAACTTATCCATTTAAAAATATCCGATTAAAATTATCCATTAAATTTATCCAATTAAAAATTATTCAATTAAAAATTAAAGATTTTTTTTTCGAAACAATAAAACATTATAATTAAATATTTCCAATTAAAAACTTTAAAAACTACATACCCGAATCTATGCTTTTCATCGAAATTCTATTCAAATTTCATAGTTGTAAAGGTAAAGAATCAAAAGATCATATCTTTGACAAGTGATCATGAATCTGAATGCAATAGGCTAAGGATCTTTTTAAGTGATGATGTCCACCACCATGCACTGTTGCCAGATAAACTTTGGAAGTCAATAGTACTTAACTAATTTGAGTATAAAAATTTTCAGTATAGAATATTTAATAAAAATCCACCAATAACCAATCATGACCAGAAATCATATTAAACGATACATAAATCAGAATTTTATTTGTTATAATTATTTGAAATTCAATTGAGTGAAATATATGTGTGTAAATGTGTAAAAATACAGAAATGTTTCACAATATCTTCACAACTAGACCACTAAGTAACTAGCTGACTTTGTAACTCTAATGCTGTGTGGTGGATTTGTTTTGAAACGAAAGTCCAAAAATTCATGAAAGTCCCGAAAGGTAATAGCCCCTTGTACAAGACCACCTTTTTAAGTAAGTCACCAATCTAAAAGATATTAGAGTAAGCTCTTATTCCAAGTTATAATTATTAAAAATACATATAAATCAAATCATGAAACAAAGATACCATTGAGAAATCAGTATAATATAAAAATTTCTTTAGATATCAGATACAATTTACATAATGACACTTCAATACCTTCCAAAGTCCACCACGAAGTCCTCATGGGAAATCCCAAAAATACATTAAAATAAATCTTCGTATAAATTATTGGGAATATTTCTCTTTAAAAAATCTAACGGTTAATCACATTTCTTACATTCTCTCATAAATTTCTCAATATTATTGAATATATCTTTATCATTTGTAACTAACAGTTTATTACGATGCAAAAAATTTAATATAATGTTTCTGTATATCGACAATTGAATATTGCTTTCCCAAAAAGGTATTTTAATTATCTTAAATTCGAATGCATCTCTTTTATCAAATAAATTACTACAAATGATATGATCCTTTATCTGTAACTTTGTATCCAAATATTCAGCCCCACCCGTATCTGAAATTGTCTGCAATAAAATCAAATAATTAGGATAAAATTCAATGTTCGGCTTAACAACTTTACATTTACTAAAAATTATTAGGTCGTCTATATATCTATATAAAATATAAAGAGAGTTGTTAAGGTGGTTTGATTCATAAAAGTGTAAATAAAGATTAGCTAAAATGTTGCTAGCTGGTCCTCCCTGTGCTAGGCCTTTTATCTGTTTGTATATTTGCTTATTGAAAAGTATATAATTCTCTTGCAATGCTAATTGTAAAAGGTTTTTTAATTTGTTCATTTTTATAGTATTTTTTATGCCATATTGATTATAAAGTATCAACATAACTCTAATCATATCCTTTATATCAATGGAATTAAAAAGATCCTGAAAATCATAATATAGATTGCTTGTACCCGTGTGTTGCCTATGGAATTAAATAATCCTGTACTATTTTTAATAATAGCAGTTTGCTCAAGCTTTTCTAAAATATTATTTAATACATTCTGTAAGATTTTACCAGATTTAGTTATGTATGTATTATATCCATTTGTAATAGTTCTAAATTTAATTGGGTTTTTTTTTGGAATTTAGGAGTTTAAAAAACATGAGGGAATTTTTTATTATCGAAGTGTAAATCAATTTTTTTTGTGAAATGCATCTAATCTATTAATAATTTCTCTGTCTTTACATTTTGAGAGAACAAAAGTTTCATTATCCTGGAAAGATTCATTCTTTTGAAATAAAATTGTTTACAAATGAGTGCAAAATTTCCAGGAACTTTATCCATATATACAATTATAAAAAATTTTTGTAAATTTTCTATAGAAGTTCTAATATCTTTGAATTTTATTCCATTTTTAAATCTATAATTAACATTTTTTAGATCGTTGCATACTCTATCCCTAAATTCCCTAAAGGCCTCATAAAGCATACTATATTTGATAGCTATTTTGATAATAAAGTTATCTAGATCCTTACATATTTCTTTTTTAGCTACATAATTACTTTCTGTTATTGGTAATCTGTAGCCTGTTCCTTTCCTCATTATATTTCTCAATTTTTCATCATTCATTAAATTCAAGTCCTCAGTGACCACATGGCCATGATATTCATCCACATAGTCACCATACTGATCACTCACACACACACATTGACCCAACATTTCCATATCCATTCCATAATTGTAATTAAATATTAATCTTCCTAATTTTTTGTTATACTTAAAAGTATAACAAAAGTTATACTTTTAGGTGTTTTTATAGTTATATTTTTAATTGGGAATAAATGCATGTATTTTTTAAAAACTCTTGAAAAATTTATCCTATTGAAGGATTTGTTTAAGAATCGAAATGTGCAATATTCCATTACATTTTCATTATCTATATGCATCTTGATATTTAGTTTTTTAATTATATAATTACTTAGGTCTTTCATAATGTGAAAACCTTGTTCATCCGGTAGTTTTCCAAGTATCTCCCTAGCAATTCTAATTTCATCCTTCTTCAATCCAAATATAAATTTTTTTAATTTTTTTAATGTTGAAGTTCTTTTTAAAATCATTTTCTAATTCAATAATTTTATTCCTAATATTATTTGTGTCCATTTGTTTCATTTTTTTTACGTTTACCTCTATTATTTCTCACATTTTTATTGTTATATTTATCTTCGGTGTAAATATATTCCATTATATCTTTTCGCTTCATCAATTGAAGCAAATTTCTGTCATAATATATTGTATATAGTTCATATGGGTAAGTTGTCTTAAAAAATCCTATATAGAATTTTTCCCACCATAACCATTTCATCTTATTGGGAATAATCCTAATTGTATATAAGTAAATGTTGTGAAATCCATGCATATCAAAATGCGCAATTTTAACTCTACCAAATTGATTTTTTGTTTGGTATTTCTTTGAATCAGATCTATGTTGATTCATTCTGATATTAATAAAATTCGATGTTTGTTCTATATATTTATATTCACATATTTTACATTTCATCATATAGATACAATTGTTCGTTTTGCAAAAAGTAAACTGGGATTTTTCATCTCTCTGTTCTGCATCTATCATGATACAGGTTTTGCATCTTTTATCATTACAATTTCTATAATTCAATTTTATCTCACTCGAATTCTGCCAATAATTATCATAATAATTCGCCTCAATATTACTATTTGTCTCTATATCATTTTGATTAGATTCATTTTTCAACCTATACATATACCTAGTGTTATTAGATATATTCTTAACAAAATTTTTATTCCAAACAATTCTAGTTTAAGTCCAAATTTCTGGTGTAACTATCTTTAGAACCTAAAAAGCATTCAAAAGAAGAACAACTATAAACATTTTTTGAATATTTCAGTTTCAAAGTTTTTTTACAATCTGACCCATTATGTCAGCACCTATCTTTGCAGTCACTAACATTACAAGAATCCATCAAAATATCTTATATAGCACTCAAGAAATTATCATCTCACCCATCATAAATACACATAGTGATCAATATATATATATAATATATATATATATATAACCCCTATAAATTTTATTATTTTCGATTTTTAAATAAATATCAAAGCATTCAGATTCAAGAATATTATTATTAACTCGCAATTATTTTAAATATTCCGGATTAAAGATTGGAAATGTTTGTCTTCTTTATTAATATTATTTTGAAAACAATATCAGATGAACAATACAACTAAACGTAGTGAAATTATTGCATTCAATATTTAATATAATTATTTTCATTGCAACGTATATTGGTAATACTATTACCAGCTGGCCGACTTTGTGATGCTCCTTTAATTTGTATATACATTTTAAAAATAAAAATATAACATAGTTTTCTTTTAAAACTAAATAAACAAATACAATAAATTTTTCATAAAAAATATATCTATTAATGTTAAATTTTCTTATAATTATCCTTAAGAACTTTAATTGGATCATTTATATCTATTGAATTAGAAAGATCTACAAAATCATAACTGTGAATTGAGAAATCATCTTTATTCTCAACATAATTAACTGTATCTTTACTATTTTTAATAATAGCTATCGTATTAAAATTATCGATTGTATTTTTCAAAGCGTTTTATTAGCTGAAGTAATACATCCATCAGTAAAAGATCGAATTCTTATGATACTTTGGTATTAAGAAAATATGACAAAATTTATGAATATATATATATATATATATATATATATATATATATATATGTGTATCAAATTTTAAAGATCATTATTTGTAGAACATCATTTAAAAATTTGAAATCTTTTAGTTAGAATTTTTTTAATCTTAAAGCGTTCACTAAACAAGAATTTAAAGCATGAGTAAAGAAAAGTAAAACTTTGATAGAAAAAAAACTAATTTATGAGCGCACTATATTTAATAATTAAAACAATCGATCATCGTGGATTCTTTAATTAAAAACAAAAGGTGTCACTCTCATTTTTTTATAATTATTAGAGGTATTTAAAAATAATAAATTTTCATTAAATTAATTTTATTCATGAAATGCAAAAATGCTTTGAAGAATCACTACCTGCTGCTAAGCTAAGCAAGATATGCAAAACTAAAATGCAACCATCTAAAACTGTAAATAAATAATAAATGATAGAATATCAAGCGAATATTTGTAACAGAAAATTTTCACAATTAAAACTTCTCATAAGTAATATTCTTCGTTTTTTAAACTATACACCATTTTTCAGATAGGGCGACAAGAACGACTTGCCCAAGTAGATGGCCAACTCTGAAAAGAAAAAATAGGAACCACATAACTGAAATACAAAAATTTCCCTAAATTATTACATCCGAAATTTATACGACTATTACACAAGGAACGGATCCAAAACCTCTTTTACATATGAAAAAATAATATTCCTGGAGTTTGTTAGCCAAAAAGAAGGAGGAACAATATTTGTCATATAACGTTAGATCGCAATTATTAATCGAGCTAAAAACACAATGTGAAACATCAGCTGCCAATGGTGCAGAAGGTTGTTGTTTGTACACGAGACGAAATTCACTAAACACTGACAGTCAAAGCACTTCAAAAGCAGAGATTGAAAGCATACGATCATTTAAATTGGCAACTGTGCTTTCCAGGCGCGAATCTACTATACTCCTTGTAAAAACAAATGAAGCTCTTTGCACAGGATGCTCTTGTGACTGTAATATTTTCTTTAAGTACACAGTCAATATTTTCCGAAGGAGAGATTAAAAGCGCGTGGTTATATGATTTGATCTCCTCATTCTAGAATTTGCTGAACTTCTTTCAGAGACACATGTGACAGTTGATGCACATGTGAACTCCATTAAATATTTCGTTGTGCGAATCTTTTATTAAAGACAATTAACACAGCACTAAAATCTTTCAATCTTCCTTTCTATTATGGTGTTGAGTCGTAAAACAAAGCCCATAAATGTATCTATAAGACGGTTATCTTGTATTGCTGCGGTATTGCATACCTGTTACTTTACTTTCAAGAATCCCCAACTTTTTGTACCTTAAAGCAAGAGTATATTCTAGAATAACAGTATAGAATAAGTACAAGTACATTTCAGCTTCTAGATTTTTTTTTCATATTTAGGAAATGCTCAAGTAACTTCATATGCACATTTGATATCCGCAAAACCAGTTTAGTCTTGACAACTTAACAGATCCTATCATTAAAACTATATATTAGACTTTACCCTTCAGTTCCGAGTTTGAATAACTCAATTTTTCAATTACGGTTGTGAGAAAATTTAAATCCACCGGACAGCGAAAATCTGTTAGTTTCACAGAAGTTTGAATTTTGATAATGAGATAACTTTATATTTCTTTAATTAAATTTATAAATTTTCCTAGAGGTTTTCCTTTACAGAGATGCAGTACATCAATATTCAGTATGATACCAGAATCTTCAGGATTTTCTAGTATGGACTTGAGAAGGGATAGTGTCACTTAAAAACTGTAAAAATAAAGTTAATTGTTTTTGTAACTATTTTCATGGCGCGTCCGAAAGTACTTCCCTGGTTGATGATACAATTATACGACATAAAATTTGGAAATGATTTATCTTTCTAGCATACAGCAATTAATCCATTAATATTGCCAAACTTTTCTGATGTCCTATAATGGTTATCATCAACTTGTGCGGAGGCATATGCATCGACTTAACATAGCATGGGCTGTAAATACTCGTGTGTTGCAGATATCCTCACTGCCTGTTCGTCCTTTCATATAATATCTTCAGAAAGATTTCCTTTTACGGTAAAGTTATTAATTACTAATCTCAGTATCTGTTAACTATGTAGTGTCTGATATACCTGTAGATATATGTCAAATTGTAATGATAACCAGTCACATATTTTCAAGTCACGCTTTCACTGAGTTTGCTTGTCTTTCGAAATGGCATGTGTGTTGGTGTTGTTTGATAACTGCAAGTCTTGTGTTGCTGACATATTCTCACGTTTATTAGAATATCTCTCAAATAAGCAATCGGCACCAGTTAAAGATGCTTCTTTTAATAATTCACCATACTGGAAAGGCATTTTCTTCTTTACAAGCATGTGACAAATTGTGAAAGCAGCAATAGCAGCTTTTTACCACAAGCTCAATGAAAACTGACTGTTGGGCACTGACAAACTTCATTACAACTGATATATTTTCTTCTTTTTTAATTCATAGTTAAGTGAATAGATCGCATTAAAAGTGATATTAACTGTCCAAACGTAACGCTAAACATTATATTTTTCCGACACTGCAACTCTACTGGCACACAACAAATATTTTTACTTTTAAAATCGACGGAAAAATATGATTTTTCCTGTCAATATAAAAATTATAGGTTATTCTGCTATTATTTGAGCCACGCATTTTAGGATTAAAATAACGAAGTATATAAAACAATGAAGTTGAAGGCACCAGAAATGAAATAAGCGACACGTACAATAGATATATGAGCATAAAACTTGCAATATATATGATATGGTGATATGGTAATTAGGGGAATGTAGATAGCAAGATCATGCAGAACAAATAATTAAGCTCTGCATATGACGCCATCTACTAAAAGGGGCATACTGTACAGTAATAGAGGAAGATATTAAAATATTTGTGTTGCATGTATATTTGACATTTTTAAATTCTTTATTTAATAACAGGGACAAAATGACAAACTGGTTGAAATATTGGGGCCCCATTTTCAAATTGAAACAATTTCAAGCAAACCAGAATGTATTATATAAGTCTCATTAATACTATAAACATATAATTATAAATAAATAATTTTTTGAAACAAATGCACTTTTTTAGCAGTAAATACATTTACACAATATTTTTATGAAAACTGAAATAATTTTTTATCGTGGTCACACTGCAGCGTCCACATGTAAAACAGATGGCGGGAGTAACGGTGCCGGCGGGTACAGGATTGGGGATCTCTGATTTAGTCTGTTTTAGTCTCCCCTCCTTCTAATAATGGATTAAAGCGCAAAAATAACCTTTACTTTTTCTGCCATACATATATATATATATTCGGCATATATATATATATATATATGTCTTGCTTCGCATCTATCTTTTGTTATTATTTTTGAAAGGGTTCGTGAACACCCTGAATTGCTTGGTTATTAACTATTTTAGCTGCATCGGCTTATTACAGTTCCACTGTGAAATCCTTGGAAAATATTATCGGAGCAGCTTATATTGCAATAATAATGACATTTTTCACATTAGAGGGTAATTAGATAAATGCATTTTATTTTTATTTTCCAAAGAAAATGTTATCCAAAGTTATTATAATACGAACAAATTTTTCAAGAAAGGAACTTTTGGAATTGTTCATAATTTTATTTAATAAGATTCAATTAAAATTTTGAATACAATTTTGGATACAAATTTTGAATACAATCGTTATTTTTTTCTCTTCCAGATAAAGTAATTTGTTCCCCTTATATTGAGTTTCACACTGAAGAAAAATGAGGAAAATCTGATAAATTTATTTTATTCTAAAATTCCGTTACGAACTTCTCGATTAAGAAGTTCCATCAATAAATAACTATTGCTTTTCAATCAACATTTTTCAATCATATTCAAAACAAACAACAAGACCAAAAAAATGTCTGACCCTAAACTGCAAATCGCTGTTTGTATTTTTGGGATTATTTTATGTTTTAGTTATAATTAAATAATACTTCGTCAAAAGGTATATTGAAAAAATTTGAGAACTATTATCCAGAATGCATACTTACTCTTTTTTTTGAAATTCATTTTGTGCTACACTATAAGGGTGCTCTGAACTTTATTAGCTCAATCTTTTAACGAGCATCCTAAGTGAAAAGAAAACAAGAGGAACTTCTTCCGTTAAATTCCACACAGGTAAAATCCCCAGAAAGACTTCTTTATAAATAAACTGATATATTAGTCATGCTTTTCCGAAACGGTATTCTTTAGTTTCGCTGTAATTTCTTTCTGTCTTCTTGACACGAAAAATAGATGTAATCTAATAGAGAAAAATACATTCACATGATGCAATCAATTAGACTTTAACAGCAGTATTGAGATCCATGAACAGTCAAGAGAAATTTCCATGAACTATGTGAAGAAGCCAGTGTGCTGAAGTGTCGTACAAAAAAAGTTTAGTCTGAAGAATTGCATTTAGGTTTATAGCCAAAATTAACCCATCCATGAAGTAAGAAAGAACAGAAGTAAGAAAAGTTTAGACTAAGATAGAGTAATCAGTCACCGAAGTGAACGTTTTCTGTATTGTTTGAAATCAAGAAACAAGTCACCCAAAGAGAAAAAAAAATGAACATTATATATTAATAGAAAATTGCATGCAGTAACAAACATTATGAGACAATTATTGAATATCAGTTATTTGATAATTGATGTTTTGTTGATTGGTATGTTAAGTCTAGGCATTATCCTTCCGTCTTGATCGAAATAAAAACCTCATGTGAATTCTTAAAATATATCTGTTGGAAAGAAAAGATTAGAGATTATATATTTGAATCATAATCCAGTTTAAAAAAAACATATCAATACAGAACACAATCGTAAATAATCGTAATTTGCTTGTAAGCATAACAAAATATGAATAAAGGACAACTCATTTTAAATTTCGATTCAATATATTTCTTAGAATATATCCCGATTTTTAAAGAAACAATACGACTAGGAAAATACAATTTTTCTTCATGAACAATTACGCCATTTACAAAACAGATAAAAAAAAAAGCCATGTACCTTTGTTAAAATTAGTCGTATTCTGTCACATTTTATTAGTCAAGTTCTTAAAAGTTAAAATCATATCTTAGAAAGATTAATAAACAAACAGACATTTTTATTAATGTATGACATATTTTTTTGAACAAACGAATTATCAACCATACTTCGAAATTTTTTTAATCACTTATCAATGGTTCTGATAATTTTGTAACAGGCAGTTGAAAAACGACTGATTGCACACAAAAGTTATCCGAGTTCTGTTTCCAAAAAATAATATTTATTGGAAACTTTCAGAATTTAACTAAACATATTTTTGATAAATGTATAGCTAAACATTTTATATTTCAAAATAATTTTTAAACTTCTTTTAAGAATATAATTTGTGCAAATCTTAATCTCTTATCATATCTCAAAAATAAGAGTATGATATTTTCTCTACTTTAATAACAAGAATAGGGTATAAAAATTCTTGTAATTTATTATACCTGTAATTACTATTTTGTACCTATTATTATTAAAAACACTTATTGTTACATATTATTATAAAAAAACTTATTACTACCCATTATTATAAAAATATCTATTATTACCTATTATTACAAAAGTACCAATTACTTATTATGATCATATTATATTAT